>MU159104.1:222544-295474 GCA_015888305.1 Antheraea pernyi | reverse complement strand
GCACCGCGGTCGCTGAATGTTCGCCATCTTGCTCTTTTGTCTCGCTTTGGTAACATTAGGTTAGACTTGTGAAAAATGATAACGCGAACTTGCCTCGGGCATTTATTTGGAAACTTTTGTAAACCAAGTATTTAATACGTATTTAACTTTTTTGTAATAACACGGATGATGTTCTGCACAGTCCCAATATAAATTATAAATATTTGATGTACATAGGCCGCTATAGCAGACGCCGCTAGTTTGACGCAAGCCGCGCAGGCGCAATACGGGTTGATCATGCTTACCAGCATGTCATGACGCGATTATCATAAATTTATCTCCTACCAAAAATATCGCTCAACGCGCCTAAAGAAGTTCTCAATCCAAAACACAGAATACAAAAGAACATAGCACACTGCCCGAATCATATATATGTAATCATTACAGGACAATATTAAAATGTAATACCCTAAATATTTATGCAATGGGAGCCGTAAAGGGAGGACCGATTTTTGGGTTTCGATGCCAAGTGTATTGGGTTAGTGGGTCAACGATTGACCTTTCGTTTTTGGGTCCCCGTTTCATTGTTACGGCGCGTTCGCGTGGCAGGGTTAACATATATAAGGACATTCAGATGATTTTTTATAGTTATTAAAAAGTAGCTCGACGATAAAATAAGTAATTCTTGCAAATAACACACTCTATCTAAGTACAACGGAGTATAATACTTGGTTAGTTGAACTTATTGAATGTAGGAAGTGGAATACTTACAAACGCCTAATTGAAGCAGTTATGAAGACTGCCGACAGAAGTGAAAACTCAAACCAATGAAATAAATGTGTTCTCTTTTGAATTTTCATATTACTTATAGTGTGAATGACAATATTTAAATTTCAGAATTTGTTTTTTTGAAATCATTAACATTAGTATGGTTTCCTCTATATCCTATATATCTATTGGCACTCGGAGCAATAATTATATACATTTTTATAAAGTCTATTAATCAATGAAACGTATGATGAGCTGCAAAATATCAATATTACATGTACACGGGCCGCTATGCTATACGTTGATTGTCTGACGCAAGCCGTACAAGCGCAATACGGCCGGTCATGCTTACGTAGCATGTCATGACGCGAAATTATAAATTTATTTCCTGCCAAAAATACCGCTAACGCGCCTAAAGAGTTTTTCAGTTCAAAAAACAAGTTATTAGAGGCATCTAGTTGTCGTTGTTAAAGAGTTTCTTAAATAGGCAAACATTACCATTGATGAGCATGATTCAGAGCGAGTGCACATTTGAAATTAATCTAAAGTAAATACCAAGTAGGTATGATAGACGTAAATGCAAATCTTATTCAAAATGTGGTGAAATTCCAGTTCGCTGCAGTCTATAGCAAACAAATGAAATGATTAGTGACTAGAGCAGTGATCCCCACAGTTGACTGGGCCGCGACTCGTCTAACATAAACTTCTAAATTCAGAAAAGTGAAAAAGAGAGGCATACACAGCTATATAAAGGTCTCTTTAAACATGAAAAAATAAGTCCATTAGCCGTGATGTTCGTATCATCCTGTTTTTCAGAGCTCAAACAATATTCGCTCGTTACCTTTGCGAAACGTTGGACTACGCAATATTTCTATAATTTGTTAATAGATTTAGCATGAATATTTAATCGTCTGCTGTTTTCCCCAGTCGATAAAGTGTTTAATGAGGAAGGTGTAGGTATATAATTTGTCGAGGTTTTGTGTAAATTGGTTGAAATACAACGATAATTGTTGGAAATGTCGAAAAAAGTCAAGCCGCCTGATAGGTTTCATCCAAAACACTGGCTAATCCTTTTGAGATATATTTTTTTTTATCGAAATAAAATAAATATATATTTCGAAATATATCTATACTAATATTATAAAGAGGTAGAGTTTGTGAGTTTGTGACGTTGTAAGGGGTAATCTCAGGAACTATTGGTCTGATTTGGAAAATTCTTTCAGTGTTATATAGCTCATTTATCAGGGAAGGTTATAGGCTATATATCATCACGCTAAGACCTATAGGAGCGGAGCAGCAATGAAGAATGCGTTTTAGTGCAAAATAACCATTCCACGCTTACGTATTACCGCCCAACGAAGTGGGCACGGGTCGGCTAGTCGCTTATAAAGTATAAAAAATAATATTTTTAGCTATTTGGTTTTTGTGAAATGATAACTGGTCACACACTGGACATATATATTATAATACTGTACGTTTTGAAATCCAATAGATTATTATATTAAATCAAGCGACCTTACATCAACTGACTTCTATATCTTCACGGATTTCATCAATTTTTAAAACAAAAGGAAATGCGATATATACGAGACAATGTGAATTCCCATCGGTTCAGCTGTTTCCTACAAACGGCGCATTAAGAAATTGCCACTCTGCTAGCAAATGTAGATTGAAAGAATTGATTGGAAGGACTTGATTGAAATAAATTGATTGAAGAATGAGCGATTATTTCCATTAATGAATTAAAGAGAATAAAACTTGCATCAAAGTTTTGTGTACGAAATGATAATGTCATTGATAAAGACCTAATATGTATTAATTAATAAATCAATAATTAAAATTTAAAACCTATTATGTCTGCAACATTTATTTTAATTTTTTTCAAAATTTTATAATCGATGAGTATGATAAAGGCCACTGATCACGACCATGGTGTTAAAATATTTTTGTGCCTGTTTATATGTCCGGAATTAATTGAAAGATGGCTCTACCAATTTTCCAATTTAATTAAATACATTACCGATTCACTATCAGTGAGTTCAAGAACCATGTCAAGCGGGTTTTAGTATCTAAAGACTATTATAGGGTGGATCAATACGTGAACGATTGTGACGTCTGGAAATGACGCCCCTCTCTGTGCAGCCACTAATAACGAATGTAAATATTTATGTTACTGTAAAAATATATGACATGAAAAAATAAACCAGATCGAGTTTCTTGCCGGTTCTTCTCGATGACTGGGCTGTTTTCCGAACCGGTAGTAGCTTTGACGTTCATAAGCGCCTTCTCAGGGCCTAAATTGAATAACGGATATTTTGATTTTCAGGAAATTTTGGGTATAGCAGTTTATGTTTCCACAATTGTTATGGTGATAGAATGACCAAAAATAAAACAAAATGATAAAAATAAAAAGTTTTTTTTAATTTTATTTCGGCAGATAATAATGGACTTTCTTTTGTGTACACGGGACGATTATTTAATGACGACGCGACTTAGTACCGAGAGAAAAGTAAATGTTTGTTTTTTATTTATTTTATTTAATTGTATTAAATAAAATCGGATTTTTTTTTACTATATCAACAAAGTGACTTTTTTTATGCCATTGGTGGCAAACGAACATGTGGGTCACCAGATGTTAAGTGATCACCACCGTCCATGGACACTAACAACACCAGAGGAGTTGCAAGTGCGTTGCCACCCTTTGGGGGGAAGGGTTAGGGGAGGTTTTCAAAAATTCGTATCGAATAGTCAAATTAGCCAATACATTCAGTAGTTTTGACATGATTTACCCTCAAAGGCATTTTTAAGGAAAATGTTAAGATTGACCACGATTAAGCATTAACTGTAATTTGTTTTATCATGATTACTACACGAATAGTAATTGAAACTACACGAACCTGTATTTTAAAAGCCCTTGTGTTACTGCAAAAAAAAACATCATTTAATACGTGATTATAACGAATTTCAGGAGTTAGAAGAAAATTGACCTATTCAAAAAAATCTAACTATATAAAGAAAATTTATTTTATAACGAGTGTGGTGTAAAATTTGTTTTTGTCAATTTCGTAGCTCAAACTATTGTCGTTTCCGTAGCCAAGTGCTGATAATAACGTACGAACCGAATGTTGATGTATTATTTCCATACATAATGCATCCCATTTTCCATCACGTATAGGTAAACTATGCAGAAAATCGTGTTCGGAACACGGTTAAGATATTTACTATTATTGATTCCAGTGACCTATTTCACAACAGCAAAGGGAAATGCCTACATTATAATTAGTATTTTAAGAGGTAGCTAATGATAGGTAACGGTAAAATATTGAAAATATAATTTCACAATGGCGCGCATACACAACCATTCAAAATGACTGTCAAAGGCTTTAGTTTCAAAATAAAATCTGTTAATAGCTGTCTTAGGTTTTTTCTTTGTGAAATGAAGTTAAGCCGTGCATGGAATACTGTTCGCATCTTTGGGATGGTTCCGCCCAATACCTCCTTGATTGCGAACAGTATTCCATGCACGGCTTAACTTCATTTCACAAAGAAAAAACCTAAGACAGCTATTAACAGATTTTATTTTGAAACTAAAGCCTTTGACAGTCATTTTGAATGGTTGTGTATGCGCGCCATTGTGAAATTATATTTTCAATATTTTACCGTTACCTATCATTAGCTACCTCTTAAAATACTAATTATAATGTAGGCATTTCCCTTTGCTGTTGTGGTGAAGGTCACTGGAATCAATAATAGTAAATATCTTAACCGTGTTCCGAACACGATTAAATATATGACATGAAAAAATAAACCAGATCGAGTTTCTTGCCGGTTCTTCTCGATGACTGGGCTGTTTTCCGAACCGGTAGTAGCTTTGACGTTCATAAGCGCCTTCTCAGGGCCTAAATTGAATAACGGATATTTTGATTTTCAGGAAATTTTGGGTATAGCAGTTTATGTTTCCACAATTGTTATGGTAATAGAATGACCAAAAATAAAACGAAATGATAAAGATAAAATTATTTCGGCAGATAATGATGGACTTTCTTTTGTGTACACGGGACGTGTTAAGCCATTAAAAATCATACGATATAAACATTATAAAAATACATGTACATAACATATGTACATATTAACAAAAAGTTAAACTTAAACATCAATTTAATTTTCAAATTTCAATAAATTTCAAAAGTTATTGTTTATTTAATGACGACGCGACTTAGTACCGAGAGAAAAGTAAATGAACTTAATTAATACATTCAGATGCGCGAGCACTGCTAGTATTAAATAAAATCGGATTTTTTTTTACTATATCAACAAAGTGACTTTTTTTTATGTCATTGGTGGCAAACGAACATGTGGGTCACCTGATGTTAAGTGATCACCACCGTCCATGGACACGAACAACACCAGAGGTGTTGCAAGTGCGTTGCCACCCTTTGGGGGGAAGGGTTAGGGGAGGGAGAGGGAGAGGGGAGGGGAGGTGGACCTCCGGCGCTCTCACTGACCGAACGAAACGCATCGATGCAAGCACTGTTACTTCACGTCGGTTTTCTATGAGAGGGTGGTACTACTGCGGGCGAGCCGACTGTGTTCGGACAGCAGCACTTGAGAGCCAGCCCCCTCTAGGCATAGCGTGTTTATCATCTTAGACCACAACGTTATTTATAACAATATATGAGATTGTAGTCAAATGCTAAAATTTATCAAGAATTATAAATATAAAATTTATAAAATGATATTTAATATCTCATATAAATTTGAAAAAGTATAAATTATATCGAAAGTACAATCTGTAAAAGTTCTAAATCTATGGCTGAACATTATTTTGTTAGGACTGGAATAATTTGGAACAGCCGTAGTATGATTGTATAATAAATTATATCATTCAAAATATATCATAAAGATACCGTATAAATTATGAAAAAAGTTTTCCTCTTTGATCAAATTTCCACTGGCATATTTTCGAATAATGTGTACAAATAACCATTACGTTGACGGTATTATTTCAAACAATTGATTAACACTCGTGCAAATTGAAAAGAGTTTAATTAAAACACTTTGCAAATACTCATAGCAGATGGCTCTGGCACCTCTTATGTAGATTTGAAGCATCATTTTCTGATTTATGATTGGATTGCGTTGCATCGTTTGGTGTTTTGTATTTGTGGGATTAGATCTTTTTGAATCTAAACTGATTATTATTAATTAATTAAGAGTTTTATTTAGTTACTGTTTAGCAATTATCTATAATTTCAACTGACGTCAACGATGTTTTTGATACTATTTTGAATTCATAATGGTACCAGAAAAAGCATCGTTTGGTGATCTTCTAACGTAAATAATTGTTAAAATTTTGTAGTGAAAACTTCTATAGTCACGTTCAGCGGTATTTTTGGCAGGAGATAAATTTATAATTTCGCGTGATGACATGCTAGTAAGCGTGACCAGTCGTACTGCGTTTGCGTGGCTTGCGCCAGACTAGCGACGTGTAGTATAGTGTGTGTTAGGTACATGTATGTAATAGTGTTATTTTATAGTCATTATACGTTTGATTGATTAATAGATTTTATGTATATATTTATTGCTCCGAGTGCCAATAGAAATGAAAACCACACTAAAGTTAATAATTTCAATAAACAAATTCTAAAATTTTAATATTGTAATTCACACTATAATTAATTTTAAAATGCAAAAGAGAGCACCACAGTTCATTGTTTTGAGTTTTCACTTCTGTCGGCAGTCCTTATCCCTGCCTCGACATTTCTTTTAGATCTTAAGTTATAAATCTCGGCTGATTTTAACAAACAGTTTATTATTTCATTTGCTACCTGTAAATAATGCTTCCTAAACAATTCTATCAATGGATGTGCAAACAGAAACAATGCTCTGAGTTCTCTGTAATTCCACGTATAACACCGACAAAGCTGTAACCGAATATAAATCTTACAATAATTAATAGATATTGTAACATCGTTTACATTACACTTAGTCCGGTGAAGCTGTTAAGACCTTACGTTGTCAATAGCGTAGTCAGTTCAAAAAAGAAAACGTTACTAAGGTCTTAACAGCTTCACCGGACTAAGTGTAATGTAAACGATGTTACAATATCTATTAATTATTGTAAGATTTATATTCGGTTACAGCTTTGTCGGTGTTATACGTGGAATTACAGAGAACTCAGAGCATTGTTTCTGTTTGCACATCCATTGATAGAATTGTTTAGGAAGCATTATTTACAGGTAGCAAATGAAATAATAAACTGTTTGTTAAAATCAGCCGAGATTTCATATTTGTTAATAAACTAAGATGTTATGACTTATGTGAATCAAACAGAAAAAAACAATTGACGAACGTTCTCGGAACGAAAGTGGCAAATTTGAGTTATGCCAAACCTTAGAAAAACAGTTTTTTTTATACGCGTAATATATAGGTTCTTTCTATTAGACGTTTCTGGAAGCTGTAATTGTAAAATACGTAAAGTGTATGAAATACCCATCATGTCCATGAGCAGATTAATGTATTTGTTTTTGGAGTAAAAACGTTCTTATTTAAACATATTATTATAAACTAGTTGATAGTCGCAATTTCGCCTGTGTTGTTTATTATCACATCTTGACAGAGTGACAAAGATAAGAGCTTTCGAACTTCTTCGTTCTAGCTGGGATGGTTGCCACTGTGAATCTGTCGAGACGGGTACACGCCTGTGTAGTTGTTTGTGTAGTAGAAAGGAGATGATAGAATGAGGTTAAACAACTCTTCAGAACACTCGCCATGATACAGACGATAAAACACGGCGAGTGAGGCGATGTCTCTTCGCAACTGATGCGCTTCCAGGTTGTTGAATGTCTAAAGGATATTATAGGGTGGATAAATATGTGAGCGATGGTGACGTCTGGACGCCAATCTCTGTGCATCCACCAAAAATCGAATGTAACTTATCTATGTTTGTAAAAATATATATCATGAAAAGTTAAACCAGATCGAGTTTTTTGCCGTTTTTTCTCGATGTGTGTTGTTTGTCCGAACCGGTGGTAGCTTTGACGTTCAGGCACTTGCCTTCTCAGGGCCTAAATTAAATAAAGAACTTTTGATTCGATTTGATTTATACTGTCACTATCGTCTAATATAGCTTCTGACGCTGTGTCTTCCTACAATAATAGTGCATGTTCTGAAGGCGTGAATTGCATAAAATGTTCTCAACTACCTTTTGCCTGCGGTTTCGCTCGCGTTAACGTAGAGAGGTGATCTATGTCTTTTTCAGTATACCTTTTACAACGTGTAACGAATTTTTCATAATTAAGTAAGAATTGTGATTGACTTTAATTAATGTTTGTTTCGTTTTGCCGGCAGCTGCATTCCGAATACCGCAGCACATACAGATGGCACGAGAACAAGGAGCAACAGCAGCAGGGCGTGGTGAAGCAGCCAGCTCCGACGCCGCCCAACGCCCTATCCTTCGCCAGGGGTCAGTACCAATCTATCTATCAACCCTAACTAATACAGTATTCAAAAAACACCTGAAACAATTAATATGAATTATCCCTTTAAAATAAATTCTACTAAGTCCTGTATATTTCATTTATTACTAGCAGTGCCCGCGACTTCGCCCGCGTAGAACCTGATGTACAAAACAGTAACTAATAAACTCATCTGAACATATGCGGTGTTATTACAAAAAAGTTAAATACATATTGAACCCTGGCTTTAAAAAGGTCTCGTATTAAATGAACCGCGGTCGCCATCTTACTCTTTTGTCTTATTTCCCTTTGCTGTTGTGAAATAGGTCACTGGAATCAATAATAGTAAATATCTTAACCGTGTTCCGAACACGATTTTCTGCATAGTTTACCTATACGTGATGGAAAATGGGATGCATTATGTATGGAAATAATACATCAACATTCGGTTCGTACGTTATTATCAGCACTTGGCTACGGAAACGACAATAGTTTGAGCTACTATAAAAGTTAGACGTATGCTGTCGCTGACTTTTTTGTGGGCATTATCATGCTCTACAACTTTTCTCTAGAACTCAATCATATATCTCTCATCGTTAAGGCAGTATTCGTAAGAAACGTTTTCGTTCGACCGTTTTATCTTCGACTTTGCAAATCCGACTGCCACAAAAAAGTCTTTTCTTTTTTCGCATTAATATATAGCCTATGACACCCATAAATAACGTGGCTTATTATTGGTAAAAAGGTTTTGACGATTTTTTTTATATTATAGGGGAAAACGAACAGGCAAGTCAACTGATGGTAAGTGATCACCGCCGTCCATACACTAGCAACATCAGGGAAGTCGCAAGTGCGTTGCGGGCCCTTTAAAGAAGTTTACGCTCGTTAAAATCGTAAGTTTTACGTTCCTGAGATTACCTCCTTACAATATCACAAACTATACCTCTTTATAATATTAGTATATATAATCAGGAGGCGTTGAAGTTAGTCAATAAGTTGGGTTGCAATCAAGTTAGGCTTAAGCGCCTAATGACTCCATTGCCGCAATTACTGCGCTTGCTGTTTAGCAAGATGTTCATATTCTGTAAAGGATAATATAAGTGTGTCAATAAGTCAATAAGCGTATCAAAAATACCCATCCATGACTATGACTCGTGCAGACTGCAATAAGAATTTTTTTAAAGCCGAGACAGTCATAATTGCCGACAGAAGGGAAAACTCAAAACAATGAAATAACTGTTTTCTCTTTGGAATCTTTAAATTAATTATAGCCTGAATTATATAAATTTTATAGTTTGTATATTGAAATTATTAACATTAGTGTACTTTTGACTTATGTTGGCACTCATTTATAAAACATGATGAGCTGCACAAGCTCAATAATATTTATTATCTTAACAATATATTTTATGTATACGTATTTATTTGTATAGCAAGAAAAATATGAAAGAATTGAACGAAATATACACTTTTTATTATATGTATAGGATACAATAACTCGTACTTTAAGAATTTTGTGAAAGAAAAGATTGCAAATGACTAAGAATAAGTAATTAAATACATTTAAACAATTTACAAAAATGTCTATCTGTTTTTTAGTGCATTGCTAAAGTGCAACACTTATGGTAATTTGTGAAATAAAATCGGCTGAGTGCCTTAAGCGATCGCCTTAGTAGTCCGGTGAAGCTGTTAAGACTTTGCTAGGTCAATAGCGTAGTCAGTTCGAAAAAAAAAACTTATGGTAAAACTTCACCAAGAAAGTCGTAAAGCATATGCCTGAATAACATTTAGTCTTTGTTTCATTAAAATCGGTCACCTCTAACAAAAGTATGCGCGTATTATTCAAAAGTTACTGGATATACATATATCGATCACATCTGTTTAGTTTTATTTAAAGACACTTGGTTCATATGTAAAAAATAATCATGATATCTTAATCTTTATATATAAATTTCTTCGGTACGTGTATATGTCACTGAACTCCTCCTAAACGGCTGGACCGATTTTGATGAGATTTTGTGTGCCTGTTCCAGTGGATCTGAGAATGGTTTAGATTGGAAGCGGTAGATGGCGCTGCGGTTGACTTTTAGGATTTTTTTTATTATCAAGGTAGTTCAACGTCCGCCGGGCCCGCTAGTTTAGTAAAAGTTTATTATAATTTTAAGAACCTGTCTTAGTGTACGTCCAGAGTGGACGCTATAATCGAGCGTCGAGCGTGGCGTCGCGTGCGGCGCGTTCAGCGTCCAAGAACGACGCTCGCGTACCACCCAGGACACTCACGTATTAATGCATATGTTTGAAACGAACGCCGGACGCGACGCAACGCTCGATTATAGCATCTACTCTGGACGTACACTTATAGTTTATAGGTTTTAACGTTTGGCCACAATTTCACCTGGTATTAAATGACGACTTGGTCTTAGACAGTAAACACGTTAAACCTAGAAGGCGCCCGCCCGGCTCTCGTGTGCAGCTCCCGGAACATACCAACAAATGTTTTGCGACAGGCTTTCAACTTGAGGGTGATAGTTGACCAGCCGGAATAAGAAAAACCCAACACCCTGCTATGATTTCACCACTATGATTTCCTTCACCTGAAGCACCGACTCCGTTGCTACGATAAGAACCTACGTATGTCGACGCGGTGTCCGAACACGCTATCAACTAAGCCATTATTGCTTCTGATTTTTATAAGCAACCATATGTTTATAGAGGTTTCTTTTTCTTGCCGTAGAGAAGCGGAGCACGGGGTGTGGTTCTATGTGTTTCCTTTTTAAATCAAATATATTGTTAGAATAATAAAGAACGCAGACGAAGACTTTTCTAAATATATAGACAAGTGCTGCTAAACTTTTCTTCGCTACCTTATTCTTGATACGAGGAACACAAGCAAATCTTTGTAATACCTGTTTGAATTCGTGAAGCTCGCATGCGTGTCTCACTAATTCTTATATGTATGAAGAGCTAGCTTAGTTTAGCTAAGACAGATTCGCGGTGTTGCATCCAAGGCAACAGCGCAAGCAGAGGTTCGGCCACTTTGGCACCTTTGAGCTTGTTGCCAAGCGGCGAAGTGCCTTAAGCTCTCGCCTTAGTAGTCCGGGGAAGCTGTGAAGGTTTGTCAGGCCAATAGCATAGTCAGTTATAAAAAAAGGGAAGCATATCTATAATACAAAACGGACTTCGTTAGATGTGAGTTTCTAGGCTATGTTAGATAACGCAGCCACTTACTTGAGTAAATAAATGTAAAGTTCCTAGTAATTCACGTTGCTCTCTTAACTAGATAATTGTAAAGAATCAAACAACTTGATTCCGAAATGTGACAGTTCCACTCAATCTCGAAAACAGATTGCAAAATTGCAACTGTCTTATTTTCCAATCAACAAAACAATCATATGCTGATTGTGGACCGGTATAATCCTCTGTTAAGTGTCTGTTTTGTGTTACTTAAAATGAAACGTAAAATTATTAACTGTCTATCTTATGACGATAAAGCTTCAGTGGGACAGGCGCGAAATCGGTTGAAAGCTGTTCAAGCGGATTCTAACGTTGCATTATGTCATAAGGGTTTTTTTTTCGAATTGACTACGCTATTTACCTAGTAAGGTATTAACAGATTCACCGGACTACTAAGGCGAGCGCTTAAGGCACTCAGCCGATTCTGTTTGACAACTAGCTCAAGTGAGCACGGCACACCTCGGCTTGGGCTGTTGCCTGATACATGCAATTTGCGACCTATCAGAGCAAACCTAACTATTCATACATATATGAGTTGTTGAAACATATATGTGTACCGAGCATACATACCACAGCAACTCTTATATATATTTCGTATCGGATAATGTCTTCAGGTAGATTTTGTAAGGTAATGCGAGAGTATCACGTCCATAAGGTAGGTTTTTAGTACATTCAACCGAAGTTTCAAGACACTTTATCACCGTTAGGTCACATTAATAAATCAATTTAATTTAGTCCTAAACTTAGAAATTT
The DNA here is from genome assembly GCA_015888305.1 of Antheraea pernyi. Taxonomy (NCBI): domain Eukaryota; kingdom Metazoa; phylum Arthropoda; class Insecta; order Lepidoptera; family Saturniidae; genus Antheraea; species Antheraea pernyi. Next base: position 283,283 of record MU159104.1, on the reverse strand, counting down.
GTCCTAGGCCGTTATTGAGGTATTTGATAACGATTTGAATTCCATTCTAATCCTTTGTTGGCAAAGAGAGATAATAGACATAAAACAATGGTCAAGTAACCACGTCGTTTTTTCAACAAATTGATCTAAGAAAGAATATTAAGAAATTCCAAATTAATAAAAATAGTTATTGATAATGTATACCTAAGTTTTGTAGATGGTAGAGCTCCGCTGAAGCTATTACTGGTTTCAGCATGAATGGTTTGGCTCACTCCGAGTAGTACCACTCTCTCACAGAAACACCCACGTGAAGTAACAGTGCTTACATCATTGCGTTTCGTTCGGTCAGTGAGAGTGCCGGAAGGCCACCTCCCATTCCCTTCTCCCTCTTCTCTCCTCCCTCAAACGCAGGCTGGCAACTCCTCTGGTTTTGCTAGTGTCTATGGACGGCGGTGATCATTTAACACCAGGTGACACATCTGTTCGTTTGCCTCCTATGATATAAAAAAAATACCTAAGTCACTCATGAGTCTCGGAATGAGCCATGTGATATAAACATACGATTTATCGCCATATATTTGCGCTAACATGATGAAACGATTATTGCCACTACTAATTCTGCCTATTTTCAAATATGTTCAGGACTAAAAGTAGCCTATATCCTTCTAAAAGTCCGAGGCTACATCTGTATCAAATTTAATTGCGATCGCTTTAGAGATTATTCATAAAACAATAACAATCAGATAGAATTCTCTTCATATTTAAAATTACAAAGAGTCCGGTCTTTTTTTTAAGTTCTAGAATGCGAAACTCTAAAATGTTATAAGGAAATATCATAAACGCATAAAGTTTTTGTACCTTATTTTGTGTTAGAAATTAAAACAAAAGAAGAGCTTAAAAGCCGGTCGTAAATTTAAATGATAGCTCACTTTCTTTTCAAAATGATTTTTAAAGGCTCAGATAGTGCCTCCGCTTCAAAAATAGAACCGTTACTCCAAACAATGTAATAAGACCGTCGCCGAAAGGCAATTAAGTAATTTTAAATCGCAATACTGAGTTATTATTGAAATTTTGCTCGTGGAAACCGTATGTATTCTCCTTAAATAATTTTGCAATATCCTGACACCATTACAAACAGTGTTGCTTGTTATAGTGACCCAGAATGTAAAATACTATGCTTTAACAAAGACTATTTCACTTTGCCTAGTGATTTTGATCAGGTCATGGTATTATATATTCTTTATTTTACCAAACCGGCTGCATATAGTTAATTTTTTTATATAGCTAGTTGTTACTTTGGCTGTGTTTGCATAAAAAAAACAAAATAATTTATTTTTAAATAGAATTTCTTAAATATTATACGATTTATTTTATATCTAAACTAGTTGATACCCGCGACCCCGTCTGCGTTGTTCATTATCTCAAATGTTTTGTTACATCTCAAAGGGATTAGGCAGCGTTTTCGACAAAAGCTCCCAGCCGGCTTGACTTTTTCCGACATTTCCAACAATTATCGTTATATTTCAACCGATTTACAAAAAATCTTGACAAATTATATATACCTAAACCTTTCTCGTGAATCACTCAAACGATTAATAAAGACCGCATGAAAATCCGTTCAATAGTTTTTGGGTTTAACACGAACAGACAGACAGACGTGAGTCCTCCGACTTTGTGTTATAATATGATGAATTGATATTTATCGCAAGGCTTTCTGTACACAATTTATTATCTAAGCATAGAGATTACATCGCGACAATGGCTCCGTTGTTTGCTAATTCGGTCACTGCACCAATCGACGTAGGTTCGAACCCTTGTTATGAACCGTAGCTTTAGCTAAACGAAAACATCGTATTGCAACTCTAGTATGTCGATAGAGGTTTTTCTAAGCCCATATTTTGACAAAATAACGCTAATAAAGTCCAAACTATGGTCCAAACTATGGTCGAATAATATGGCGCCCACTAGTACGAATAATAATATGACATCACTTCCAGTTATTTAATTTACCATATAGATAAATATTTACCACCAAAAAAAAGCAATTAAGTACGGTGAAGTATCGTAACAAATCTCACGATATCTTGCCAGAGAGGGTTAAAAAAATCCTCAAAAACACCCCAAGTATTTAATGGACATCCCTAAGGGATGATGGGCATATCGTGGTGGTGGGTGTAATAAGCACCCGATTGGATTGCAACAGATATAGACCGATTGTTGTGATTCACTTATAGCCCTTATAGCCGTCTCCACGTTCCGTTGAGCTATTTTATCACGCTTTTATTATCTTCACCTGTATGTATGTATGTAACCGACCCCTTTGAGCTCGATTTTGTCCTACTTTGAACGATCAGATTTAATTCAAACTTTGCACACCTGTCAAAGGTCAATAACAATGCAATAATCCGAAAAAAAATATTAAAAAAATTAAACTAAAAAATGAAAAATAAATAATAGTTTAAAAAAACTAAAAAAACACGCTTTCATAAAAAATCCATCTAAAAAACAGAAAATAAAATTTAATAAATTTGGATTAAAAATAGTGTAAATTAGAAATAAATGTAAATTTTTGTAAAAATTGGCAAAAAAATGATAATGACCTCCCGATATCAGTATATTTATCATTTTTTTATTAAATTTTATTTTCTGTTTTTTAAATGGATTTCTGTTTTAGTTAGATTTTTTTATGAAATAGTGTTTTTTTAGTTTTTTTTTAAACTATTATTTATTTAAGTTACAAATCAATATCTATCATGCGATGTCTATAAAATATGAGACGTAACTCCACGGTAGACACCTGTCGCAATAGTCATAATCGTTTATACTAAATACATTGAAATACGATACGCATTAAACATTACGCTATCAAATTTGTTGGCAATGATTAGATGACTGAATAAATTGAATTATATTGACTTTTAATAATATATTATTCGTATTATTGAATATAAAATGTAATCTAATATTCCGAGCGCGTTGCCTTACGAGATTCGACATAGGCTGTCTTATTACAAAAAAGTTAAATATGCTTAATAGTACTTGTTTAAAAAAAAGTTTGATCACAAAAGAATGTCTTACCTTTGTTTACAGATAGATCCTGTTTATATTTAAACATTGTCTAATACTTGTCTAAGATGATCGTTCTTATTTTATTGTTGTGAGGTATATAGTGTATCTATTTGTCGACAAAAGACGTTTCCTAGTAAATCATGGAGTTCCTGAGTATATTAATTTGGAATGTGTAGATGAATTAAAGAATTTTAGAGATTCACGAGTAAATTATAACCACTATTATATCACATTATTGGCATTTTGCGTTGTATTTAACTTGGGATGTTCAATCTGTTTTTCCACTTTACGCATTTTGATGTAATATACATATTTAACTTATATATTGCTCATTTTAACAATTGTATCGTCTACTTTTAAACAAAATGACACAATAATAACAACTTATATTATCTAAAATAAATTAATTTTCTTAATGAAGATCTGAACAAATATATTATTAATAAATTCAAATTGTTTGCAAAATATCCGTATGTAATGGAACGGTTAATGATGAGATTGAATTGAGTGGATGCTATTCAGAGTTGCTTGTATAAAAAAATTAAACCAGATGTCTAGCTAGAGACCGCTTGGACACACTTTCGTAATACAATATTTCAAACATGTGTCCAATAAGTTTTTTTTTTTTTTTTCGAACTGACTATGCTATTGACCTGGTAAGGTCTTTACAGCTTCACCGGACTACTAAGGCCGAGCGCTTAGGGCACTCAGCCGATTTTGGTTTTGGGTAACATACACAAGGGTGCACGCACACCTCGGCTTGGGCTGTTTCCTGGAAAAAGACACGTCTGTCCTAGCTAACTATTCTAAGCTATTCATACATATATACATTTGTGAACCATACAATCGAAATTGCATGATTCACAAATGAATACGTGTATATCGGATTGAAACGAACTTAAACTATTCGATTCAGTTCGATGGGGGAAAAAAAAAACAAAACCCTCCCACCATGTGTATATATGTGCACGTGTGTGAGAGAGATGATCTCATATGTCTGTTCAAGTGATGTAGGTGAGTCACTGTATCGCGAAAATAATATCAAGAGGGCTCCGCGCGGGGACGACCTAGGCTCGAGATATTATTGAGAACCGCGAAGTGTGCGGGAGCTAATAGGGATCGATTACAAAAGCGTGGGCGCAACACGCATTTTATAAGATTGAATTTAAATTTACTAACGGTGACGGCACCGAAGTCTAAAAATAGACATAACAAAAATTATTATTATTGTTTGACGGTTATTTTTAGGGGAAGATAGACGTAAATACGCGATTTACTCTATCTTATTTGAGTTATTTATTTTTTAACAGCTGCGCGCGCGAGCCGTTGTAGTGTAGCCGCGATGGCTGGAAATCTATGGATTGCCGTGACGGCACCTAGTAGCGGATTACGAGAGCACTCTTCGTACGCCGAGATCTCCGAGATCTCGTGGAAAATGAGTAGTTGACCTGCGTAGTCAATACTCGATAGGGAAAAGGAGTATGCGGGGTCATCCTGTGAAGGATTAGCCGCCGGAGGTTTGGGAGTGTGCTGGGACGCGGGTTTAGGAGCCCACGGGGCCTGAGGGGCCCGGTAGGGGCGGGGGGGCGCACTAGTCGCGGGTACGGACGCTGCCGGTGCACGAGACGTGCCCGGCAGGTTCGGGAAGGCCTCTCGAGACATGAGAGGCGGAGGTCGAGGACGGGCGGGGGCAGCGGCCGTCTTAGACGGCGACGCCTGCCTGGGGTATCGAGGGCGCTTTGTGCGCGGGGCGCGGGGACATCCGCGATAATTCGCGGTATGGCCCACGCCGCGGCACAGAACACAGCTCGGAGGGTCGGAGGCGTCTTTCGTGCGAGAACACTCCCTAGTGGAGTGGTCGCCGAGGCACTTAACGCACCTGGGTTTCAGGCGACAGTTTCGTGCGGAGTGTCCGTACACCTGGCAGTTGTGACACTGCGAGGGCACAGACGTTTTGCGCGGCGGCTCGACTATGACGCCGGAGAGGCCGCAAAGGGATGTAAGATTAAAAATCGCTTTCCCCTGAGGGGTGCGATCGAGGACAACGAGAACCATATCATATGGAGCCCTGGTGCGCGGAGAGCGCATACGATGAACCTCGCGAACAGGAATCTTCTGTTCCTTGAGGTCGTCTGAAATGTCGTCAGTCGGGAGTTCTGAGGGGACTCTACGGATCACAACCCGTAGTTTACGCTCCTCTTCGAGAGAGTGCGTGAAATAGCCCCACTGGTTGTCCCGAAGGAAACGAGTGAGGTTGCGATGGGCGGTGGACGTGGCTACCTTCACCTGAATACCTACAGCGGTATTCACGGCGGAGGTGTAAGGGATACCTGCCGTTTCCAGCAGGCTAGAAATCTCAACCCAAGACGCTTTGTCTTGGATCGTAACGGGGGGCGGTGGGCGGGGCTTCTTGCCCGAAACTGCGGAACCCGCAGCCACGGGCGAGTCGGGTCTAGAGGGCGCTGGTGTCGCCTTTGGCACTTTCGCGCCATCGACGTTTGCGATCTTTTTAGAGGGCAATTTGTCCTCCGGATCGGAAGAGGAGTTCGAGCGCTTCTTGCGCGGTTTGCGGTGCGTGACGGTGGTGAAGCCATCGTCCGCAGCAGGGGCTTGCTCAGCCTGAGGGGCTTGCTCGGCAGGGGGATCCTGCTGAGCAGGAGGGTCTTGCTCCATGTCGGAGCCGGAGTCGGAGTCGGAGTCATCGCTATCGCGATCGGCTGGGATTGGGAAGTTGTTGGAAGCCTCGATCTTGGCATAGATCGAGGGAGCGGGCTTCGAGGAATGAGGGAGCTCGGTGCGACGCTTTGCAGCGTACGCATCGTAATCGTCTACGAGACGAGGACAGATAGCGGCTATGAAGCCGCGGAGGCTAATGAGCTCAGTCTCTAAGAGACTGATCTCTTGTTCAGCGGCCATACCGGGGCCTGAGGAGGGGAGTGGGGCGGGGGAAGACATGTGAAACCTCCCTGCCAGAGGGGCAGGGGGGCGCGCCTTAATGAATTTAACGGACTATCCCGAGTCCGGATCAAAGGGAGCTGTTTAAAACTAAACAAAATAGGAAAACAACGCAAATAAGTACCTGAGCGAAACAGGGGAAAAATAACATAAGACTACTTAAATAAACAAACAATAAAAAGAAAATAAATCACTGAAGAATTAAAGAAATACGTAAATAAATAGATAAACAAAAGAGTAAATAAATAAATATACCAAGAAATAGATAAAGCAATAAATAAATACAAGGAAAGGTCTCACTCAGTTCCAAGAAAAAGAACGCAGGTGCAGCGCACCTGTGAAGCGCAGGTGTGCCGGATCGAAACAAACAATAACTGACGTCACTAAATCACGAGTATTAAAATCGAACTTAGCGCGCGCAGCAAAAGGGACAACCGCTCAAGTCGACGGTTCGATCGGAACTCTGTCCAATAAGTTTTAAAATTTTAGACACTGTTTAGTAAAACTCGTGTTAAACATGTGTTCATTTTTGTTCGAGTAAGTCTTTAATACTTTCCTATCAACTATATTTACTAAAGACCTGTACATAAAGAGAGAAACTCTTACAAAATAATTCCGAAGTCTCCTTGTGATAAGCGTTCTCAGTACTGAATAAATGTTTCGATCCTGTATACAATCGTATTGTCAATTAATTCAAATCATACTGAATTGATCAATAGGTAATCGATCATTCCTATTTCAAGTCATCATTATCAATGGAGATGTAAATCATTATACTGTATGTTTTAATGTATAATTAAATACATTAACATTATTATTTTGTTTGTAATATTTTATTACTCTTACACACTTTTCCTAAAATGATACACAGCGGTATAAATTAGTTTCTATTGGATGACGCAATGATTCAAATCAAATAAAAAAATGCTTTATTCAATTTAGGCCCTAAGAATGGAGTAGGAACGTCTAAACTACCACCGGTTCGGAAAACATACCAATTATCGAGAACAACCGGCAACAAAATCGATCTGGGTTATCTTTTTAACATTATATATATATATATATACATATATACTATACTAGCGGGCCAGGCGGACGTTGTCCCACATACTAATTTAAAAAAAATCGTAAAGAGTCGACCGTAGCGCCATCTACCGGGTCCAATTGTGAATCTAAACCATTCTCGGATCCTTGGAACACGCACACAAAATTTCATCAAAATCGGTCCAGCCGTTTAGAACTTCTTCAGTCGCAGTCAATCCTTCAGTGACATACACACATACAGAAGAAATTTATATATAAAGAAGATAAAGACATACTAACGGGTCCGGCAGACGTTGCCCCGCCCTGATTATAAAACCGCGAAAACCGCATGAAAATCCGTTTAGTAGTTTTTGAGCGAACGGACAGACAGACGTAGCAGAGGATTTATTTTTTATACTATGTAATGATATATATACATGTATAATATTTGGTATACATTACACGTCACAATCGTTTTTAGTGGATAGTGATTTATTTCGTTTTCCACGCGTTTTATTATCTATGTAATTTACAAATTATTGTTCCCCGTCACGTTGTCATTTGTACTTTAAATGCCTTAATTGTATAGTATTACGGCATTTAATTTAGCACTTCGGTTCGGAGAAAAACGGGACGTCCAATTAAGATCAGCAAGCATTCAAGGATCAGTAAACATTCTGTCGATAGAGAAAGACAACGCTATACGAAACTATACTTAGTAGACTATATCGGTTCACCTCGACGCGCCAAATCAAAAGTCGGGTACTGTATGTATGTTAATTATGCCTTAAATAATAATAATACTTATGATTAGATTATATAGGTACACTTATGTGCCGTTAAATTTCAGTATGGGCTAAATCAAATTTTAATCGTTCATATAACATGTTTAATTTTTTAAAGATTTCCAGTGTTTATACACCAAGAACGAAGTTCAAATATTGCAGTCCAAAACGTTTTTAGTTTATTATATACTAGATGACCGGTGCCCACTTCATTGGGCGGTAAAAAAATAAAAAAAACTACTTTTTGTGATTTAAATATAAAATTTAGACATATGCTGACTTTTTTGTAGGCATCTATCCATCATATATCTCTCATCGTTAAGGCAACGTTCGTAAAAAACGTTTTCGTTCGACTGTTTTTTCTCCGATTCACTTTGCAAATCCGAATACCACAAAAAAGTCTTTTTATTTTTCGGGTTAATATATATCCTATGACACTCATAAATAACGTGGCTTTCTATCGGTGAAAGAATTTTCAAAATCGATTTAGTAGATCCACATATAACCTCACAAACTCACAACGTCACAAACTTTACCTCTTTATAATATTATCTATTATATATGTCCAAAATTAACGTAAAAATATAAGTAAATTAACGTAAAAAAAACTAACGTAAAATATTACGAACACTTAAAATTGGATTCAGCTCATTTTTAAATATAACGACACTTAGGTATTAATTTTTAAAAGCCAAAATATATTTAAAAAAAAATTATAATCGTGTCGTCGTTTTCAATAGGTCTACGTTGGTGCTCTGACCTTGCTCCTTGCTCATGCTCGCGAGGAGACGTCCACACCAGTTCTTTTGTACGACAAAGGGCCATAACCCTGACATTAATATATGCCACTAAAGAGGGTTAAGTTCAATACTCGATAACGGGCGAACCGTTCGTTGTTATATTAAAACTTGTGTTAGGTGATTTGTCAATTGCCCCTTTTAAAAAAAATGGTCGAGAAATTTAAAAATCACCTATATCTATACAATAGCGCCATTTATCAACCTATTACATATAACATCTGACATCGCAAATACAAAAAGCAATTAAAACCGGTGAAAATGATGAAAAACAGTAGAATTACGAACAAACGCATGCCCCGAACTTATTTATAAATAAATACCAGTAGAATTTCATAAATAGTTTCTATTTTGTTCGAAATAAAGTTAAGAAAATAATTGTGACTCATAGTTGTCACTTTTCTAGCTCCGCCCCCTGATCTATGAGGTCACCGTCGCTCATAAAGCCTAGTTCAGACTGGTCATCGCGACTGTGATGTACTTAGAGACATTATTTTTTACATTTACCGCTTTTAATTTCCAACAATTAGAATTTTAAAAAACATATTCGTTTACTAATGTACGCACATCTTTAAACATACATCTTTACAAAAAAGAATGTAATGCAATTGATAATATTTAATAAAAAAATGTATTATAAACTTTAAAATGCTTTTAAATTAAATTTCTATTAAATTTATATATATACAGAGTCAATTAAGATACCAAAATGTAGTAGAATAATTTATTTATATCAAATAATAATTAAACAATAATACTTTATAATGTAAACAAATAAAAAGAATACATGCCGACAGTTAACCTCAAATCTATAAACATTATTAAAAAAGTTTATAATGTAAATACGAACGCTTTTATTACGAATACTCACAATGAATTACCATTCCTCACCATATATAATTTAAAATCAGACTCAAATACATACATTTATTTATGAATATATTTTTTATCTCCATTGATATAAAATACGCATGTATACGAATATAGTTGTTATCAGTTCTCACGAAAACTTGACAGATAATTACCAACCCACTTCATGGTGTCGCTTTCAGGTGTCGGCATGCGCGCCTATACTAAAAATGCACTCTCATAATTTTTCCCAAAAGAAGTAAAACTTCAATAATACTTTTATTATTGTTATTTAATTGTATTGTATTAAATATTATAAACTAGCGGTTCCAGCGAACGTTGTCCCTCCCTGATAATAAAAAATGACAAATTATATACCAAAACCTTCCTCGTGAACCACTTTATCTATTGGTTAAAACCGCATGAAAATCCGTTCAATAGTTTTTCTGTTTATCGCGAACAGATAGACAGGCGTGGCAGAGGACTTTGTTTTATAATATGTAGTAATGAGAAATTGTAAGGATTAACGTTTGTTACCTTTTCACGCCAAAACAAATGAAAGTATTTTAGTAACTGTGCATGAAAATAGCACATACTCATTTATAGAAACATTGTTTGACCATAAAATAACGATTTTTTTCGAACTGACTACGCTATTGACCCAGCAAGGTCTTAACAGCTTCACCAGGCTACCATAAAATAACGAGATGTCTCGAAAAAGTTTGAATAAGTTTTACCATCTGCCTTGACGTGCGCTGCAAATCAAATATATAATACTTTATTCAATATAGGCCCTAAGAAGGCGCTTATGAACGACAAAACTACCACCGGTTCGGACAAACAACCCAATCATCAAGAAGAACCGACCAAAAACGCGATCGGGTTTATCTTTTTAATATACCTATATATTTAAAATACATTACACGGTAATGTATTTTAGGTCATTGTTGTAAAATGTAACACGAGTAGAAGAAAAAAAAAATTTTTTTTTCCATCTGAGTACTACACTATTGCCCTGATGGGCCTTCACAGCTTCACCGGACTAAGGCGAGTGCTTAAGGAAATTCGTCGCTAGGCAACAAGCTCATACCTGAAAATCTGTTATGGGTCAATAACAATAATTTGAAAACAGTACGTTTTCTTCCTACCCCGTGTAGTCCGGTGAAGCTGTTAAGACCTTACTAGCTCAATATCATAGACAGTTCGAAAAAAAAACTTCCCACCCCGTCGATTAAGAGTTACACGAAGATAATATACGACGTCATAATTTATGAACATACAGACGTACATAAAGTCGTGAACGACTGCTAGTATATTTATAGTTTTGTTGTTACATTATTAAAACAACTAGACCGATTTTCATGAAACTTTGTAAACGGAAAATATACAGCGTTCTGCAGTAGATAGTTTATAAATATTATCTACTATACTTTTAGAAGTAATAATAAAAAACAAGAATTTAATTTTTATTGTTTAGAACGACTGTATTCATATCATTTCGTAATTCATAGACTATAACATTTATACATAATACTACGTAATAAACGCAAGCGGAACGGCGGACACAACTAATTTACCTTATAATCAAAATCTGAGCGTGGTAAAAATAGTGCGGACTTCTAATTTGTAATTAGGTTGTTGAAGGGAAAACTTCAAATTGGTTTCATTAAAATAGCTTCATTCTATTAAAAGTTATTGTAATTTTAATGACGTTGCGACTTAAGTAAGAGAGGAAATTAGATAAGTAAAACATTCAGATGATTTTATTACTCACTGTTTTTTTTTTACATTAGGTTCCACGCGGACAGAGTCGCGGGCACAGCTAGTGGGAAATATTACTACAAGCAAGACAGTCTCCCCCTGTTTAGAACTTCCCAAGAATTTTTTCTAACATCTCGGAATTCATGTCGTGTGGTATTGTTTTCCATCCACTTCACTTACGCACAATAAACCAAACTATATTACATAAAGTGCCTTCAATATCACAGAACACAGAGTCAAATAACTCAAGAGATTGAATGAGAAAAAAAAAACACTAAATGAAAGACTAAAAAGAAGCCAAAAAATGAGCCCCAAACTTTGGAAAAAATATTTGAACAAAAAAGAAAAGTTCTTAAAGGTTTTTCTGTTCCTAAAATTGACGATTGTTGGAATTATTTCAAACTCAGAAAACAACGAAGTGTGAAATTTTTCTGCGATTGCTTTATTTTTATTACAAAGTTTTTATTTCATTGAAGTTTTCATTAAAAATTAGTCATTAATTAAGTGAAAATAAATAATGGAGATTAAGAACAGTTCAAAACGTTTTGTTTCATTTTGCTTTTATGGTAATATAAAACGAGTCGGTACAAGTAATGATTTTTTCTACAAAAACAAGGCCGAATAACATGTTACTTCAAGCAGGGATGATTGAACTTCCCATATCCAAGAATGCACGTTTAATTATCAAGGAACTTCAAAGTGTAACAAAAAGTAACCGTACGGTGCGAAGATATAATAAAGCTGATTTCGGTTTGTCCTTGCCCGATAAAGTTCCAATATTTATCAGCGTGGAAACTGTTTTACTTTCGGTCAATTATTTCGAATTTGGAATACCTACTCATCATTGAAGTAAAATATGTGTACATAATTATTTCAAATCAAACTGATGAAAGGCTTCAACGAGAACAATTGACTTGTAGCGGACAGTTAAAAATACGTTGGGGGGATGAGGTGAAAATATGTTTGGGAGCTTGTATCGACTTGGTGGTGATGGATAGGAGAAGAGTGACTGCAAATCGATATACAGTGCAACCTTAATATAACGAACCTCAATTTAACTACTTCCTCGATTCAACAAATTTTTCGTAATCCCCTTGAATTGTCCATAAGAGTCGGTGTAAATAATACCTTTACATTTCGATTTTTTTTCTTCCATATAACCTCTTTATAACGAGTTTTCAACTATCAAAAAAAGTGTAAATACCTCTAATTAACGAAATTTGTCAATTCAAAACCTATATATAAATATGTTACCTACCTAATTGTTTAAAAAAATAAATACATAGAGTCATTTGATAAAAATTTGTTAACATTTATAAGTAGAAGTTGTTCGCTATAACAAGATGAGTACGTAATGCTGAGGTGAGAAAACTATGTATTTCTTTATCCCTTTATAACAAATTTTAGACCAACCTTACATCAATATACCAAACTTTATTTTAACGAATTACTTGATATAAAGAATATTTACGAGTTACCGTCGGATTTGTTGTGTCGAGGTTGCACTGCATATGAAAAAGAAATTAAAAGAAAATGTGATATTTTCACCTTTTTAATTTACGAATCTGTTTAGATTCCGGTTTGCTCGTTCAACTCAAGAATATCATAGTAACGTGAATGCCACAGTTATCGCGAGTGAGAATGTCGGATATGAATCTGATGGAACAATGTACCGATGTAACCAATACCGCAATACCGATACCAATAAAGAATGTTTTTGAACCGGCTAAAACTTTTGACCGGAAGAGCCTCTATCGCTTCACCGGGCATGAAGGAGATTGTAGAAGGTACTCACCCAAAACGGCAACTAGCGGCAGAATTCGTTTTTTTTTTGGGCACTCGAATCGAACTAGCCATTCGCGATAAATAATTATAATTATGCATAGTGCTACTTACATGTTTTCATATGTCCCGCACGAAGAGGATCTAACAATTTGGCTAAGATTAACTAACTAAAAAAAACGCTGGTATGAATTGCAATGTTGTGTGTGTAGGTAACTAGTACATGTGGTGTTAGTGTATCGGCCAGCAGCGTACTCGACAGAGCCATTCCGAAGTATCGCATCTAAGTAAAGAAGTAAGTAAGTGTAAAGACTGAAGACTATAACTAACAGAATTCTCAGTATACTTAGTTAATAGGCTAGTTATAGATAAGTTAGTTAGTATGCTTAAGAAACTTTAATAAGAGTACGTGGAAAAAGCACTCGATATTAAATTATATTTTTAAATTAACATTTCCAGTTAAGGATTAGTAATACCTTAAGAATTCAAGAACGTAAAAAAAACAAATAATGTTACGCGCTACATTTTTATATAAGTAACAATTATTTTCTAACAATTTATAATCATATTTTTTTCTAATATAATATAATATTATTATTTCATGTTACTGTTATGAGATTATATTAATTATTTTAATCGTTAACATCGATTATTATTTAGAACCAGAAATCGCGCGCGAGTTCGTCCTCTAAAACCTTCAATATCTTGATAAATATAACCTAGCGCTATCTAATCAAATAGATAATATAAAAATCCTGTCCATAAAAAACATTCAAAATATAGCAACTATTATGGTGATTGATACCAAACGGTGTTAGATTCTATTAATCTCAGATATAACACCACCACCAGATATCCACCTTTATAATATACTAGCGAGCCCAGCGGACGTTGTCCTGTCCTGATAATAAAAAAACTTGACAAATGATATACCTAAACTTTCCTCATGAATCACTTTATCTACGTATAAGAAGCGCATGAAAATCTGTTCAGTAGTTTTTGAGTTTATCGCGAACAGACAGACGTGGCAGAGGACTTCGTATTATAATACGTAGTGATATAAATGTGATCTCGTTACTACTTTAAAAGATATAGTAATATTTAAAATAGTACAAATACTAGATTTAAAAACAAAATCCAATTGTTAATCTTTGGTTATTTCTATTTTACCTTAAATATACACTACGGATTTCAAGACGGCACATACAAAGATTGCGCTATTTAACTGACTCGTTCGTAGCGACTTGGAATACTGCAGTGTGGCATGGAACCCTCATTACGAAATTTATGTAAATAAAATAGAAAGGGTGCAAAAACGATTCTTGTGGCATTTGACATACAACTTTCGCTTACGGAGAAAACTTCTCCCATACCATCACCATTATCCCACCTAAGTAGGGTCGACACAACATGTTTTCATGCCTTTTCACACATTTTACGCACATATCAATTTTCACACAATACATCCATACCTTTTTCGGTCTTCCTCTACTCGTATATCCACCCACAAAACTTCTCACATACCGTGATAGACATATTTTAATTTAAACGTTTTGAGAGATCGCAGAGAGTTACTTGAGCTCTTTTTCTGTACAAATTGATGAACAATGCACATTGGACGCACCTAAGGTACTAAGCAGAGTTGATATAACTGTTCCTGCGAAGCTGCCTAGAGCCTTACGTTCTAATATTTTCGATACGAACAATTTTCGAACAAATTTGGACCTTTACTCTCCACTAAATAGAATGATATCACTTTATAATTTTCAATTTTTGAAAAGATTTTTATCTTGTTACGCCTAAGAAGTATAACTTCTAACGCGTGTACATAAGTACACACACAGTTCTTTTTTTGTTGTATTTGTTTTTGCTTTCTCATTTAGTTATTTGCTGTAGAATATAATAAATATGTCGTAAATGCATATAATTAAGATTGCACTTATATAGAGTCTTTAAAAATTCATGTTATGTACTATTCTAGTGTAAATCTTGTTGGTGTTTCAAAATAAATAAATAAATATGGCATCGAATGAAAGATTTAATTAAAGCTGCGGCATAATATCATAGTAATTCCCGCTAGCTTCGATAAAAACAGTATCCTATATCCTGGTCCACCACATAATCGAAATCTACGACAAATTTCATTAGAATCCGTCCAGCTATTACGCATGATTGAAGGACAAATATTAAAACCAACGTACTTTCACATTTACAATACATATTAGATGATATTTTAGACACACGATAATCCGTAGGTGTTAGTTCAGTATGAGGTAAGTCATTTGTCATTTGAAGGTTATAACTTGTATTGTCTTTACAATCAGATGAACCGACGAGAAAATAAACATAATAATCTATATATTAATACGTGAAGCCTAAACTTTGTATCCATTTTTAACAGAATTGGGCGCACGGATGAACGTGAATTTTGGCATAGTTAAAGTTTATATGGAGGAGAAGTGCAGAAAGGTATTTATTATATATAAAATGCATTAGAAGTACATTAAATTAATTAAAATATATATTACTCACACTACTGCTTCAATTTTACACAACATATACACACATGTAAATAAAAAAGACATTTTGACATCTGTCAATAAAGGACTTCAAAAAAGGTTGTGAAGGAGGTTGCTATGCTCGACTGTATGTATTATTTTACTCTTACGTTCCAATTACCCTTTTTCATTCTACATCAAACAATGATATTAACCCTAATAAAATTCAAACTTAAAAAAATCAATGAGCTATGGTCGAATGTCGACCACTGGGCGCCCACTAATAATAGGTAAAACGGAAATATTTTCGTCGACATTGTACCAGTAATAGTTTTTTAAGTGATGGTGTTAGGTTTTACAACAAAATCTCAAAGCATATTACCAGTTTGCCGGACTGTAAGTTTAAGCGCCATGTCAAGTGGGTTATGGTGTCAAATGGCTATTATTGAGTGAATCAATATGTGAACGATGGTGATTGTCTGGGATTGACACCTCTCTGTGCATCCATTTGAAACGATTGTAATATTAATTACTTTTTAAATATATTTATGTTAAAAAGATAAACCCGATCGAGTTTCTTGCCGGTTCTTCTTGATGGCTGGATTGATTTCCGAACCGGTGGTAGCTTTGACATTCATAAGCGCCTTCTGATTTGGCTTGAATTAGTTAGAGACACCATTTTGTCTATTAAGTGGGACACATAACACAGTATTGTCCTAGATAAATGATGTTATCGCAGGGAAACCACAAAAGTCTCCCAGAGTATACTGCAGCCGTAGGAAAATAAGCGTTACTAACTATAACGCAAACTGGAGCAAATTTGAAAAATCAGTACCTTGCTCTTTCAGCAATATAATAATACTAATTGTTGTAGACTAAATGTGATTTAAAGAACACCTTATATTATTAGATGAGCTTTATACCTGATTCCGGGATGTAAATAAAACTCAATAAATAATTAAAGAATAAGTTTTAGGAATTCGTTATTTTAACTCTGCCCTCCCGGTATATTTTTGATAATTTGATGTATGTACGCAAAAACTTGACATATAATCTGGACATAGTAAAGTACCGACACAATGTAAATACTAGAAACAATAACAAATTGGGCCCTTCGTGTTTCAGGCTCACTAAGACCAGTAACAGTTTTTTAGGTCATAGTGTTAGATTTTATAACAAAGTCCCAAATTACATTACCGATTTGCCAAATAGTAAGTTCAGGTGTTATGTCAAGCGGATCTTAATACATAAAGGCTATTATAGGGTAGGCAATATGTGAACGATGGTGACGTCTGGAAATGACGCCTCTCTCTGTGCATCCACCAAAAATTAATGTGACTGTCTATTATGTTGTAATAATTAAAATATAAACCCCATCGAATTTCTTGCCGGTTCTTCTCGATGACTGGGTTGTTTTCCGAACCGGTGGTAGTATTGACGTTCGTAAGAGCCTTCTCAGGGCCTACATTGAATAAAAATTTAGTGTAGTACTTTAGTAGTAGTATTTTGATTTTATATACCGCCAAAACAACAAATAGCTTGCGGTCCTACTTTAGACGCTACAATATTACTGTTTCCAATGCTATGATTATTAAATTAAATCAAATCAGTTAATGATATCGACTCAACATTGGAATCGTTCTTTGGATTTATTATCTTTAAACGCGAACCCATGGTAACAGGTAAGAAAAAAATTACATGTGAATAATTCTATTGCCATAAAGTATAAAATAGAGTCATCGCCATCTTTTTATGTTTATCTCATGTAAAGAGGGTCAGCAAAACACGTTTTTCCCGTCCACTTCACTCTGTCAGCTGTCAACTTACTGACAGACTAACAAGCGCCATTTTTATTTAAGTTGACTTTTATTCCTGCTCATACTATGCTAACCTATTACTCGTCAACTTCTCTGTCGTTGATATTGTTCTGATACTGCCTATGTTATCGTTTTTACTAATCTAATCTAACATTCTAACATCTGCCTCAGGTTATCTTCTTCTGGTAACTCTGCATTGAAGACAATAAAGCCGGTGTATCTGTATTTAGTTGGTAAATACTAATAAGATAAATGTCTATGTTAGAAATGTAAGCACTCGTTTATGTGTTAATTAGTTATAAATCTATATATATTATGAAATAAAGTAGTTTTTCTTGTCTGTCTGTTTGTTCCCTTAGTTCTTCTAAATTAGGCAGTAGGTTTTGATTCGTTTTAAATAATTTTATCGCTTAAAATAACATAGTGTACTCATCATAAAAAATTACATTAAAACAATTACTTACAACTTACAGTTCATATCGTTATTCGGTGCTACAAACAAGAAGTTTATAATAGACTAGCGGACCTGGCGGACGTTGTCCTGCCTTGATAATAAAAAAAAACCCTAAAAGTCAACCGCAACGCCACCTACCGGGTCCAATTGTGAATCTAAGCCATTCTCGGATCCACTGGAACACGCACACAAAGTTTTATTAAAATCGGTCCAGCCGTTTAGGAGGAGTTCAGTGACATACACACGCACAGAAGAAATTTATATATAAAGATGTATTGATATTTATGAAAAAAACAAAGCAAGTTGTAGAAAAAAAAGTATAAAATTAATATATGAAAATATTTATCTTTTAAATACATTTTTACTCTTACTTCAAAAATATTCATGAATTCATGAAAGTTTATATATACAATAAATGTATATTATCTTTATTCTTCTGTCCATGTGTATGTGACTGAACTCCTCCTAATCGGTTGGACAGATTTTGATGAAATTTTTGTATGTCCAGGTGGATTCAAGAATAGTTTAGATTCATAATTGGACCCGGTAGGTGGCGCTGCAGTTGAATTCTAGGATTTTTTTATTATCAAGGCAGAATACAGAAGAAGTCAATTATGTCATGAGATATGAGAGTTCGCTTTTTTATTAAACAGTAAAAAAAGATGACTTATAATTTAAGTAATGTTTATGTTTTTTACATTCCACGAAACAGACGGCAATAAATACACATATAGATCAAATTCAGATCAATTAAATTACGTACCAGCATTAAACTTGTATGTATTCTTACGTCTTCTTCATTACGATCACAAGTATTCTCTTTTAACAATACTGAAGTGCGACAAACGTCAATTTAACACGTTTTAATAAATATGATTTCGTTAAAAGAGTTCCAGTCTAAGTTTGTATTGCATTTTGCAGTATTTATGTGGAAGGATTCAAGGTCGGTTGGCTAAGTATGTATAAGGAACAACTGTCTCCTCGTTCATTTTTTTTTTCTTTTGCACTCATACGGTGCCTATAACCGGTTTGTTCCGCTGTACTGCAAACCAGTTCAACTCGTTCATTGGCACATTCGAAATTGGATTATTTAGTAAAACGGTTAAATCGATTTGAATAGAGTTACTCGGAGAGAAGCAGAAATGGTCTGAAGAATAGTAGAATTCTCTAGAACTTTACTAAAAGTTCATATCATTTACCACCATTTTGCTTTAAAATCAGCTTACTATACGCCCCGGGTCTCGTCCGCATTAATTTTAACAGAATTATACACAACATCCTACCAGGTATTACTTCCGGCTCGTATAACGAACTTCCTGATTTAATTTTTGAGGTAATTGATGCATCCCAAAGGTCGTAGCGTTACGTTAGGTAGTGTACTAAATTTGTCAATAAATATAGTTATAAAATACAAGATTATTTTTTCAACTATGACATAGAAAAAACGAAAGATCTATAGTACAGTCAGTATAGAATATAGATCAAGCAATTATTGATTGCTAGCCGATTCCCGCGACTTTGCGTATCTCAATTGTATTGTTATATCTCAAAGGGATTAGACAACGTTTTCGACGAAAACTCCCAGCCGGCTTGGCTTTTTCCGACATTTCCAACAATTATATTTATTACTATTACTATTATTATTATATTTCAACGAAATTAAAGAAACACTTAAACAATTATATATTTAAAATTTCCTCGTGAATCACTCTATCTATTAATGAACGGATAGACAGACGCGGCAGAGGACTTTGTTTAATAATATGTAGTGATTATAAAAATACCAGTATTTGATATATAAATTTAGTTACGGAGATAAAAAGTGAAATATAATCAATGGTTCACTTGACAGAAAATAAGGTCCTACTGAAACAATCACTATAAGTACAACAGTTTGAAAACTAAATCGACATATATTTTAATAATCGTTTATCTTTTCAAGTGATCTGGCTACATTGTAAAACGTCGCTCACTTAATGTCGTATTATTTGAGTGAAATATATTGCATGCATATTGTTTGTATAATTTACTCAATGACAGACAGTACTCAATATATATTCTGTGTGAAGGTTTTCAATATGAGAATGTTATTCCTAAAACACTCGTCAGTTTCGCTTGCAAATAAAAACTTTTTAGTTCAGTTCTGAGTTACAAACTTTTTGGAATGAATAAATTTAATAAAGTAAATTTCTAAATTTAAATATTTCGCGCCTTTTGTTTGTTTCTCTTTTGACAAGTTTTAGATTTAATATGAAAACAAAGATGGATTTAAGAAGTTTTAGTAGAAATAGCTTGTAACATTTTTGGTTTGGTCGCTTTCTTAGTAGAAATGTTGACTTTCCAAATGAATCAACTGAAAGACCAGCCAAAAGGACCAATAATGACGAAATATTAGCTACAATGAAAGCTGCACCTTATCAATATAGTATAGAATAAGTAGCACGGTTTGAAGTATCGACCGATTACCAATAATTTTTGCACATTTGAATCAAATCACCAATGTATAGAATTTCAGCGGAGAACATGCGTAAAGGGTGCTGTGTTGATTAATCAGCTAATAAACTCCTGTATAAACACCACTGTTTTCGACCAAATTGTAACGTATATAAATATGTATAATTTACATTTATAATTGAGTTAACATCATCCTCTGTATTTTTCGAAATGGTCTTCAATCAATCTTCTATAGAGAATTCATTTGATTTTTAAGAAGTAATAGAAAACACCTATACCCGTCCTAGAATGTTATGTCGCAAAAGTTTTAATTATCTTTCTACAAGTTGGCAGTAATGTGTAGATATTGTAAGCGATTATTGTAATTAAGAGAAGTTTTTTTTTTTTATATTATTCTATAACAAACAATAAAAATTAAAATTGTTAAAAAATTTCACCTCATTCTACGAGCAAATTATTGGCGTCTTTTTACTTAAAAAATCGCAAAAGTGAGAACTTTCGAATTTTCACCCATACAATAGGTTAAAGTATTCATAACGGCTTCAGGTTAAAGTGCAAAAGTCCTAGTTTTCTTTTCAGTTATGTAACTTTCTTATTTTCGTGACAGAATGTTTACTTTATTACATTTGCTGTTATTGGTAAACCTGTGATCTAATTAATAAAAGCACCGTCTGCTTGAACGAATAACAAAATAAATAAAGCGGCTACAGCAATTTCTACATCGTCGAATCGCTTTGTAGCAAAAACCATTAGGTACTAGTTCGATTTATAATATTCAATTTTTCTGATAATTGTACAAAAATTACTGGCACAAATTTATCAACCAATGCGATTCTATTCTCATTCAGGTCACACATTAAGCTTATCGTACAGATTTATGCATGAGTAAGGGACGCTCGCGGCTTGGTTTTTATGTCATTTCGTTGTTTCATGAAAATTACATATCTGAATTAATTGTGGAGCTGTATTTTTTATATAAGTCATAACTAATTCATACCTTTTACCGATTTTAACTTGTAGGTGGTAGAGCCATGCTGAAGCTATTACTGGTTTCAGCATGAATGGGTCGGCTCGTCCGGTGTAGTACCACTCCCTCATAAAAAACCGACGTGAAGTAAGTGTTTGCACTGTTGCGTTTCGTTGGGTCAGTGAGAGCAGAGCGCCGGAGGCCCACTTCCCTTTCCCCCGTCCCTTCTCTACCCTCCCCCCAAACATAGGCTGGCAACGCACTTGCGACTCTCCTGATATTGCAAGTGTCTATGGACGGTGGTGATCACTTAACATCAGGTGACCTGCCTGTTCGTTTGCCTCTTTGATATAAAAAAAAAACTAAACTATCAATTCTGTTTAGCCTCCATGGAAAATAGTAATAACCTAAACCCGTGGTTGTCAAACTGCGGCCTGCACCAAATATTTGTAGGGCCCGCGACATAGCAAATGATTTTAGTTGACAATTACTTCAACACGGATTTTACGAAGTAAGCAGAAACATATTTATGTATATAAAAATTAAAAAAAACTACTATTGTACTATACTTTTTTTAAATAAATGTTATGTATTCATACCCACTTCCTTAGTCATCATCATTATCAGATTACAAAGAGACCCACTGCAGAATCATAGGCCTATTGCTGAAGGAAGGGATAGGGATAATCACCACGCCAGCCCACGACGTATTGACGATTTCAAACTCTGAGAAGTTCATAGTTCTGTTTTCCCACAAACGGTGGCACTAAAAGAATTTTTCTCAGGTACAGATTTCCTCACGCTGTTTTCCTTCACCGTCAGCCGTTAGGGTTACCAATTTAAATCAGTAAATGTATCCGAATTCCGGAAAATTAGTTGGTTCATGCCGAGATTCGAACCTGCGGACATCGAAATATTACACCGGTGAAATCCCTAGGAACACCACGACTTCCATACAGCTTCCTTTCAATAAAATAACAACTAACAATTGAGTAGTTGACACCATTAATCAAGAATTATAGGGCGCAATTTCTTTAAGGCTGATTTTATTTTAACCATGCAACAGACTGTAAATTACATTTTTAACTGCTTAGAATCAATTGATAGTCATTAGAACTGGTACATAAATGACTTCGCAAATCACTACTGCCATACAAAATCTATAGCGTAATCGTATTTTGACAGTTCATAAAAAATATGGTAATGCATTGGTGGTGTCAACTACCCAATCAATGAATGTGTGGCCTGCAGTTGTACCTCACATGGTTCTGTGTTGCGCTTGGCGAGAAAAGTATAACTATACCTGAATACTGACCTAGACAATACTCTGAAAATCCTCTGTCTACAAGTAAAACTCGCTTTTTCTTAACTGACTATTGCCTAGATAGCTATTGGCGCTATTGGCCTAGATAGGCCTTACCAGCTTCACCAGACTACTAAGGCGAGCACTTAAGGCACTCAGCTGATTTAATTTTGACAACTAGCTCAAGGGTGTACGGCACACCTCGGCCTGGGCTGTTGCCTAGTTTATGCAATTCGCGACCTAACTGAGTTAACCTAAGCTAAGCTACATATTCAAATGTATATAAGTTTGTGAGATATATATGTGTAACAAGTATATATACCTCAATAACTCTTATATGTATTTCGTGTCGGATAATTTCTTTTGTCTCAACTAATTCAGTTGAATAAGGGAAAATTTAAAACCCTTTATCTTCCATGTGTAAGCATGTGTGTGAGCACGTGTGTGAAGGTGATATCTGTAATGATGTTGCAGTGATAAAAGATTTTTTGTCACTATATTAGCTCGAGCAGCGTACTCAAGGGCTCCACGATGGAACGGACCTACACTGGAGTTGCAGCCGAGGGAGTAAAACTTGCGCCAAAATCGGTTCAACTGTTTCCGAAATTAACCGGAACAAACAAAATACACTTAATTTTATTTGCATCCTAGCTGATACCCGCAACTTCGTCTGTGTCGTTTATTTTCTTAGAAATATACAAAGGAAAAGTATAAAAGAATCCAAAGCAAGAGCTTACATATTTTTTTTGTAAACAATGTTATCCGTATACATCCCATCTCCTGCGCAGGAGGAAGACACCGCTTTCCCCACTTCTTCACGTGAACAAAATACACATCAGCTAAACGTGTAGTACTTATAAATTGGTTTCTTCAAACTTCAAAAACTGTATAGTAAATTAAATCAATAATATATTTCTTAGATAAAAGCCAAGTGTATGAGAAGTAAAAATATCAACATCTATTCAGTGTATTTCAGTGATACGTACACAATGTCAGACTTATATTACTTTGTTTATATAGATATAAATTTACTCAGGGCAATGCTACCTACATAATAAACTTGTTAAATGCATTGCGATAAATGCATTGTACTTTAAAAGTAGGATGGAGTACAGTAACGTAGCTAGTCTAAATGGGCCCTATATTAAAATTTCTTGAAGGGGTTGCTTACTACTAGATTATATCTACTATCTTTTCCACGAGTCACAAAGGCTTAAGTTCATTATTTTCATATTTATATGCCGCTTATTAATAACGATTTGAGGTGGTTGGTAACATTTTACGAATTTTTGCTACGTCAGGCCCTTTATAGATCGGGGGGCCGATTCATTGATTTAATTGTTATAGCTACGGCCCTGGCGTAAAGAACTTATTCTGCATACTAATGTGTATTTAATAAGAGCTACTTGACAATTGTATATACGTAAATTACTTACTATGTGCAATGTATTATTTAAATGGAAATGTAACCTAGTTTTATCATATTATCGAATGCTCATAATTTTTTCAACTCTACAATTTATACTAATGTTATGAAGCATAATATTTTATTTGAACAAGCTAATTTCTGAAAGTACCTATGAGATATGAAAAATTATTTTGACTTTTTACCTGTCGGCGTGAAACCTTAGTTAAAAAACAGTTATTAATAGAATCAACTGAATATATTAAGTACATTTACTTATGTACTTTTCTATCGTACTTAAGTCGCGTCGTCGTTAAAATTACAATAGCTTTTGATCGACTGAACGGATTTTAATGAAATAAAGACTAATTGTTACTCGAGGATATGCGATCATACAAACAGACATTTTTAAAAATGATTGAAATGTATTTTATTACTTATTTCTAGACACCTGCAACGTTTTGAAAAAAAAAATTAAAAGGAACAGAAACGTTACATTTACCTCTTTATAATATGTATAGATGGTTACAGGCTGCCTAACATCAAGCTATGACCTGTTGGAGCAAAACAATTACCATACAAAATTGTAGGGTTTTTTGTTTATTTTTTATATCATAGGCAAACGAACAAGTGAGTCACCTGAGGTTAAATGATCACCACCGTCCATAGACACTTGCAACACCAGGGAAGTCGCAAGTGCGTTGCCAGCCTGCGTTTGTGGGGAGGGAAGGGGAGGAGGCAGGGAAGGTGGGTATTCGGCGCTCTCACTGACCGAACGAAACGCAACAATGCAAGCACTGTTACTTCACGTGGGTGTTTCTGTGGGTCCGGTGGTTGTAGTAGTTGTAGTTTTAAGGCAGGACAATGTCAGCCGGAACAGCTAGTTTCATATAAATAATTGCGAAGTGTTTATTGATTATTCGCGCTAATTTACAATTAGAATTAATCTCCACAGAGGTTTAGCAGGAATTAGGTCACAAATCATTACATGAAGCGAGAACGATGTAATATTACGGACTCAAAATTAAATGCAAGTAAAACCTCCAGGAATAGCTTAACTTTATATATAAATTTCTTCTGTACGTGTGTATGTCACTGAACTCATCCGAAACGGCTGGACCGATTTTGATGAAATTTTGTGTGCGTGTTCCAGTGTATCCGAGAATGGTTTAGATTCACAACTGGACCCGGTAGGTGGCGCTGTGATTGACTTTTAACTTTTTTTTTGTTTTTAAGACAGGACAATGTCAGCCGGGACCGCTAGTTTCATATGAATAATTGCGAAGTGTTTATTGATTACCCGCGCTAATTTACAATAGGATTAAATCTGCACAGAGGTTTTGCAGGAATGACAACATTCAACAGAGGTAAATTCAAATCGGTAAAACGTTACAGGATGTCAATATTAATGAGAAAACAATAAAAAAAAAGTCGAGGCAGTTATAAGGACTGCCGACAGAAGTAAAAACTCAAAACAATGCAATAACTGTGTTCTATTTTGAATTTTGAAACTAATTGTAGTCCGAATTATTTAAATTTCACAATACAGTACAGTCTTACTAAACCGGCATTTCGAAAATCAGGTGTCGGATTATAGGATTGTATAGAAAAACTGAATAGAATGTATAGAATTTTTGAAGGTTATACTAGTACTGGTGTGCAAACACGGAAGAAAGAATAGAAAGCCGGATTATTGGACGTATCTGACTGCTATGATTCTACTGTATATATTATTGTCTATATCTATTAAAATTATTACAATAGTATCGTTTTCACATCTATTGGCACTCGGAGAAATGATTATACACATATCTATATAGTTTATTAGGTAATCAAACATATGGTATTAATGAGAAAACAATAAAAAAAAAGTCGAGGCAGTTATAAGGACTGCCAACAGAAGTGAAAACTCAAAACAATGGAATAACTGAGTTCTCTTTTGAATTTTTAACCTAATCATAGTCCGAATTATTTAAATTTCACCATACAGTACAGTCTTACTAATCCGGCACTTCGAAAATCAGGTGTCGGATTATAGGATTGTATAGAAAAACTGAATAGAATGTATAGAATTTTTGAAGGTTATACTAGTACTGGTGTGCAAACACGGAAGAAAGAATAGAAAGCCGGATTATTGGACGTATCTGACTGCTATGATTCTACTGTATATATTATTGTCTATATCTATTAAAATTATTACAATAGTATCGTTTTCACATCTATTGGCACTCGGAGAAATGATTATACACATATCTATATAGTTTATTAGGTAATCAAACATATGGTGAGCTGCATAGTTTCAATACGAAATATCAATATTACATGTATATAGGCCGCTATACCATGCATCGCTAATCTATAATCAGGTGTCGGATTATAGGATTGTATAGAAAAACTGAATAGAATGTATAGAATTTTTGAAGGTTATACTAGTACTGGTGTGCAAACACGGAAGAAAGAATAGAAAGCCGGATTATTGGACGTATCTGACTGCTATGATTCTACTGTATATATTATTGTCTATATCTATTAAAATTATTACAATAGTATCGTTTTCACATCTATTGGCACTCGGAGAAATGATTATACACATATCTATATAGTTTATTAGGTAATCAAACATATGGTGAGCTGCATAGTTTCAATACGAAATATCAATATTACATGTATATAGGCCGCTATACCATGCATCGCTAATCTATCTATACCTTTAAACGAACGATTCTAGTATATTTTTATATATTCAGAATCCCGCAAACGGCGTCAGCGATTTCCGTGAAACTTACTATGTAGGTGGTTTCGGGGACGATAAATCGATCTAGCTAGATTTCATTAATAGAAAACTTCTTTTTATCTGAGTTTTCAAGCAATGAAAAAATATAGCTAGAATATAAAGGTCAATTTCGCCACCATTGTCAAAACAAAAACAACTCAGATGGAAATCGACTGCTTCGAAAATCCGTCTAGCCTCAGTTCGTATCTGAGTGACAGCGAAAGAGATGTCTTTTTTTTTAATAATAATGCCAATTTTGTGAGGCAAACCTAACAGTTTATTTTAATTTAAAAATGTTTTTTAAAAAACCGAGCTAGGTTCGGTCGTCCAGGTACTCTATAGTAATCCACGCAAGCGCAATACAGACGGTCACGCTTAATAGCAACTCGTAAGTTTATCTCCTGCCAAAAAAATACCACTCAACGCGCCTAAAGAAGTTTTCATTATAAAAACTTTAAGTTTGTTTGTTTGTGAAGGTTACTAGTTTTATACGTTACCGTAACTGATCCTAAGACAGTATTCGTATGCAATGCGTCAACATGATATCTCCAGACTCAGTTCAACAGAGCGGTCCTTCTAACCTACATTCGTAAATTGCTTTCTGGGTCAGACCGATTGTATCTGCGCAATTTTCTTGTCAGCCACTAACTCGTTTGATTTTCAGTGTAATAATAATCGATTCGATTTTCACAAAAGTAATAAAAAATAAAGTTGATCGAAAGAGAATTTATTTCTCGCACGTTTTTAAACACACAAGTACTACTAATTTAATAGAAATCACTCGATTTGTCGAATCACTAAATAGTTGTCAAATATACTATAATACTAGTTCTTCCGCAACTTCGCACGTGGTGGTTATTATTATGTTGAAATTAATAATCGAGTAATAGCAGAATGGATAACGCGAAAATACTTAAATATTTTCATATTTCCACTAAAGTTAAAAGCGGGCTAGCGGGCCCGGCGGTAATTACAAGATAATTAAGAGTTTGATTTTCAGTGTAATAATAATCGATTCGATTTTCACAAAAGTAATAAAAAATAAAGTTGATCGAAAGAGAATTTATTTCTCGCACGTTTTTAAACACACAAGTACTACTAATTTAATAGAAATCACTCGATTTGTCGAATCACTAAATAGTTGTCAAATATACTATAATACTATTATAGTTCTTCCGCAACTTCGCACGTGGTGGTTATTATTATGTTGAAATTAATAATCGAGTAATAGCAGAATGGATAACGCGAAAATACTTAAATATTTTCATATTTCCACCAAAGTTAAAAGCGGGCTAGCGGGACCGGCGGTAATTATATTGCCTTGATAATAATAAAAAATCCTAACAATCAACTGCAGCGCCACCTACCGGGTCCAATTGTGAATCAAAACCATTAATGAATTCACCTGAACGCACACAAAAAATGTCATCAAAATCTGTCCAACCGTTTAAGAGGAGTTCAGTCACATACACACGGAAAGAAGAATTATATACATAACTAGCGAGCCCGGCGGACGTTGTCCGTGTGTATATATTCAATATAGTATCATTTACAAACAAAAAAGTACAGATAATAATATCTATATATCAGTAATTTTGACTTGATTCAGCCTCAACCAAGGAATAGAAAGTTCAAGAGATATACTCTATATACTATAGTGTGGGATTACGTGGAAATGTTTGGGAAAAAATAGCAATTAATTATTTTTGATATAATCTCTAAAACCCGTTACGTCATGCTCCATACCACTTCAGTCATATCGTCTCTTCTTTAACTCGCACTCTTAGCCCGTCCATAACATCATTTCTTTCACTTCGCCATTCATTCTATGACAGCAACGATATTTTTATTTTTTAATTAACAGGCTAAGGTCATCCTTTCAAACATCCTAAGCCTTTCGCGACCTTATACGTGTTAGATTACAATATAAAAATAATGATAAAATACAGCGTAGCGCCACCTAGCAGTGAGTTATAGTAAAATGGAAAGCAGAGACCTTGGCGGTGAAACACTTAGGCTTTCATTATGATCGTGCGAACAATGTAGGAGCTTATCAATCGAGATATACCAACATACAAACTTTATATATATAGATTTATTGAGTAAGGTTATAGGCTATCGAACATCATACCACGATCCTCTGGAGTGTAGCAATTACCATACAAAGTGTAGATTGGTAAATACATTAAGCGAGAGTACGTGCGGCGGCCGAGAGCGGATTGACCAGAATTCAGATAATTACCCAATAGGATCGAACTGTGAATGCCTATGTTTGCGAGGTACCGCACCACGCTACTCAGTACCCGGTCTCGTGGTTTCCTCTTTACGCAACAGTCATATTTTATATGGAATTTATGTAACTGACTGCGTTAATTTAGACGAATTAGACGCGAGTGAAACTAATTTGTAATACTCACTTTGAATGTTGAATATTGAATGTCTTTAACGGGATCTTGGAATATCGTGTACCACTACATTTACATTACATGTACATTACATTTACATTACATGTACATTACATTTTTACATTGTATTCATAATATTATGTTCTTGGCTCTATATTTTGTAATATTGGTAGTTTATTGTACAGAACTGAAGAGGATGGGAAATAATACCACAGTACATTGAACCTGACTTGCCACAAAACCCCCTTAGAAAGTTGTAACAATACGCCCATTTTGTTAGAACATTGCAATGAACGCAAGAAACTCGGAATATCGTTACGTACTCGTCAATTACTGTAATAAATTACTGGAAAAATGGTTGCCAAAAATATTTATAAAAAAACCTACGTTGTACATTTTATTTCCGGATAACAATTGGAACCGATACACACGTTTCTTCGATATCGTTTGACATCTTATTAGGATTGAACCTTAGAACTATACATAATGCAAGTTATAGGCGAGAATGTGTATGATACATCTTACGCTTTAAGAATTAGTTATCTATGCATAGTGAGTTATTTAATCCCCCACACCGTAGACTAAAATCCCGACGACCGGCTTAAAATATTGCTGCGGAATTAGCTAATGGGGAATTCAGCATATGGAGCGATTGGCGAAAAACCTGATAAGCGTCAAAGTTGGGCCAAGCAAATTACGCCATCGACCCGTGTGTTAAATTAAAGGACTTCGATCTACCCCAAGGTGACTGGTCCAAACTAAACAGATTGCGTACTGGACACGGGCGGTGTGCACAGTTTAAATACGGAGCGGATATCCAATCCTCAGCATACATCATACAACAGTGCCCACTAAGGAAATATAATGGTTCTCCAGATGACCTGATCGTTCTTACCGACGACGCCCTAAAATGGCTGAAAGAATTAAATCTCCAATTATAATAAAATAGAACGGATTACTCCATTTCAGCCATACGATTAAATAAAAATTTTAAAATCAGTAGAACAATAAATTAACAAAACACACATGGCCTTTCTCACACAATGTGGTTATAACGATTTTCAATATGATTCAAATTTATTAGTAGCTTAGTTTAACTAGACATTACAATGTCAAATTACAGTCAGCGTCAATCTTTTTGACACCTCTGAACATAGATGCGCATAACAAGATTTTGGTATCAGAGGAACGCAGGCGGAGGAGGCGCGCCCTATTGGACCAAAGCGAACACGTGTATTAGTGCACTCATGCTACGTCCATATACAAACGTTGTTCTAATCTGATCATAAAAAAAATTCGACAAAATCTGTCCAGCCGTTTAAGAGGCGTTCAGTCACATACATACGGACAGAGTAATTATATACATAAATAGCGGGTCCGGCGGACGCTGTCCTGCCTTGACAATAAAAAAGCTTAATCTATACTAATATATAAAGCTGAAGAGTTTGTTTGTTTGTTTGTTTGTTTGTTTGTTTGGTTGAACGCTATGATCTCAGGAACTACCAGTCCGATTTGAGAAAGTCTTTCGGTTTTAGATAGCTCATTTATCGAGGAAGGCTATAGTATACATAACTAGCGAGCCCGGCGGACGTTGTCCGTGTGTATATATTCAATATAGTATCATTTACAAACAAAAAAGTACAGATAATAATATCTATATATCAGTAATTTTGACTTGATTCAGCCTCAACCAAGGAATAGAAAGTTCAAGAGATATACTCTATATACTATAGTGTGGGATTACGTGGAAATGTTTGGGAAAAAATAGCAATTAATTATTTTTGATATAATCTCTAAAACCCGTTACGTCATGCTCCATACCACTTCAGTCATATCGTCTCTTCTTTAACTCGCACTCTTAGCCCGTCCATAACATCATTTCTTTCACTTCGCCATTCATTCTATGACAGCAACGATATTTTTATTTTTTAATTAACAGGCTAAGGTCATCCTTTCAAACATCCTAAGCCTTTCGCGACCTTATACGTGTTAGATTACAATATAAAAATAATGATAAAATACAGCGTAGCGCCACCTAGCAGTGAGTTATAGTAAAATGGAAAGCAGAGACCTTGGCGGTGAAACACTTAGGCTTTCATTATGATCGTGCGAACAATGTAGGAGCTTATCAATCGAGATATACCAACATACAAACTTTATATATATAGATTTATTGAGTAAGGTTATAGGCTATCGAACATCATACCACGATCCTCTGGAGTGTAGCAATTACCATACAAAGTGTAGATTGGTAAATACATTAAGCGAGAGTACGTGCGGCGGCCGAGAGCGGATTGACCAGAATTCAGATCATTACCGAATAGGATCGAACTGTGAATGCCTATGTTTGCGAGGTACCGCACCACGCTACTCAGTACCCGGTCTCGTGGTTTCCTCTTTACGCAACAGTCATATTTTATATGGAATTTATGTAACTGACTGCGTTAATTTAGACGAATTAGACGCGATTGAAAATAATTTGTAATACTCACTTTGAATGTTGAATATTGAATGTCTTTAGCGGGATCTTGGAATATCGTGTACCACTACATTTACATTTACATTACATTTTTACATTGAATTCATAATATTATGTTCTTGGCTCTATATTTTGTAATATTGGTGGTTTATTGTACAGAAGTGAAGAGGATGGGAAATAATACCACAGTACATTGAACCTGACTTGCCACAAAACCCCCTTAGAAAGTTGTAACAATACGCCCATTTTGTTAGAACATTGCAATGAACGCAAGAAACTCGGAATATCGTTACGTACTCGTCAATTACTGTAATAAATTACTGGAAAAATGGTTGCCAAAAATATTTATAAAAAAAACCTACATTGTACATTTTATTTCCGGATAACAATTGGAACCGATACACACGTTTCTTCGATCTCGTTTGACATCTTATTAGGATTGAACCTTGGAACTATACATAATGCAAGTTATAGACAAGAATATGTATGCTACACCTTGGGCTTTAAGATAGAGTAAGAATTAGTTACCTATGCATACTGAGTTCTTTAGTCCCCCACACCATAGACTAAAATCCCGACGACCGGCTTACAATATTGCTGCGGAATTAGCTAATGGGGAATTCAGCATATGGAGCGAATGGCGAAAAACCTGGCAAGCGTCAAAGTTGGGCCAAGCAAATTACGCCATCGACCCGTGTGTTAAATTAAAGGGCTTCGATCTGTCCCGAGGTGACTGGTCCAAACTAAACAGTTTGCGTACTGGACAAGGGCGGTGTGCACAGTTTAAATACGGAGCGGATATCCAATCCTCAGCATACATCATACAACAGTGCCCACTAAGGAAATATAATGGTTCTCCCTCCAGATGACCTGATCGTTCTTACCTACGTCGCCCTAAAATGGCTGAAAGAATTAAATCTCCAATTATAATAAAATGGAACGGATTACTCCATTTCAGCCATACGATTAAATAAAAATTTAAAATCAGTAGAACAATAAATTAACAAAACACACATGGCCTTTAAAATTTACTAAACATTGTGGTTATAACGATTTTCAATATGATTCAAATTTATTAGTAGCTTAGTTTAACTAAACATTACAATGTCAAATTACAGTCAGCGTCAATCTTTTTGATACCTCTGAACATAGATGCGCGTAGGTTGAAGTTCCAGTTATGTCGCTGATGATAAACCCCATCCCATTCGATATACTATTAGTATTCATATATCTAATGTACACGTTACATGTTACAGTAGATGGCGTTCGTATCGTAGTTACAAATGTTTTTGAAAAAGCGTTTCTGTAATGTACACACTCACTTACAATTTTACATTTCTTTAATAAATTTTTAAAAAGCGCGTGCGGAGCCGCGGGTAACAGCTAGTACATTATATACTTAAACCTCCCTCATGAATCACCTTATCTAATGATGAAAGCTGCATGAAAATCCGTTTTTGTTATTATATAGTATATAATATTGTATAGTATATAGTAGTTTTTGAGTTTATCGCGACAAACAGACAGACAGACGTGGCAGAGGACTTTGTTCTATAATATGTAGTGATAATCAATACGAAAGAAGTAGCGGGTCGTTGTTAGTAATTAATAAAAGTGATTAAACCCAAACCAAAAGATTTATATTGCTTTTTTGTCTTATAGAATTAAAATATAGCTTTTAATACTCAATGTTATCTAATCAGACATATGTATAACATACTAACGTTCCGTTCGCGGCTTCGCCTGCTTTTACCATAACATATTTATTATTATAAACGAATTTACGTGGTAAGATGTTAAGTACGTTTTATGTTAATGTGAATAGTCCCGTCAAATAGTGTATTATGACGGACAATACCCTCAAAACCGCTCAACAGCCAAGATCTTCGAATTAGTGACAAAGTTTTGTTTCAAACTACGAATGTCCAGTCGTATACGTATAGCACGTTGATGAGAACGTTATTTCACACGTACATGTAAATAAACTGAGCCTTGGCCTGGTTACCACGATTTTAGCGGTATTACAAAATATTTTAGTGATCTGGTCCCGACACGCAATTATAACGAGGGTCTAACCGTAGCTGTTTACGTTAGAGTTGCAAAATAGCAAAAATATGTAAAGAAAATAATAAAATTTATCTATGAATAGGTTCATAAATTGCCGTTCTCTGTGCACTGCTTACGTATAGGAACATGACCCATGTTTGCCAATTTTTACTCCTCTCCCACTCCTTGGTGACCATCCGTATTATATGAAAAAACAACCCTTCCCTCTACTTTTCATAAATATGGTTTTTCTATTTTTTACAAAATTCACTTGTCGTTTTGGCCAGGGCACTAACCCTACAAACTGTTAGTTTTCAATCAGCTGATATCTCGGTGTATATACGACAGTGTTGCCACCTGTGACTTTTAAAAGCGCTAATCATTGCGCGGCGTATTTGAATATAGCTCGAAAAAGCGCGAGATTTCCTGCAGAAGATACTTACCCTTTGCTTTGCCGTTAGCAAGCGTGGTACTCTGAAGACCTCCCCTCTTCTGAACGGGTCACGTAGTTTGGGTCCGTGCCCTGTGCTATTTATGTATAATTATTTATACTTCACAACAATCAGTTCACTATCTCTACTCGAAATATATTTGTATCAAAGCAATAACAATAAAGTGAAGAATGTTTCGTCTCGTTACAGAATATAAACATATTTACTCTAGCTATTATCTATTCTCTGTATGGGATGACATGAATAATGTTTTAATAACCTTTTTCGAACTGATACAAATGTCTACCAAAAAGAAGTAATTACGAACATAAAACATGATGCAATTAAGAAATTCTTTCAAAATATCTAACGATACCACATGGTTACTATTTATCGGTAAATATTAATATTAATTTTCTTTATTATTCCTGATTTCCTATGTTTCGATATGCATTGTAAACTTTTCATAGCGAAACTGAAGGTATCGGGTATTTTAATGCGTCATAGAGAGTTTCCGTTGAACGTAAAACAAAACAATATAATTTTGCAAATACATGGTTTGGTACATTGATCCTGAAATAGGTGTAGCATTCAGTTGCAGGTCATGACAAAATTTCCAGATCCAAATTTTCTAGTATTTACTTAAGAAAGTTTACTTCCATCACTGCCTGTATAACCTTCTCATTGTTCTTCCAAATTATGGGTTCACCTTTCTTTGCTCCCTTATCTTTCACGCCAAGTTTCCTGTTCAAACTGTCTTTAGTGTTTTTAAAACTGTGTTTAAAGGGCAGTTAAATTAATATTTATTGGAGTTTAAATAAAACCGCATTCTTTCTTTATTGATGGTCATTACTGCGCTCTACAGACTGTTCCAAGAATAACAATGTAAAACAAACAAATCTTAGTAATATCTACGTTTTAAGAAGTTTCACTTGAACACAATTTGATTGACATGAGCACACCTAAGTGTTTGTTTTTTCATTGAGGTGTCATTAGGTGTCTATACTATTGAACTGTGGTGTCTTTACTATTAAAGTGTCGCTACGATACATTTTAAAATTATTTAAGTTTAACATTGTGTCATATAAAGAGCGTCAATATCTGTTAATATTTTTTTTTAACTGACTACAATAATTGAATTTCAGAAATGATGATAACCATAAAGTTATTTTAAAGAAAATTCATCTACTCTTATCGTCATAAAATACTAAATACCAATTTAATTTATAACTCCAGTGGTCCACCTCCAAACAGTATAATTATTTGTATTGCGTTTTAAAATTACCAATCAGAGAGAACTCTGGACCGGATGGTAGCCGAACTTCACCGTTCGGTTCGTAGGTGAATTCAAACGTATGTTAAAATAGAAGGTGCATCATAATATAATAATGCGTTTACTGCCTCCTACTTGACATTATAATGAATAATCAATAAGTACAACAATAAATAAAAGAGTAGGTCACGGTGACCGGATGCTTTAGACCTGTGAATTATCGATCCTGTATCACATGTTCTGTCTATTGATTGAATTTTCCAACAATCGTCATAGTTATTCTGTTTGTTACACATAAATAAAAGGTTGGTTATAAACAGAAGGTCAAGCTATATAACATACTAGCAGGGTCCGCTTGGAAACTTATTAAAAAAAAAAATCATGCCTTAAGTCCATTTACTTATTTACTTTTCTCTGGTACTTAAGTCGTGTCGTACATAAACATATAATATTCCGTGTCTGTGTGACTGTGTGTGTGAGTGTGTGTCTGTGTACTAAAGACTGTGGAAGAGCCGCAAATAAGAAGTGAAGGAGACGCATGCGGCCCGCGATCCGCGATTTTCCGACCACCGCCTAGATAACACTTTGAAAAGTTTTCTATCTGTAATTAAAAAATCCCATATAAACAGGTTCAACCGTTTCGCCGTTTAGCTTCGCCAATCCACAGACACATCGATTGTATTTACTTCTTAGGAGCTGATGAGTTAACACTTTCTAAGTCATACTCAACTTGAAATTCTGTGACGAACTTCTGCATTTTGGTAGGTTTAATTGAATCTATACTTCAGAGATATTCTTTCGGCCCTGTTCTGCGCACGCTCGATTACTAAGCGATATATTATCTACTAGCTGATAGCTGTGACTTCGTCCGCGTTTATTATATTAACAATATAATTCACACCGCTTACTCCACTTCTCTACGTCAAAAAAACAATCATAGTCTCTTGAAACTTTAATAACTTTGTATTAAGTGAAGCTACCGTGATATTTTTATACAAAAAATTGATCTAAATCTATGCAGTAGTATTTTAAATGATGCGGGCAAAATGGTACACATCTATTATTTCATTTATATTGATTAGAGTCGGTGCGGATTCTGTTTTTCACGAGATATATATGTAACTTCCTTTCTGGAATACAACTTTCGTCTATAGAACGCAATCTAAAAAAACTACAATGAGTTACAACACAGATCCCAACATACGTGGACGCATACTCACAGGTACATCTATGGTGGAAAGGTTTTATTTTTTCCCTTACTGTCGAACTGGGTTAGTCTAGACTAACTTAATTATCAGTTACGAAATCCACGTTTGAATTCATGAAGCACACATGCCGGTACACATGTATGTTACGAATTCTTATACGTATGAATAACTAGCATAGATTAGTGAAGGTTCCGATCGAGTGTTGCATCCAAGCCAACAGTTCTAGCCGAAGTTCGGCTACTTTAGTACCCTTTTGTTGCCACACGGCGAAGTGCCTAAAGCGCTCGCCTTAATAGTACGGTGAAGCTGTGATGGCCCGTCAGGCCAATAGCGTAGTCAGTACGAAAAAATAAACTACAATGAAAACATTAAAGTATGATACTGAAATTTAAGTAAAAATAATTATGTCGCCCGGCAACGACACTAGACCTTATTCGAGACTCCCGACAATTCCTTGCAATGTTTTTTACACTGAATTTAGCTAATGGATATAAATTTAACTCCAATTCCATGGAACCGGCAGACACCATTATCGAAATATAACCCACACTCTTAATCATTCGACCACCGTGACATTATTTTATTCACGTATACCAGAAACAATAATAAATTGTCAACTACAGAAAGTAAATTTTTCCGAGAATTGATACATATTATTTACAATGTACCTGCAATAATATTCGTTAATACCACGCCGTCAGCATTGAGAAATGCGGTTGTTGCGACATCGCATTTTTCGATTATTGGAAAGATAGCTTCGTAGAATCGTTTGCAACAGCTTTACGGTAGGTCAAAAACTGGTACATGAGCGATGACAAAATTCGTATGTATATATCTGCCGCATTGTAGCGATGATTGAATCACTAGTACAAAGTAGGGTTGGCGAACTGAGATCGATGAATCGATTTTTAGACATAGAAGATCAATATTAAACGTCGAATCGATACAGTTAAACCGATCTTTGAGACTATATACTCGTGATTAGATTTTATCTATTTAGAGAGAAATAAAAAAATACAGTAATTAAAAGAAAGATCAAACAATATTTAAGAAATCGATTTTTGAATAATCGCTCCTATAGACCTCGTTTTTTTTTTCAATCGAACGATTGAACACGCTATATATACACCACGATTCGGGTCTTTTTTTTAAGAATCTCCGTCCCTAATGGTAATGGTATGGTTGGCAACAGTTACTAACCCACAAGGCGTTACGAGTTAACAAGTCATGGCCGGTTTCTGAGACATAGGACTCGGTTAAACTACCAATAGTTATTGACTCAACAAAGTTATCCATAAAATAAACTGTCAACAGGCCCGTTGAATTTGTGACATTTATCGTATGATTGTTTGTTCAGAAACGCAGTTTGAGAAGTTATTGAACCGACAACGCTATTGAACAGATAAACTACAATTAAAGAACCTCAGAAACCAGGCATCGGAGTGTTAAAATTGACAGGCCTCAATTCCGAAAAAGGGCCTTTTAGAAATTTACTATGCATAGCTATAGGTTGTGGCGTGGTGGTAATTTTATTTAAAAAATCATATTTTCCATGTGCGTTATAAATTATTCAGTTATTAGCCTCGTGTTAAAGTTCTGCCTTTAAAAGACTAAACCAGGTGGTTTCTCCTTACATTGAGATGTTTTTAAATACTCTTGGGAGAAATTTAGGTGGCCGAAATGTTCAGAAGGATTTATAAAGTGGAAGAAAATGAGCAAGGAGATTCATGGGTTTTTGCATAGGTAGGCAGGGGGTGTTAAGAGTCTAGATTGGATATGTTTCGTATGGAATGAAGCTTTGTGAGAAAAATACCTCCAGCTGTTGGAAACCTGACACGCGGATTTTACTTTTCTATATACTACACCAGTGGTGGCCAACCCGGGGCGCAGGGTTGATCTGTAATACGCCCGCTGCGATATTTCCAAAATATCAGAATACTAATTCAAAACTAAATTTTCTTAAAATGTATGATGTAGGTTTGATTTCCATCTAAAAAAAGGAACAAACTTGCACCCACCGCGTTACCGTAATACTTGAATTATATAGACAATTTAGATTAAAACCAAAAGAAAGACGACACGACCAACTGGCATCAGTGCCTAAAACTTCTTTCTAGACTTAGTGTATTACTTCTTCATTCTTGTAGATAATTGACCTAGTGACTAGATTGTCAAGAGTGAATCAACAAATGTAGATACACCATTATCACAGTTGAAACATTAATATACATAGTAAATTGTTAATTATACGTAGATTTTCAACTTCGTTTTATTTCTTGTAAATAAGTTGATTGACAAAACAAAATAAAATAATGTACACAATTTTTGTTTTCGCTAATACAGAATGAGAACCCAGAAAAAATTACCTAAAGAACTTTGTTACTGCTATAATGTTTTCATTTCAAGCTAACAATCAAGACAATGAACTCTCTAATTAAAAGTTTGTCGAGTGAGCGCCGCAATACCGCGTCACATGCCGTGTATTCGTGAATTCAACAGATGGCACGTGTTTCAGTATTTATTATACACTAGCTGTACTCGCAGCTCCGCACGCGTTTTTAAAAATCGTATTAAAGAATTATAGAATTGTGAGTTATTATTAGACCATTATTATTATTATTATGAAATTTAGTAAAGTTTCGGTCAATGCTACTGAACAGAGAAAGAATAGTAGATAGACAGTTTAAGAACTGTTCGACGTGAATATTTAAATTGTCATAACTTTTTTATTTATGAACCGATTGATATGAAACAACCATTAAATGTTAAGTGAAGCTTACTACAATATATCAGTGAAAATCAAATCTATATCGGATAAGCCGTTTCTGAGATTAACGTGCACAAACGCACAGACAAACAGACAAAAATTCTAATAATCCTTGTTTTGGGTTCTATTGCGTTTATAAAGACCCCTAATAATAGTTTTTCTCATATATATTTCATGTACAGATAAAAACTATA
Organism: Antheraea pernyi; assembly: GCA_015888305.1. Classification (NCBI taxonomy): domain Eukaryota; kingdom Metazoa; phylum Arthropoda; class Insecta; order Lepidoptera; family Saturniidae; genus Antheraea; species Antheraea pernyi. The sequence continues at coordinate 243,809 of MU159104.1, read as the reverse complement.
CGGCAATTTTTTTAAAACACACACGCAGCTTGGCTCAAGTTCTGTCTCAGCATATTTTTTTATACATGTCTAACAGAACTGATAACGAAATTAACATTTAAAAAAATACTTTTCGTTTTGTAGTCCGGTGAAGATGTTAAGATCTTGCTAAGTAAATAGCGTAGGTTTAGCATAGGTAGGTTTTGTAGGTGGTAGAGCCATGCTGAAATTTCAGCATGAATGGGTCAGCTCGCCCGGGGTAGTACCACCCTCTCATAGAAAACTCACGTGAAGTAAGTGCTTGCATTGTTGCGTTTCGTTCGGTCCCGGACCCACCTCTCCTCCCCTCTCCTCTCTCCATTCCCCCCCTTTCCCCCAAACTCAGGCTGGCAACGCACTTTCGACTCCCCTGGTGTTGTTAGTGTCTATGGATGGTGGTGATCACTTAACATCAGACGAACGAACGTTTGCCAACTATGACATAAAAAAGTCGGATCGAAAATAAACAACTTTTCGTATCTGTGCCTAAACGGATCTTAAAAACAGCTTTAGCTATATTTATGCAATATTTTACACGAAAAGTATGTAATGCCTAGATTGTTCGACAATAAAACATATTGTCAGTTGGTTACTAATACTCTTAAAATCGTATAACAAATAATAAGAGAGTAAATTTTTATTAACTATAAACCGATTTTAATAAAATTTTATACTCAGTATATGCTATTTCGTAATTAATAGCCTATAAGATTTTAAATAATGTTGTTTGAAAATAGTAAAGTATTTAAGTATTAAAAAAAAACTATTACTGCGTAATAAACGCGTATTCAGCCCGCCGTCTCTGCTAGTCAATTATATGCTATGAACGAACACCTGTCGGTATTTGTATATGGTGAGACGGCAGCCGGCCTTCCCTTTAGCTTTAGTCTCTTACCGTCTTCGTTGCATTCATTTAATGCATTTACTCATTTCACTGAGATCAAACGCTAACCTACAATACGATAAAAAATGCAAGTCGTTACTCAATCATTTCTAGAAATCTCTGTCTGTCTGTTTGTTTGTTTGAAATCACATCACTGCTAAAGTACTGCATTCACCTCATCAAGAAGATCATAAAGCATATCCTCGAGTATCATTTAGTCTTGGTTTGATTAAAATCGGTTCACTCTATCAAAAGTTATTGTAATTTTAATGACGACGCGACTTAAGTACGAGAGAAAAGTAGATACGTAAATGGACTTAATATATTTAGATGATTTTATTAGTTCCATTTTATTATGTTCCACGCGTACGGAGACGCGGGCACAGCTAGTATCGAATGAGATTTTTCTGACTTAAAAATTGCATCATCTCGATCCGAATAATTCTAACACGTAATTAAATAATTTAATTCTTAAGTGATATAATCCCAAAGAGATTTGTTTAAAAAATCCTGTCAAAACGATACTGCGACAAGATTCACTTTGTTGAGACGCGAATCTGAATTCGGCAGTCATTGCGTCTTCGTTTCTGATATGTGTTCACGAATCAATAAATACTGATTAATACGAAACGTTCAGTCGGACACAAATAAACAACACATGTGGAAGTGGCACAAGGTTGTTTGTAGAAACGGCGTGGTGCGCTGCGGCACTGCGTTTCGAGCCTTTGAGAAAACTACGGAAACAGATGATCTGACTAATGCCCGGTTTCTGAGATACTCGGTTACGCTACCAATAGTTATTGGCTCAACAAAGTTGCCCATAAGATAAACTGTCAAATGGCCCGTTGAATTTTAATAACATTTATCGTATGATTGTGTGTTCAGAAACGCATTATGACAAGTTATCGAACCGATAACGCTATTGAACAGATAAACTACAATTAAAGTACTTCAGAAACCGGGCATATATGGTGTCTATTTCGTACGCATCGCAAACGACTCGCAAAATACTTTAACAGACGGGAAGGCCTCACATTAATTATCCTCTACCATTCCAACAGCTACTAATATTTTTCTGAATAAATAATCACTATCTAATACTATAAAGAATACTAATATTATAAAGAGGTAGAGTTTGTGAGTTTGTAAGGGGTAATCTCAGGAACTATTGGTCCGATTTGGAAAATTCAGTGTTATATAGCTCAATCATCAGGGAAGGTTATAGGCTATATATCATCACGCTAAGATCCATAGAAGCGGAGCAGCAATGAAGAATGTTGCAAAATTGGGGTATTTTCTTTCTTTTCAGAGCTTCCGCTGCGTTTTAGCGCAAAATAACCATTCCACGCTTACGTATTACCGCCCAACGAAGTGGGCACGGGTCGGCTAGTACTGTATAATTTAACTGTGTCATAAATATTTCACAAAATGATATAGTGATATTGATTAAGTGCATGTAATTTTATAGTATTTATCAAGTCGTATGGTTTGATAAATCTCACGACTCACCACTGGGGTGAAAAAAAAAACCCCATAAACGTCTCATGTAATTAATGGACGCTCCTTTACGACGTATCGGTGATAACAATCAATAAGAAATCAAGTCATGTACTCAGCTACATACTATGCCAAGACAAATGGAATACTTGCCAAATCGTTTAGACATGTTCTTCATCCTGTTTTACTAATTGAACTCATGTTAGTAAATGCACAGAAATTTGGAAAAATTGTGTGGATCACCAGTTTAATTAACATTGACTGTATCGGACAAAAGTGTAACAGAATTAAAGGACTCTCTTAGTGACGTAGCTGCGCGACGTGACCGTGAAATGTTAGCGAGCAAGCGAATTGCAGTATGCGCGTGTGCCGTGCCCTACTTATCAATATATATTGACATTCAATTTCGCTTAAGGGCAACCTCGTATGCATCATGTAATATATACAAGTAGAATGGTAAATCTTCATTAAATATTATAAAACGGAGTCCTCTGCCGCTTCGTCTGTTCGCGATAAACTCAAAAACTAGTAAACAGATTTTCATGGTTTTCACCGGTAGACAAAGTGATATATAAGGAAGGTTTAGGTATATAATTTGTCAATGTATTTTTTTATTCGGGGGATAACGTCCGCTGAAAACTAGTAAACGGATTTTCATGCGGTTTTCACCATTAGACAAAGTGATTCATAAGGAAGGTTTAGGTATATAATTTGTCAATGTACTTTTTTATCCGGGGGGGACGGGACGGGACGGGGAGACACAACGTCCGCTGGGCCCAGTTAAATATTAAGTTATAAAAGTTTTAAGATATTACTATTTTTATAAGCGCTACTTGTTTAGATATAATATGTTTCCTTGCCGCGGAAAGCTTGGGCAAGCGGTGTGATACGCACGCGTTGGAGAGAGGAAATAAACGGATAACAGTTTACAAAGAAATTATGTAAGCAAGGTGTATTTTTTTAAGTTTTTTTCTCTGTACATTGAATACATATTTTAAAGATAATATACAAGTGAGATGAAGTCGATAGCATCAGCTAGTTTTATATATATAGAAGTTCTTCCATTTATATGCCAGAGTAAATATAAATAAAATTCAAGAACGTTTTTGTAACGTTGAAAATAAATTACTAGTTACTGAAACGAAATTCGTTGACGCGCAGTTTTAATGGAAATATGAATTCCCAGTATTCTCCCCTTTACTTTTACAGCGTAATATTAAAAACCATGTATCCCTATCGAATTTTAACATAGAATAAAACAAATAGAACCCGTTTTTCTTCATCAATGCCTGTATGTATGGGAAACATCGGAACGGTTCGAAATCAAATCCCTTTTAGTCCCGAACAATTGCACTTAAAAAGTTTTTGGTGGAAAAAAAAACGCTGCATATTCGTTTTGTTTAACATACTATAATATAATAGTGGAAAGTACGTAATAAAATGAATAATAAAAAAGCATTAATATAGTCCTTTGTTTCATTATGTGTGTACATCCGACCCAATCATTGCACAATGAGTGCAACCTTCGAAAATGTAAAAGAAAAGTACGCGTTGTTCGCCCACACCGCTATACTGTAAATTGCGAAGAGATTGCAATTAGAATAACCTTTATACATATATTAGAATCCTTGGGCTTCTATAATGAATAATAAACCTTTTGTAATAATAATTTATTAATGAACATAAAATAATTAAAATATATTTATGAAGTGAATTCTTTAGGCAGGTTGATCGGTATTAGTGGCAGGACATAAATTTATAATTTCGACATCATACTAGTAAGCGTGAGGGGGCTGTATTGCGCTTCTTTCTTTTTTCGTATTGACTACGCTATTAACCCAGTAAGGTCTTAACAGCTTCACTGGGCTACTAAGGCGAGCGCTTAAGGTACTCAGCCGATTTTTTTTATTTTGACAACTAGCTCAAGGGTACGCGGCACACCTCGGCTTTGGCTGTTGCCTGATACATGCAATTCGCGACCTATCTGAGCTAACCTAAGCTAAGCTAACTATTCATACATATATGAGTTGTTGAAACATATATGTGTACCAAGCATACATACCTCAACAACTCTTATATATATTTCGTATCGGATAATATTCTAAACTATTTCAGTTTGATAAGGGAAAAAAATAAAACCCTTCCACTTGCATGTGTAAGCGTGTATGCGTGTACGTGTGTGGAGGTGATATGTGTAATGTTGTCGCAGTGATGTAAGATTTTGTCACTGTATCGCGCGAGCACGCCGTAATGCGCTTGCGCGGCTTGTGTCAGAGTAGCGATGCGTAGTATAGGGGCCTGTGTACATGTAATATGTACTGATATTTTGCAGCTCTTAGATTGTTTAATAGACTTTATATAATTATTGCTCTGAGTGCGAATAGATATGAAAAGCACACTAATGTTAATAAGACTAATTTAAGTCATCCACACTATTATTAACTTAAAAATTCAAAGACAACACAGTTATTTCATTGTTTTGAGTTTTCACTTCTGTCGGTAGTCCTTATGATTGCCTCGACATTTTTTTTAGATTGTTATTTTGCGTTACATTATATCTGTAACTTACAACACAATAACTTTTTTTTTAATAGCGCTAACCATGTGAGGTTTAATCACAACTTCACCTGACTAATGGGGCGAGCGCTTAAGGCGTCCAGCTGCTTGGGGCAGCTCTTAGATTGTTTAATAGACTTTATAAAAATTTATATAATTATTGCTCCTAGTGCGAATAGATATGAAAAGCACACTAATGTTAATAAGACTAATTTAAGTCATTCACACTATTATTAATTTAAAAATTCAAAGACAACACAGTTATTTCATTGTTTTGAGTTTTCACTTCTGTCGGCAGTCCTTATGATTGCCTCGACATTTTTTTTAGATTGTTATTTTGCGTTACAATATTATATCTGTAAATTACAACACAATATATATATATTTTTAATAGTGCAATAACAGATTTACCTGATTAACAGGGCGAGCACCTAAGCTGCTTGGCAACAAGCTCAAAGGTGACAAAATTGCCGTCTCAAGGCTTGGGCTTATTGCCTTGGATGCAACCACGCGAATCTGACTGAACTAACTAAGTTAATCAGTACATATAAGAATCAGTGACATGTGTACCAACATGTGTGCCTCAGGAACACAAACATGTATTTTGTATCTGTCAACACAATAACACTCGCCCTTGTTTCATTAAAGTAAGTGGTTCGCAGACGGGACATTGTAAATCGATTTAAACCTCTCCAATTAAGATTAGGTCTCAGTTACAACCAGAGGAAAGCAAGAACAGTGTTGTCTCTGTTTCATATACTAAAATCATCATATGAGTTACAATATAAAGGAGTAAACCTTTTTATAATATGGTATACCAATAATATGATATATGATATCGATAATATGATATACCATGTTATTGCGAAATATGTAATCTGGATGTCGGACCCTTGGCGATTTACTCCTGATATCTACTTAATATTTAATAGTATTTTTTTTTTCTTTCGAACTGAATTCGCTATTGACCAAGCAAGGTCTTAACAGCTTCACCGGACTACTAAGGCGAGCGCTTAAGGCACTCAGCCGAAAATGTGTGTAATGTTGTCGTAGTGATGTAAGATTTTGTGTCACTGTATCGCGTGAGCATCGTACTCAAGAGCTCCACGCCGAAGGAACGGACCTAGGCTTGAGCCACTGATTGTATTAAAGAATTGAATTGGATGTATTCTTCTCACAACGATAATTTACTTTCTGGAGAAAATTCGAAAAACGTACATTTTTAGTAAAAAAAATATTAAAAGAACGGTTTGTAAAAATACAAAAGCAGACGAAGTCGTGTGAATCTGCTAGTATTAACTTATTAATACATTCCTTCAACGAACTAAATATGAAAGGATTAACTCAAGAAACGTTTTGAAACGAACTGCTTAATTTAATACTAGAGTAAGAATATTTTGTAATAGCTAAAAGTATTGGTTATTCGCAATTGCGTTACTAATCGGGTAAAATATACGGAGACCTTTTGTTTCTATTGAACAATGATCCATTTGCACACTTTATTTAATAGTATGATAATTATAAAAATTAGGTTAAACAATATGGAAAGAGTTGGTAGTGAACTTTTAGAATTTTATATTACTGTAATTTGATATGATTATGAATTGTTCATACAAAGGCTTTTTCATATAATAGTAACTCAGTAATTAAATATATGGAATATTGTACGTTAATTTGCGAACTTGACCATTTGAACCTGACGTACTATAAAACGCAACACTATTCTGTTGTTCATTATTATTCACAAAGACAATTGTCAACAGGTGTTATCGAGAGGTGCGAACAAGCAATATTCCATAAACAATAGGTGCGAAAGGGAGAGAGCACTTCACGTTGACCACGCTCAAAATCATGATATGACACAACGATATTATTACGTCACCGCTGCAAATTACAGTAGGATACAAAATAGCAAATTACTCAATAGCAGGATAACTGACGTTTTACAACTGTTATTGTGAAAAGAGTTATTCATTATTAACGTACAGACGTTATTGTCATCAACAGTTCAAATAAGACATTTGACGAGTGTATTGTGAAATTATAATGAAGTAATATTTTGATAAATGTTAAAAATGTCGATATTAATTGTAAAAATGTACGAGACTCACGTAGGGCTATGTTAATTAGTTATAGTTATATTTACAAATATAATTCGTTCGTGATAATAATTATATTTATTAATTCCGGTGTTATTTATCGCTTCGTTAAGTTCTACGAACATAATATACTTATAAGTTCAAATGCATGTCAATAGAAATCTTTTACATCGTTCTTCTATCATCGTTATTATATTTAGATATTAATATTGGAAAAGAACGATCAATAAAAGCTTGAACGAGGTGATTAAACGGACCGCTTATTAATAATGAGGAAGTTTTGCCGATGCAAGGTTGATTGCGAACGCAGTGGATATAGCGAACTACGATATTATATTTTACTAAATCAATAAGTACAATGTTACTTGAAAATTTTCATTTATCTGTCCACTAGCTGTTGCTCGCGACTTTTCTTAAATTAATTTATATTTGATTTATCCCTCAGGAATACTACATACTACACTTTCATTGTGGTCAAAACATTCACATGCGAATTTATAATATTAGTTAGGATGAATAATATATAAAAATGTATATATATACATATAAACATTACAAATGAAACGTCTGTAGAGTGAATGTTCGATACCGCCGAAAGTAGTGTGTACCTGTTAAAACAGTACTGTAACTAGAATTATTAATTTGTAAGTCGCTCCTTCTCGCTTCCTCTTTTAAAATACATATACTCTAACACTCTCGTAAGCGCCGGCGGTTTCGGCTGAGTGCCTTAAGCGCTCGCCTTAGTAGTCTGGTGAAGCTGTAGAGGCCTCCAAAAAGGTCAATAGCGTAGTCAGTCCGAGAGAAAAAAAAAGCGCCGGCGACCAGCGACTTATGAACGTTAAATGTATCTGGCCTGTCAGAGTTGCCATTATCTTGCAAATTCGTATTCGCTACTGGGTCAGATTAAATTGGAAGCTCCTTATCGATCACCTGTAAAGTTTTAACTGACTGAAAGACTTTGCTTGCTTCCTAGGGAAATTAAAAAAAATGGGATGCTACAGGATACATCGAATGTGACTTTGACTTGATGCTATTACACATTTTTAGGCGTCAAATAAATTTCAAACACAGTACGGATGACAATCGAAATTACCTAATTACCTTTGGCCTACATATGTCACTAAGTCCTTACATTATTTGCCAATTCTTAAAGGGAAGCCGATAGGAATCGAGTTATATGGACTGTTCACAATTAACTTTTTTTGTAGAGGATAAACAGTAATGTACTGTGTAAGTTGTAGGGGGATATTTAGTAATTTGTTACTAAAAGGACAGTAAGAATGGTAATGAAGTGAAAACAAAGTAAGTAAAACATGTAGTAAAGAATAAAACAATTTACACAGTAATGCAGTCACGGGTACCAGCGAGTATAAAATAATAATCGACATGTTTTAACGGTTACAATTCATGCATGTGAAAATGTCAAACAATTATCGAATAGTTACGAACAGTTTTTAGTTCATTTGAATTTAATATATCGTCCTTGGTTAGTGTTAGTCACGAGAATCGAAACTATAAAAAGGACTACTTTCGCGTGTTCGGTGATTGATCATAACATATTGTGTTTCGAATGCAACAAGTGAGCATATTATTGTTTTTGCTTGCCAGTCGGAGGCGATCTAGACCTTTTTCTAAGCTTAAAATTAAAAAAAAAAACTCAATATCATACTGATCTTTAAAAAATAGTCGAGGCAGTCAGCATAAGGACTGAGGCCAAAAGTGAAAACTCAAAACAATGAAAAAAATGTGTTCTCTTTTGAATTTTCATATTAATTATAGTGTAAATGACAATATTAAAATTTCAGAATTTGTTTATTGACATTAGTGTGGTTTTCTTTAAAAAAAAACCGAGGCATAAGGACTGTCGCCAAAAGTGAAAACTCAAAACAATGAAATAAATGTGTTCTCTTTTGAATTTTCATAATAATTATAGTGTGAATATCAATGTTTGAATTTCAGAATTTGTTTATTGAAATTATTAACTTTAGTGTGGTGTTCATATCTATTGGCACTCGGAGCAATAATTATATACATTTTTATTAAGTCTATTTATCAATCAAACGTATGATGAGCTGCAAAATATCAATATTACATGTACAAAGGTCCCTATACTATGCTTCGCTAGTTTGACGCAAGCCGTGCAAGCGCAATACGATCGGTCATGTTTACGCAGCATGTCATGACACTAAATTATAAATATATCTCCAACCAAAAACACCGTTCAATATCCCTAAAGAAGTTTTCACTCTAAAAATACTTTTCCCTACCTGTTTACCTTATCTAACTGCTCTGATACGCCCTTTTTGCGTTTGACACCCGATATAGTGAGCATGTGTGACGAAATTATATTCTCTTAAAAACGACTTTATTCGATACTAGCTGTGCCCGCGACTCCGTCCGCGTGGAACCTAATGTAAAAACACAGTGACTAATAAAATCATCTGAATATCCATTTAATTATCTACTTTTCCCTCGTACATAAGTCGCGTCGTCATTAAAATTACAATAACTTTTGATAGAGTGAACCGATTTTAATGCAACCAAAACTAAATGTTACTCGAGGATATGCTTTATGATTATCTTGATGAGGTTTTATCGTGAACCCAGTACTTTAGTCACGTACCACGTCCACGTACCAGTACCACGTACCAGTCACGTACAAAAACATTTTTTTCACTAAAATCTAAAAAGTACAGTACACGTTAGATTTACATTGTTATCATATATATGTATAGACAAAGGAGTGATATCACTGGACGCAGTGACTGCTATAAACAAAGGTTATAATTTTGCCAAAGATCGCGGATACGGTATAAAAGGGACTCGATGTAAAATTTTACAAAGAGCGCACGCGCTATGACAACCCCGAGTAAGCAACATCCGCGTCTGTCTATTTTGACATTAATCATCATATCCTTCTTAGTTTCTAGTAACTTCCTATTCGATTCACGAATAGTAATTTACACTATTCACGCTCAACGACCGATTATTACCGATAATGAGAACGGTTAAAATATCCATTTGCGTACGAGGAAATAGGCTCGCAGTAGAGATGTCCCAGTATCGATTACATTTATCTTATTGTAGTACACTAGCTATATGCTTCGGCTTCGGACTAGTGCAATGAATTTTTTGTACCGTTACAAGTATCCAAGTGATTTCGGTACCAACCGGCAACCGTCATAGTTTTTTTTTTGACAATCATCAAAGCCAAGAAGATTTGAAGTCTACACAAACTAATATTTAAAATTAAGCATAATTCTAAATCTGTGATGTTTTCCAAAATCTATTCTACAAATCTACACATATAATTACATAGTATAAAACAAAGTCCCCTACCGCGTCTGTCTGTTCGCGATAAACTCAAAAACTACTGAACGGGTTTTCATGCAGTTTTCATCAGTGGAGAAAGTGATTCATGGGGAACGTTTTGGTATATAATTTGTTAAGGATTTATTTTTAATCAGGGCGGGACAACGTCTGCCAGACCCGCTAGTAAGTGTGTGTGTACTTATGTACACGCGTTAGAAGTTATACTTCTTTGGTGTAACAAGATAAAAATCTTGTCAAAAATTTTATCTTTCGCCTTATTCTACGTTTGTAGAAAAAACGACACAAACAATAGAAAAAAGGTATTTAATACATTGAAAGTTTTAATACAAAGAAATACAAATAAACAAAATGTTGACTATAGCTAACTTCAGGGTGTCGGTTTTTCCTAACGGTGTGCGCGCGCATCGTAAAAATTTACTCTCATCATTTTTCCCTAACGCGCCAAGAGAAGTATAACTTCAAAAAATAAAATACATAAAAAAGCATATCCTCGAGTAACATTTAGTCTTTGTTTCATTAAAATCTGACTACTCTATCAAAAGTTATAGTAATTTGAACGATTGCTCGAGTTAATTACAAGAAAACAGGATATTCTATAATATAATGCATAATCTGAAACACCGTAATCGAAAGACTGTTTACATTAAGTTCCGCGCGGCCGAAGTTGCGGGCAGAGCTAGTTGTTAAATATAAATATTGAAACTGCACAGGAATTGCATAAAGAGCCGTGAGCAAAGCTATTTTATTGTAAATTAACTTACACTTTAATGGGAAATGGACCTGGAAACGAGATTTAAACATAAAACTACATCCTACTAGAGCGACAGACGAACGGATAGACATTATATCGTAATATAAACGCTGTATATAGTAAACGCTTCATTTCCAAGGAAATGAGTTCGAATTCATATCCGCCGCCAACTTGTTGACGTAAGCGTTCCTGCATTCGTTCAATATCCTCGCTTCAAGACTCGAACGCAGCGGGTCAGATAACAATGATGAAATCAAAATACGTAGTATACGAAAACAATTTTTTATCAATCAAGGCTATGAGTATTTAGTGTTTAGTTTCGTTATCAATACAAATAAGTAAATGAATCGGAGTCGCGTGTGAAATGACAACAAACCAGATAAAAGAAAATCATCTGCCCCTTCATGTTTGTATAGAAAATACTTTAATGAAATCAGCTCTAGATTCACAGAACCTTGGATGGAGAGGGGAGAGGGAAGGTGAACAACGGGTGCGGGGGGTGCCGGAGTGGGACGGGGAGGGCATGGTCGCGGATGACGCGCGTCCTACTGGCACACTGACACACTTACCCAGTGACAGTGATACTGCTTTTGGTCCGACGAGGCCGACTCGATGCGTCCTACCTACAAGATTATGTGTCTACACAGACGTAATATTACATTAAAACCAAGCATCAAACGCTGATACCGGCCTACAATTTACCTTATTATCAACGGTTCAACAAAAAAAATTTCAAGGTTGAAAACTTTGTTCTAAGCGACATTAAAACCTTATTAAAATATAGACTAGCTTCTCGTATTATGATTAATACGTTCTATGTTGATACACGTCTTTTATTAGACGATAAACTGCATTTAAATTCACCTAAATACATATATTTAGACATTGATCAGATCTACATAATGTTAATCATAATTGTGTTCGAGCTATATAGTCAGAGAGCCTTCGTTTGTTAGCGGTCAGGCAAAATAAGGTTGACACGTGAAGAAGCGACCATATTGTTTTTGTTCGCTATTTTCTTAAGAATCATATGATAATAAATACCCATTACTAATACACTGGTATATTTGTAAACATTTGACTAAACGATAAGGGTGAGGGTGGTAGGCTTTTCTATCCGATACACCTACGAGCAACCGGCAACAGTGATTTTTTTTTAGTTTGTCGCATTTCAGGATCAACCAGTGTATAGTGTAAACGTTGATGGCTCTGTGAGTAGTGTGTTCGGATACCATGTCGATTGACGTAGGTTAAATTTTGAGCTGGAGCTTTGATAAGGCGTTTTCTAAACCCGCCTACTAACCACTGGCCAATGTCTCACTCTCACTCACATCGTCATTTACCATCAGGTGAGATTGTCTGAATCCATCTTTTTTTATTTAACGTGGGGAAATCCCTTATGGATACGCCACCCTCCCGGGGGATAGGGTGGGTTATGTCCGACTCGCACGGACTAAAACCCCACGATGTACCGACAGACCGTTTTGTGTGGGCGGCAAGGGATCGTTCAAGCTAATCAACCGTGTAGAGCCGCCCCCACGGTCCGCCCGGCGGAAGGTGACCACCGGGCTCCTACCTATAGAGGGGCAGACCGGGTACACACCGGCTGCCCCTCTTCGTCCGCCAGACCTGTACAATGCCGTGAGGCTTGACATGACTGCGATAAGTTCCGAATTATAGATATCTTTGCTTACCATCGAATACAGTTCAGTCTCTTTATTTTGCAGCGATAAAAAATGCCTCAAAGTGCAAAAAAAATTTAATACTTTAATAAGTCTAATAGTGATTGACGTTATCTTTATATATATAATTCTTCTGTACGTATGTATGTGACTGAAGTCCTCCTAACCGGCTGGACAGATCTTGATGAAATTTTTTGTGTGTTCAGGTGGATTCAAGAATGGTTTAGATTCACAATTAGACCCGGTAAGTGGCGCTGCGGTTAACTATTAAGATCTTTTTTATTATCAAGGCAGGGCAGCGTCTGCCGGGCCCGCTAGTGTTTACTATAAATTTGTTCCAATCCCTCCATTAATGTAAAGCATAAAGTATGTGGCAGTTTATATAAAAATATACGATAGACCTTGAGAAATTGCGTTCTTTGTGCGATACGCACCCCAACATTTCATATTATATTATCAAGTTTTTATTAAAACACAACTCGGATACCCAACAAAAATAAATCTCAATTTCTAATAATTGACGAAACATTTGTGTGCCAAGGTTCCATGTATTGCATAAAGTTGAAAGGTAAAATCTACATAGTTATTTCAACCTTGTTGAATATTTATTTAGCAATTAATTTTAAATAAATATATCGTTAGTACCGTGAGGCGGCCCGATGGGATATCTGAAACCGTTATTGGAATTAGGGACGTTCCGATTCAGATCTATGTAGTTTCGCAACTAATCACTTATTTAGTTAAAGTTTCGCTTATTTTACATGTTCACCGATATTAAGAAATAACTACATACAATATAAACCATACATGTATGTACATTTACAAATGTTGTTTCGGGAAATGATACTACAAAAATAAACAGTACCGAGTTTCTGAAACAACTGCAAAGACATTAATGTTTAATTCCCCTAAATATCACTCCTTTTTTACAACTTTATAATTTAAAATAACAAACTGAAACTGTGTTCTATAAACTTTTCCCAAAAAAATAACACCACAGATTAAATAACGCCAAACCACAGACTCCTTCAATCACAGGTAAATAAATTAAAACATGTGTAATTAGAAGGCGATGCTACATTTTCTTTTTAGATATATAAGATTTTTTATTAAAAATTAAATATACTTGAACGTGTTGCTATGTAGACAAAAAGGGTTTAAAATATTATATACCCCATTACAAAAAACTACTAATTATACAATTTAACAATCTACCTGTAGACAAAGAAGCGACATTTACAAGTACATAACAGTACTCCGGTGAAGCTGTTAAGACCTTGCTTGGTCAATAGCGTAGTCAGTTCGAAAAAAAAAATACAAGTAGGTACATATTTCAATTTTTCATAACTTTAATTCTATTTTTGGCAACCAATCTTCCAGGTTCTTATTGCGATTATCGAATAGGTAAACATATTACAAGTGTCTTACGATAATTTCAATGTTCTAACAAAAAGACGGCTAATAAAAGTTACAAATTAAAGTCGTATTCCAGAAAGGAAGTTATTTATTTTATTTTATATTTGGCAACCAATTTTCTAGTAGATTATTATTACCATTGTTGAGTAGATAATAATATTACAAATGTCTTGCGATAATCTAAATGTTCTAACAAAATGGTGGCCCCCTCGTTAGAACTTTCCATGGTGTTTTTGTGGTATCTCAGAATTCATGTTCCGTGGTGTTATTTCCCATCCACTTCACTTAATAATAACACTTCACTTCACATAAATAATTTACTAAAGAGTTTGTAACCTACACTATTAAACCGTAACAAACGTACGACATGGAGTGTAACGAAACTCCATATAAAATTAAAGAAATACATTTTCATTACATATATATGAAGATTAGGGTACACTACATTTATGCTATAGGTTATAAAGTTAGCATTTACTTAGCACTAGAATATAGCTAAGGCTCTACGTACGTACGTACGTATTTTTTAAGCAATAATTATTTGCAACATTTATTTTATGAGTATATTTTAAAAATTAGTTGCGTATAAATAGGAATTAATTTTTTATAAAGACTTTACGATTTCGACAAGTCTTTGAAGACTGCGAAATAAGAGGGGAGTTTGGGGAATTTGGATATGTTACTAGATATAACGGCAAACGTTAATATCTAAAAGAGGACACTTGGGACATTCGATGTATGGTTCTAAGCTAACTTATTTTAGGAATCGTTTGACCCTTTAGCATTTTTAATGTCCAAAAATATGCATGTGATTCAGCTAATTTATTAATATAGATTACTTTATTTATATTTGTCATATGAATGTACACACTAGCAAAAGTTTATTAATAGTACAGCCATTGTACAACAGATGGCTCGCGTATCGTTTCAACAATTGAGGAGTCGTTTCATTTCAAAATGATTCAAAAATTTTAATCTCTCACATGTTTTACTTTTTTTAAGATTATCAAATTTTAAACACCGAGAACGATGTTCAAATTTTGCCGTCCATAAGGTTTTTATTTTTCTTTATCATCTTTATATTTTACATATACAACATTTGAAAATATCGAAAAATAACGTCAAATATTATCAACGGCTAAAATTGGGTTTAGCTTATTTGGAAAAGTAGCGCCACAATTAAGTTTAGGAGCTTCATATATGTGCATTCAGTGTATGAATAAGTGTGCATGCTTGACATATATTGTCGCATTAAATTGTAGACCATGTTAATGAAATCATAGTAGATAGTATCTAATAATAATCGTGCATTTAACCTCTATTAGTTTATAGAGTTTATGTTATCTTTTGAAAGGTAAATCAACAATAATTACAGCTGAAGCCGACTATTATTTAAACGTGAGATCGTAAAGCTTTCCACTTGTAATATTACGATGTAGTATAAAGCACAATTAATTACACAGGTCTATGAAATATTATTTTTGTTTCAGTACATCTTGATATGTTTATTTAATAAGGATTTTAAATAAAATTGCTTAATTTTTTTAACTTATTTTAAGCTAAAAGAATACATTCAAAACTGAATGTTTTATTATAAAATGAACAGAAACTAGACCATTAAAATAAGTTGCTTATAGAAAATCTTCTTTAAAAAGAAATAACACGACTAGTTTTAACAAAAAGCTATTGTATTTTATTCTTAAGAGACTAAATAAAACAATAAGATTTTTTTTCTATGCTATCCTATTAGAGCACGATTTATATGGGCCCCGTAAAATAAGTACATACAACTGATTTGTTGTGATGTTAAAACACGATTAAGTACCAATTGAGTACAAATATGAGGAACTACCCATGATTAGGGTTG
Organism: Antheraea pernyi; assembly: GCA_015888305.1. Taxonomy (NCBI): domain Eukaryota; kingdom Metazoa; phylum Arthropoda; class Insecta; order Lepidoptera; family Saturniidae; genus Antheraea; species Antheraea pernyi. The sequence continues at coordinate 227,707 of MU159104.1, read as the reverse complement.
ACGCCACATGCATACTTAGCACTTCCACTTGTCTCTTTGTTCCGTGGGTAAATACATCACAGTTCTTTTTCTGTCTATACTAATATGAACATGCTGGTATCTGTAACTATCGGTCCTATTTTTTTTACATTTTATTATAACGTTCAAAACAAAACCAAACCTTACCTTTACAGTACGACCATGTAATTAAATAAAATGGCAACTGAACATTCTGTCAATATTTTTGTAGACATCTCCACTCTCTTCTGTCTCGCTCACTCTTTATATAGAGATTTTTTTAAACATTTTTCAAACTTTTTCTTTTCTTGTATTCCACTACAAACTACAAAAAAAGAATTAGCCAAATGGGTGCAGCTGATCTGAAGTAATGCGCTTATATGTATAGATTCGGTAATTAACTATTAAATGTGTAAATTTGTCAAAAACTATTATATACTGCATAACATCACACCATGGCTCTTAGGATCAGATAGAATTCTATAGAAAATGTAGCTTAGAGAGTGGGAGACTCGCCGCAGAATTATAGATTACAATTATCGTGATTTTCATATCGTATGCTAAACGCAAAATACTAATTTTATCGGCCGTGATAAATCAATATTGTTACAATCATAACTGCCCAAGAAATAAACTGTATTGAATTAATACGATTTATCATATGTCACCGTAAAACAAAATGGCTACGAAATAGAACGACAAATTATTGCTATAGCAAAAAATAACGTTTCGCAATAATCGCTCAAATTTACAAATCTAGTAATAAAAACCAAGTGATTAAGCAATGAAATACATTCCAATGTAGTTCGTTTTCATTTACGAAATTAACATTTGTTTCCATTTTTATCTAAAATCGATATTCTTATTACTTGATTTTAATACGTTATAATTATAGTGTACTAGCCTTTGGCCGCGACTTTGTCCGCGTGTAATAGTTACTTTGGGCTAACGCTAACACACACACACACACTAACGCTAAAAACCCCGATTTTGAAACTTCTTCATTAATGTTCCGCTACTATTGGTATTAGCGTGATGATATAATAAATTAGCCTATAACCTTCTTCGATAAATGAGCTATATAACACTGAAAGAATTTTTGAAACCGGACCAGTAGTAGTTCCTGAGATTACCCCATATACCGTCACAAACTCACAAATTCACAAACTTTATCTCTCTATAATATTATTATAAATAATTATAATTATAGTATAGAAGTATAGATTTATCAATTATAAAATTATAACGAATACAATTATTTCTGAAGTTTCGGTTATTATATACTTACGTTACTCTAAATGCGAAAGAAACCTCGAAAGAATCCATACTCACATAAAACCATCAAGTGCTTCCTTTATTTTAAGATAACATATTAATATTATATCGTTAAAATTGTATTTATATAGTCCATACTATTTTTATTATAAGTGTAAACGTAAACGTAGGAGTGTATCTATATTTCTGTAAGGGAATTTAACATAAATTTAGTCTGAAATCTACAACCTATATCGAAAAATATACAACCAATGTCGCGGATGAAAGTTAAAGCAAAAAAATGTAATTTAACAAAAGTTACCACAGTAAATATGATTCAATGGTATCATGGTTATACATAGCTCGAACAGTTTGAAATAGAATAATTCTAAATTCAATGTATTTAGCAAACAATATTGATATTACTTCCTCTCTACCCGATTGCGTAGTAGTATGGTATAATGCTCTTCTAGGTACGTATGTTTATTTATTTCTTTGGCACGTACTCTTTGCTAAACGGATTCATCGATATGTAGATGAGTACACTTAACAATTAATTTAATAAATTAATATATTTTTTCATAAGTTTACCGTATGAATGCTAATCATGTTTAATATGTGTGTTTTTTTTTCTAAATAAGTGTTATTTATGACAGAAAATTTTCACAATTCTTTAATAAATGAAATGAAAAAGTAGATAATATATATTTTTGAATTATTTTATAGTGCAACCTCGATATTACTCTAAACAGGGTTTATGTATCCTTCAATCGATTTCATTTAGTAACAAACTCGATGTATCAAGCATATTATAAATAAATTAACAATTATCCGAGACATCTCTAGGGTTGATTTTACGCAACGGTTTCTGATGAAACGGCTCCAATATATAGGAACGTAATAATAGTCCCATGGGCAAATCCTTTTATCACTGGCCTTGACACGTGAGTAGATTGCGGAAAGTTCTAGAAACAACTGCGTATATGAGACCTCTGTAATAAATTGAATCTCTTATGTTATGCCACTTGTTTGATTACGATATTGTGAATAAATATACCCATACAAAAAGCAACGAAGATATATTCAAGTGGGACATTTGTTACCTTAGTTATAGGCCAAAACATATTATCGCCGGGAGTTCCGATCGAACCGTCGACTTGAGCGGTTGTCCGTTTTGCTGCGCGCGCTAAGTTCGATTTTAATACTCGTGATTTAGTGACGTCAGTTATTGTTTGTTTCGATCCGGCACACCTGCGCTTCACAGGTGCGCTGCACCTGCGTTCTTTTTCTTGGAACTGAGTGAGACCTTTCCTTGTATTTACTTATTGCTTTATCTATTTCTTGGTATATTTATTTATTTACTCTTTTGTTTATCTATTTATTTACGTATTTCTTTAATTCTTCAGTGATTTATTTTTAAATTTATTTTCTTTTTATTGTTTGTTTATTTAAGTAGTCTTATGTTATTTTTCCCCTGTCTCGCTCAGGTACTTATTTGCGTTGTTTTCCTATTTTGTTTAGTTTTAAACAGCTCCCTTTGATCCGGACTCGGGATAGTCCGTTAAATTCTTTAAGGCGCGCCCCCCTGCTCCTCTGGCAGGGAGGTTTCACATGTCTTCCCCCGCCCCACTCCCCTCCTCAGGCCCCGGTATGGCCGCTGAACAAGAGATCAGTCTCTTAGAGACTGAGCTCATTAGCCTCCGCGGCTTCATAGCCGCTATCTGTCCTCGTCTCGTAGACGATTACGATGCGTACGCTGCAAAGCATCGCACCGAGCTCCCTTACTCCTCGAAGCCCACTCCCTCGATCTATGCCAAGATCGAGGCTTCCAACAACTCCCCAACCCCAGCCGATCGCGATAGCGATGACTCCGACTCCGACTCCGGCTCCGACATGGAGCAAGACCCTCCTGCTCAGCAGGATCCCCCTGCCGAGCAAGCCCCTCAGGCTGAGCAAGCCCCTGCTGCGGACGATGGCTTCACCACCGTCACGCACCGCAAACCGCGCAAGAACAAGAAGCGCCCGAACTCACCTTCCGATCCGGAGGACAAATTGCCCTCTAAAAAGATCGCAAACGTCGATGGCGCGAAAGTGCCAAAGGCGACACCAGCGCCCTCTAGACCCGACTCGCCCGTGGCCGCGGGTTCCGCAGTCTCGGGCAAGAAGCCCCGCCCACCGCCCCCCGTTACGATCCAAGACAAAGCGTCTTGGGTTGAGATTTCTAGCCTGCTGGAAACGGCAGGTATCCCTTACACCTCCGCCGTGAATACCGCTGTAGGTATTCAGGTGAAGGTAGCCACGTCCACCGCCCATCGCAACCTCACTCGTTTCCTTCGGGACAACCAGTGGGGCTATTTCACGCACTCTCTCGAAGAGGAGCGTAAACTACGGGTTGTGATCCGTAGAGTCCCCTCAGAACTCCCGACTGACGACATTTCAGACGACCTCAAGGAACAGAAGATTCCTGTTCGCGAGGTTCATCGTATGCGCTCTCCGCGCACCAGGGCTCCATATGATATGGTTCTCGTTGTCCTCGATCGCACCCCTCAGGGGAAAGCGATTTTTAATCTTACATCCCTTTGCGGCCTCTCCGGCGTCATAGTCGAGCCGCCGCGCAAAACGTCTGTGCCCTCGCAGTGTCACAACTGCCAGGTGTACGGACACTCCGCACGAAACTGTCGCCTGAAACCCAGGTGCGTTAAGTGCCTCGGCGACCACTCCACTAGGGAGTGTTCTCGCACGAAAGACGCCTCCGACCCTCCGAGCTGTGTTCTGTGCCGCGGCGTGGGCCATACCGCGAATTATCGCGGATGTCCCCGCGCCCCGCGCACAAAGCGCCCTCGATACCCCAGGCAGGCGTCGCCGTCTAAGACGGCCGCTGCCCCCGCCCGTCCTCGACCTCCGCCTCTCATGTCTCGAGAGGCCTTCCCGAACCTGCCGGGCACGTCTCGTGCACCGGCAGCGTCCGTACCCACGACTAGTGCGCCCCCCCGCCCCTACCGGGCCCCTCAGGCCCCGTGGGCTCCTAAACCCGCGTCCCAGCACACTCCCAAACCTCCGGCGGCTAATCCTTCACAGGATGACCCCGCATACTCCTTTTCCCTATCGAGTATTGACTACGCAGGTCAACTACTCATTTTCCACGAGATCTCGGAGATCTCGGCGTACGAAGAGTGCTCTCGTAATCCGCTACTAGGTGCCGTCACGGCAATCCATAGATTTCCAGCCATCGCGGCTACACTACAAAGGCTCGCGCGCGCAGCTGTTAAAAAAATAAATAACTCAAATAAGATAGAGTAAATCGCGTATTTACGTCTATCTTCCCCTAAAAATAACCGTCAAACAATAATAATAATTTTTGTTATGTCTATTTTTAGACTTCGGTGCCGTCACCGTTAGTAAATTTAAATTCAATCTTATAAAATGCGTGTTGCGCCCACGCTTTTGTAATCGATCCCTATTAGCTCCCGCACACTTCGCGGTTCTCAATAATATCTCGAGCCTAGGTCGTCCCCGCGCGGAGCCCTCTTGATATTATTTACGCGATACAGTGACTCACCTACATCACTTGAACAGACATATGAGATCATCTCTCTCACACACGTGCACATATATACACATGGTGGGAGGGTTTTGTTTTTTTTTCCCTCATCGAACTGAATCGAATAGTTTAAGTTCGTTTCAATCCGATATACACGTATTCATTTGTGAATCATGCAATTTCGATTGTATGGTTCACAAATGTATATATGTATGAATAGCTTAGAATAGTTAGCTAGGACAGACGTGTCTTTTTCCAGGAAACAGCCCAAGCCGAGGTGTGCGTGCACCCTTGTGTATGTTACCCAAAACCAAAATCGGCTGAGTGCCCTAAGCGCTCGGCCTTAGTAGTCCGGTGAAGCTGTAAAAACC
>MU159104.1:114347-216829 GCA_015888305.1 Antheraea pernyi | reverse complement strand
TAACTCATATAAGATAGAGTAAATCGCGTATTTACGTCTATCTTCCCCTAAAAATAACTGTCAAACAATAATAATAATTTTTGTTGTGTCTATTTTTAGACTTCGGTGCCGTCACCGTTAGTAAATTTAAATTCAATCTTATAAAATGCGTGTTGCGCCCACGCTTTTGTAATCGATCCCTATTAGCTCCCGCACACTTCGCGGTTCTCAATAATATCTTGAGCCTAGGTCGTCCCCGCGCGGAGCCCTCTTGATATTATTTTCGCGATACAGTGACTCACCTACATCACTTGAACAGACATATGAGATCATCTCTCTCACACACGTGCACATATTATACACATGGTGGGAGGGTTTTGTTTTTTTTCCCTCATCGAACTGAATCGAATAGTTTAAGTTCGTTTCAATCCGATATACACGTATTCATTTGTGAATCATGCAATTTCGATTGTATGGTTCACAAATGTATATATGTATGAATAGCTTAGAATAGTTAGCTAGGACAGACGCGTCTTTTTCCAGGAAACAGTCCAAGCCGAGGTGTGCGTGCACCCTTGTGTATGTTACCCAAAACCAAAATCGGCTGAGTGCCCTAAGCGCTCGGCCTTAGTAGTCCGGTGAAGCTGTAAAGACCTTGCCAGGTCAATAGCATAGTCCGTTCGAAAAAAAAAAATATTATCGCCTTTTAAATTTAAAGCTTATCTCAGAACTAAATACACTTCGATTTACAGAGGTAGAAAAACGGGTCACGACGATTGTATCTGATATACAAAGACACTCGTCATAGCGACTGAAGTGATACCAAATAAGGTAGAAACATTTAACCGAACGATTTATCGGATCGGTCAGGGGTCGCTGCATACATTACGTTGTTTACCCCCGTACGACAAGGCAACGTGGTAAACAATATAAACCAATGGTCCCCAAACTTTTCTTTCTCATAGACCCCTTGCCAATTTTTATTGTATTGGATAGACCCAGTTTTGAGTAGCTTTGAATCCAACCACAAACCGAATAGCTTGCTAAATAAAATGTAATATAGTATAATAAGGTACTATCAATAAAATAATTTTCTACTAAGGAATTCATAATAATCCAATAATAATTTTATGAGTGCACCCCATTATCGATCAGAAATTTTCTCCTGATTGATAGATGCATGTAATCATGAAATTATCTGAACTAGTTCCCTATCTTTGTCAAATTCCATAAACATATACCTTTTTGAAGTAATAACTTATTTGTTTATTGTAAAGAAGTATTATGGAAGTATAAACGCAATGCCATCCATATTTTATAATCCTATTAGCGGGCCCGGCGGACGTTGTCCAGCCCTGATAATAATTAAAACGCATTCAAAAATTATATATCCAAACCTTCCGCAGAAATCACTTTATCTACTGGTGAAAAGTGGTTTTTGAGTTTATCGCGAACAGACAGACAGATGTGGCAGAGGACTTTGTTTTATAATAGTAGTAATATATAAAGGTTAAAATTTTCTTTCTTTACTTTAAGCTTGTCGACCCCCAGATTTTGTTACCGCTGGCTTGGACCCCTTGAAGTCCGAAATTGACCCCGAGGGGCCCATATGGATCACTTTGGGAACCTATGATGTACTTAAACGAATAGCGGCACGCCTCTGACAAGTCCTTGCGCCGCCGCATATGCATTAATATCTCGTGCATTTTATATGAAGTGTTCTTTGAAAAAACAAATTTCGTCCTTGCCCCAGTTTCAACCGAGCGACCCTCACACTACACGCTGTGCATTTCCACATACATATTCTATTAACCGATATTTCAAAATGTGTTACCGTGGAGGTCTCGTATCCGCCCCGTACACGGCTCGCGTATGCAGCGACCTTTCAATAAAAATCGATACACCAACGAAAGGCTCTCGTTAAATAAGAGATTAATATATGTGTCCGAGGTCTGTCTATCATAAAAAATTCTGCATCTAAAAAATAGAAGCAGTTGATATCGATTGATTTTCAAGAACGCAGTAACTTCGACACAATCAAGCGTCTGCAAAGAATTAATGTGCATTTTAGAATTGATATAATTTTACACAAAGATAAGTTTCGGTAAATAATAATATAAAAAACCATACGCAATTAGTGGTTTGCTTTTTCTTCAACTCCGAACGTATTTCGATATGGAAATTTAAATTGAATGTATTTTTATATTTTCGTAATTTAAGAAATAAACGTTATTTTCGTTCCCTCTCTCTGTCTTCCGGTAGTCTGTATATTTTTATTATGTATAATTTTGTAATGCAAAGACCGTAAAATAAGAAATCGAATCAACAAGTTTCGTGTAATATAATTTTTGTTGTATTTCTCATCAAATAATTTGTAAATTGAAATTATTAACATCACTCTGGTTTTCACATCTATTAGCACACCGAGCAATAATAATATGCATTTGCATGTACAAGCGCTATACAAAATATCAATATTACATGTAAACAGGCCGCTATACTACGCGTCGCTAGTCTGACGTAAGCACAATACGTCACCAGCATGTCGACGGTCGGTGAAGCAAAACTCAAGATTTTACCCATCCGAAAATTCAAACACGCATATGATACAGTCGAGTATGCACAATGTGTGGGTGTAAGGGGTGTCGAATAACATCATAAGACTTGAGACACCCAAGCCAACCTCACCTGCACGTGGTGCACCCTGCCGAATAACGGACGAGGCAATGGCGAAATCGGGGTGGTAACGTTCTACAGCCTGACTGGGTCGCAACCACCATGTATATGGCGAAAAAGCCCGTCATAGTAATTCGCTTCTTCGGGTCGCGTTTCGGGATCAGCCTGTGCATATCCAGCTTTCCGCAGGCCGGCGTGACAGTGGCGACTGGCGACAAATATTGTGTCACTCGGTGGTCACCATTGTTTTTGGATTGTACTGTGCTTACCATCAGGCATTGCAGTCATTTTGCCGTGCTACAATAATAAAAAAAAAGTCTGTTACAAGCATAATACGTTAGGAGCATGTCGAGGTCATCGGTGACACGCTACGAGCATATCGAGGTTCACGGTGTCGCGAATCCATAAGTATTTCTCTTACCAAAAAAATCGCTCAAAGATGCTAAAGAAGTTTGCACCGCAAAAAGAAAATAAATTTCCACGCGTTTAGTATTAAGTTTATACAACCGGCAGCGTATGATGCTCATTTGCTCGCATTTCGAGACTCGCACTCACACATACATTCGTATTTAATGGACACTGGAGAGAGAGAAAATCATGGACAGGGGATAACGCTTTTCGCTTACGTGATGATTTCTGTCGAGCTTCGTTTTATTTTTCCACAAAAGGAAAAAAACATGTACAAGACTATATTCATACAATTAAAGAGAATGAAGCTACTAGCCACATAAACATGTATCCAAACTCAATGATCAATTTACTTTCAAATCAACACTAATATATAGCAATAAAGCAGTTATTGAATACAAGATATGGCTTATATTATCTTCGTTAAGTGTATCTCATCTTTAAAGAGATATTAAACTCCGTGGCCTTTATTGCGGCGATACGAGCAAAGGAAACTATCTCATATTCGAGCCACGGCAAGATAACATACAGATGTGAACAATATTTTCTCTACAATGCTTCCTTTGCCTTCTACGAGCGGTGTTAGTGTGTCAAGGTCCCTTTATACTTTATTAAATACTAATGAAACAAATAATTAAATAGTCACAATCTTAAGTGTTTAATTTTACAATTGTTTTAAGTCTGACCTTAAGAACTAAGGCTGCATTGTTTTTTTTTTATTGTTTGTGTAGAAAAGGTAGAGCGACCTCGAAATCTCAAACAGATAAAAGCGTTAACTGAAACTAAAATTTTACATAATATTTCTTATGGATAAAATGTTAAAACTATACTATACGATTGTATTATATATACTAGGGTGTTTCATTTGAAATATTTTTCTTCAAAACTATGCGTTTTAGTGATATAACGATTTAGGGCAATTTTTATAAATAAATCAATTTCCTATAAAAATCATAATTTTCTTTCGTTAAAATGAGCCATTCGTATAATATTTTCAAAAATATGTGTAATTTTTTTTTATAAAAAAAGTACTTTAATAGTTCATACAATTAACACGAGTCGAGTTAGACTAAAATTGTCATAGGATATTTTGAAGAGTGCTAAATATACTACAAATACCTGTGCTTGTTACTAATGATAGCTTAAAATTACAAAAATATATATATCTAAAAAACCTGTTTTTTTATCGCAAAAAAAGTACGTAAGACTAAAATTAAAGATGCAAATTTTAAGAGGATTTTTTTCGGCATCTGGAACAATAAGCGATCAGCCTAAAAATATATATATATACTAAAGAAAGCAACTTAAAGAATATACGAATTACCTAATTTGTGGTTTTATAGTACTTAGTATGTATATATATTAAAGTTATTTTCAATATTAAATATGTATGAGCAACATCTGGGGTAGACAAGAATATGGGTCAAGTTTAGTTGGAAGTGGGTCAGGGGGATCGAAACAACTGGTAGTTAAACACTTGTTCTACAACGGTTATTTTTGTAGCTAACGCTTACAAACTATTCGTGTAATTCGCTATATCCTATTTCTTATAGCACCCATCGTTTCAGTGTTGAATACATTTTTCATACAATGTAACAATTAGTATAAATGTTTAATTTACTAAATCATAGGAATGAATACATTCCGGTTTCTATGAATGCGAGCGTAATGTTCAAACAAATTTACCAATAACATCTGAGTAAGCAAGTGAATACGTGACTAATAAAGCGCTGTATTTAACTCAATATAGGGCAGAAATCGATTCTCTGATTACGAATGGTAAATGACTTCTTATAACACATAATAACGAAGTGATATTCCATCGTTAGTTATTATAGATAGGTAGCGCTTTGTGCAAGGTAATGCCGCGAGGAAGATGCTTCGGAAATAGGTCAAGATCAATCTCGGAAATAGGTCAGAGGGAGTCGCAAGGATCCCCCTCTGCGCTCGGTGGGACCGCGCCCATGTACTCTTATTAATCCTGTTCACACTGCGCTGCATTCGATAGGGGGACGTGTCTGTTCAATTATTTATAAACCTATTAACTCTTAACTGTGATACGACATTGATAGTATGTCTATTACATATACTATTACTATGGTAAGGTAATTTTTTTAAATCTATATATATAAGAGAATAACTGACGGACGTATCAAGGCAGAGTCGTAACTATTGAAGCTAGGGCCGTGAAAATTTACGCTGTACTCGAGTACTAAGAATTTTCAGAAATTTAACCCCCCAGTTAGTGAAAAATGAGATACATATTTCATTATATATGTGTGAATAAATACTGCATAGAAAATGCAAGGGACGTGTCACATTTGATAATACAAAAATTGAAATATTGACTTCTAAATAGGACATTCAGATTTAATATCAGTCATACCGTAAACTAAAGCACTTAATACACTCTAATAAATAATTAAATAAATTAAAAAATATAATTATATTGCCATTAGGTCATTGTAGAGAATATCATTATTAGTAAAATAAAAACGTCTAAAGAAGCATTCAAAAAAAGTTTCAGACGGATTAACTGCATAATGCACTTAATAAAATGACATAAATACGAATTAATGCATTTGTGAAATAAATAAAATAATTATTTATATTAAAATATCGACTTATTTCATTTTACTTCACTTTATTAAATATCCTCGGAGATTACATTTTTCACAAGTTTCAATCAAAAAGAGAACAGTCATCTAGTTTCGTAGTTTTGATCGTATTGAAGTGACTGTCTGTTGAACTGGACGTATTCTTCTCACCATGTTAATATCGCATGAGAACTCAAGAAGCGTACATTTTGTATTTAATATTTTTCTATAATATCGCACGTATCACTTAAAAACATGAACACAGATACAGATACATTTATTATTTTTATATTATAATAAACTCAAACTAAGTCGCAATCGCTCTACAGGTATTTATTATATAATTTGGGCACATAAATTAAAATCGAGACGGTAATGTTGATTTATGTATAAATTATATAAGTGTATATCTTTTGTATAATTCAGTAGCAAACTCGAGGATTACGCTATAGAGACGTGAAAGCATCGCATAAGTACAATCGATATCGCATACTTATAATATTGTGTCTACTACTTAACAGTGCATGCATGTAGATTGTTTATATCGTTTATACATCCATATACTGCAAGAAGTCGGTCAAGTTTATACAATCCAGGACAGAGGATAACATAAATGAAGTTGACACTACGAATGTAGGTCACGTAGGTATATTTATACGTTCTGTATTAACGTACGATTTGTATTGCGTAATTAGCTTTAAGGTAAAAATATGAGCTGACGCGAAACGATGACTCGTTACTCTGGTTTTTAATTTAGACTTAACTCGCGCTAGACGTTCATGTGTCAGCGAATTGTTGACGGTGACACAACTGGACTAGATAATTACTGTTTACTATGACATTTTTAAATGTAACATACTTGTTTACACGATCACTTTATAATGCAATAGTAAGCTAACATGAAATATGATTCGTAGACTAAACAGAGTAGAATTACGTTGTCGCTCTATTACTTGTTAACACGTGTAAACATGTTAGTACAATCAATATTCAGGTTACAATCATTTTTAGTTGTAAATGCATTTCTTTTTTTAAATATTTTATACGTTTAAAGGATTTGACGATTACGCTAAACAAATATGGGGCACTGATTCTCAAGCGCTTTTTCTATTGACTTGATGGGCCTTTACAGCGGACCGGACTCATGGAAAAAACTCAAGATTGCCAAAATGTCAAAGAACCTCGGCTTGGGCCCTAAGTTAATTCGTACTCAAATATATATTTTGTATCTATCAACTCCGTTTAACTCAACTAACCAAGTTCGAAAAACAGATTATAAGATCATCCGAATATATTAAGTCCATTTACTTATCTAATTTTTTCTCGTACTTAAGTCGCGTCCTCATTAAATATAGAATAACTTTTGATAGGGTGAATCGATTTTAATAAAACCAAGACTAAATGGTACTCTAGGATATGCTTTATGATTTACCGTGAACGTAGTACTTTAACAGTGATGCGTGTCCACAGAAACAGACAGATATTTTAAAAAATGATTGGAATATATTTTGTTACTTATTCTTAGAAGCATGTAACATATTTTGTTTTAAAAATTAAAAAAATGCAACCGATTTACATCTTGATGATCTTGATATATATATATATGTATATAGATAACAAACAACGATAGTAGTAATTGTAAACGGATCTCTTCCTTACACAAATTATTCATGCGTTAAAGAAAATTAGTTAGTTAAAGAAAATGTTTAAATAGATAAAATGAAAGATATTTCGATTTTTTTATGTCGTAAGTAGGCAAACGAACAGGTGGGTCACCTGATGTTAAGTGATGACCATCGTCCATAGACACTAGCAACACCAGGGGAGTCGCAAGTGCATTGCCAGCCTGTTAGGGAAAGGAGAAAGGGGAAGGGAAAGGGGGAAAGGAGGTGGGTCTCCGGCGCTCTCACTGACCGAACGAAACGCAACAATGCAAGCACTGTTACTTCATTTCGGTTTTCTGTGTGTCGGGTGGTAGTATCGGGAGCGAGCCGACCCATTCATGCTGGAACTAGTAATAGCTACAGCGTGGCTCTACCACCTTCAAGAAATGGTTACGATTTTAAATTACGTCATACAAATCTTTCAATTTTTATTTATGAACGATGTCATCTGTGGAAAATGGGTAAGGTATAAATAAATAGCCATACGGGCACGCGTATTATACTCCTCCAAATAAAAATAATAATAATCTCCTCAACCCTTCGTAATTCATATGACGTAATACACTGACGATACACCCCCACAGTGCATATTCGTAGTATTAAACGACATAATTAGTAAATTGATTCAGAATTCCAATTAGTGAAAACTTATATCGCTGGTTATTATGCACGTCAAATTACGTCACATGACGACGCCACGGCTGCACAGTGCCTGATTGTAAACACAAAATGTTACATGAACAACGATCACCATCGACAGTTCGGTAATCCGTACATAACCTGATCGAGAAAGATAATAAATTAAAAAGGTGTCCGTAATGAACTCATTAAAAGGTGCATGATGGTCGCGACATAGGCAGATAATTAGCTAGTTTAGCTTAGTAACATTCGCGTTGTTGCATCTAAGGCAACGACCCAAGCCGAGGTTCGGCCACTTTGGCGCTCTTGAGCTTGTTGCCATAAGCATTCGCCCCATTAATCCGGTGAAGCTGTCATCAGGCCAACAGTGTATAAGTCAAGTATAAAAACACGATTAAGTAGTAATGCACTAAGCTAGTTCTTGAATGCGGATTTTATGACTTCTTTTATACTTTTTATAATTGTATATACTATATATAAGACAATTGATGATTCAATAATAAAGCAAGCAACGACTTAGTACAGCTAAAAAAAACTAAAAACAAACAACGATGTTATATAAACAAATCCTTGTTAAACTCGGCAAAAATTCCTATGGGAAGGCACCGAGTTAAACACAAACCACGACGTAGTTCAAACGCAGTAGCAATTTCGAACGTCGTGAAATCAATACTTTCTGTATTATTCCACTCGAAGGAGTACTACGAGAACATTCTCGAATGCGACATTCGAGTTTTAACCTATATTGATATATTCACCTAATCTAGTATTTGTCTTGTTAAGAATATGATGGTACGTGCCGAACCAATAAATTATCAATGCATGGCGCTTGTGTCTCAGTTTCTTTTTGCCTTCAATTCTGTCATTATCTTTATTTGTAGACTAGCCGACCCGTGCCCACTTCGTTGGGCGGTAATAGGCCTTATCAAGCTACAACTTTTCTCTAGAACTCAATCATATGTATCTCATAATTAAGGCAGCGTTCGTAAGAAACGTTTTCGTTCGACCATTTTTCTCCGACTCCTCAGACATTACCCCTAGAACCTCACAAACTTTACCTCTTTATAATATTAGTATAGATAATATAATTAGTTAATAGCTTCTGCCCGCGACTTCGTACGCGTGGAATGGTTATTTTGCGCTAAGACGCAACGGAAGCTCAAAAAAGAAAAGCCCCGATTTTAAAACACTTTTCATCTGTGCTCCGCTCCTATTGGCTTTAGCGTGATTTTATATATATATAGCCTATAACCATTCTCGATGAATGAGCTATATAACACTGAAAGAATTATTCAAATCGAACCAGTACTTCCTGAGATTACCCCTTACAACGCCACAACGTCACAAACTTTACCTCCTTATAATATTAGTATAGAAGTATAGATTAGTATAGATGAATAGAACTAAGACTGTCATTATTTCAATGGCTGTCACAACAGGTGCTTAGTGACATACTTCCAATATAAAATGTTTAGATTAACAGTCGAATGCTAAAAATATCCCATCATTGCTTTGGTTTAACACTATGCTTTCTTTCATCAATAACTTATAGTACGATCCTATTTGAAAATAGGATGTCCTGTCCTGTCCAATTACCGGTTTAAGAGGGTTTAAAAATCTATAAAAATGTTTTGTTTTTTTTATGTCAAAGGGCAACAAATAAGCAGATGGACCTTCAGATGGTAAACAGTTACCGGCGTGTCGATAGACTAACTGCAACACCAGAGACACCAATCACCCTTTCTGTTATTATTATTATTAAATTTTATTTTTGGCAATCAATCTACCAGATTAATATTGCCATTGTAGAATAGGTAATAATAATGCAAGCGTCTTGCAATAATTTCAATGTTCTAACAAGATGGTTAGAACATTTAGAACTCTCAATGAGTTTTTGTTACATACAGAATTCATGCTCTACAGTATTATTTCCCAATCACATCACTTGTGCACACTAACCGAACTATATTATGTAAAACGTTACCAATATTACAAAATATAAAATCGAATGACATAAGATTATGAATAAAATATAAAATCTACTACATGGCAGACAAAGATCCCATCAAAAACTCGAAGAGTCAGTTCAAGAAGTACCTTTCTGAAGAGCCCCGAGTGACAATACTATATTCATTTTTGATTACTCAAATATTTATTGCAACAAATAGTAATTACAAACAAATAATAACAAGCGAGTGTGGAGCCGCGGGCAGTTAGTTATTGCGCGGTTTCGAATTTCAATGCAGCATTTCATCATAGAGTACACACGTACTTCTATATATCGAAGACTCATTAAAAGATGAAACCCATGGATTGACTTAAACGACGAGAAATAAAAAAAGCCTATATAAATAAACCCTTTGTGTATTATTGTATTGAGAATACTCTTTACCCATCTCCAACTCTTTAATTTCATCAGAATTGTGGCCACAATATTACATATCTTTATATATATAATTCTTCTGTCTATGACTGAATTTCTCCTAAACAGCTAGACAGATTTTGATGACATTTTTTGTGAGTGTTCAGGTGGTTACAAGAGTGGTTTAGATTTACAATTGGAATCGGTAGGTGGCGCTGCGCTTGAATTTTAAGATTTTTTTTTTATCAAGGCAGAACAACGTCCGCCGGAGCGGCTAGTATATAAATAATAATCAATTGCCGAATGTACGTAAGCGCATCATTACAGAACAGGAGTACATAATTTGCTAATAATTTATGGTGTGTGATTGATTGTCAGGACAAGGTTTGTACGTAAGTTAATGTTTAAAAAAATCGTACGGAGACGCCGCAATTTAAGTTAAAAATCTCCACATTAAAAGTGAATGAGTGAGACTTTTTTCTGTAGACTCTTAATCCTCACCTTTTTAACTGCTTTCGTTTATTTTATTAGTTATGACAAAACCGTTGCAACTATTGTTATTATTTTACTTATTTTCCCTTATCAAACTGAAATAGTTTAGAAAATTATCCGATACGAAATATATATAGGAGTTGTTGAGGTATGTATGCTTGGTACACATATATGTTTCAACAACTCATATATGTATGAATAGTTAGCTTAGCTTAACTCAGATAGGTCTCTCGGGGAGCGGTGGCCACGAACCCGCGCGGCGAGGCGCTTGAGGAGTGGGCAGCCCAACATGGGTTGTCCCTCCTCAACAGGGGGAACGCATACACGTGCGTGCGACAGGACGGGGGTTCCATAGTGGACTTATCGTTCGCATCCCCGTCGGTCGCACGCCGCGTCCGGGGGTGGAGGGTAATGGAGGAGGTGGAGACCCTAGCGGACCACCGATATATCAGGTTCGAGGTCTCCACCTCCCAACACGAGCCAACAACCCGCCCCCGGAGCGGTGCGAAGTTCCCCCGCTGGACGGTGAGCCGTCTCGAACTAGAGCGAGCAAAAGAGGCGGCCATCGTCCAGGCCTGGGCCACGCCCCCCCCGGACGAAAATATCGACGCGTCCGCAGCCCGTCTCCGTGATGCTCTCACGGAGGTTTGCGACGCGTCGATGCCGCGGAGCGTACACCGCCCGAAGAGGAGGGCGGTGTACTGGTGGTCGCACGAGATCGCCGAACTTCGTGCGGCCTGCTCTGCGGCCCGGCGGCTGTACGGGCGCAGCCGCCGGAGAAGGTCCAACAGGGACCCCGAGGAGGAAGCCCGGCTGTATGGCGACTACAGGACCTGCAGGAAAACACTGCAGGTCGCCATCAGCCGGGCGAAAGAGCAGGCGTGGGAGGAGATGCTCCAGGAGCTGGAGAGGGATCCGTGGGGGCGCCCGTACAAGGTGGCCCGCAAGAAATTCCGCGGCCAGGCGCCCCCGGCAACGGAGACTCTCCAGCCGGACGTGGTTGAGAGGGTCGTGGGAGCACTATTCCCCGACCCTCCGGAACTCCTCCCTCCTCTCATGCCGCCTCCTCGGTTGGTAGAGGAGGTGCCCATCGACCCTCCCCCAGTTACGGAGGACGAGATGGGGAGGGCGATTGAGCGCCTCCGCACTGGAGGAAGAAAGGCACCCGGCCCCGACGGGGTCCCGGGTCGGGTGCTGGCCATTGCCGTTGCGCCGGACCATCTAGGGGAGTGGCTTCGGGAACTGTTTGACCGCTGCCTTGCGGTGGGACAGTTCCCGAAGCCCTGGAAGACGGGGCGGCTTTGCCTGATGGCGAAGGAAGGCCGCCCCCCGGACTGCGCATCCGCGTACCGGCCCCTAGTGTTGCTGGACGACACCGGGAAGGCGCTCGAGAGGATCGTTGCCTCCCGGGTCGTCCGGCATTTAGACGAAGTGGGGCCGAACCTGTCGGACGCGCAGTTCGGCTTCCGGTCGGGGCGTTCCACGCTGGACGCCCTGACTCTCCTCAAACAGGTCTCCACGGAGGCGACCTCTCAGGGGGATAGGGTATTGGCGGTGTCCTTAGACATCGCCTCGTCCGCGTAGCAGATTAGGCGCGCTCCAGAAGGGAGCGCGCCGCGGAGCACCCAGTCGTAGCCCATATTCCACAGGAGCGGGCCCAAGGCCGACCCCTGTGGAACCCCGCAGGCCGTGTTGCGTCGGACCATCCGTCCTCTGGCGTCCACGAAGGCGACCTCTCTACCTTCTAGGTACGCCTCCAACAGCCGCCGCAGATACGGAGGCACCCCCGTGGAGGGCGTCCGGATCAGGGTGGGGGCCCACATGAAGTACCTGGGTCTCACCCTGGACGGACGCTGGCGGTTCGAGCCCCACTTTAAGGGGCTCGGACCGCGCATAGTCAAGGCGGCAGCGGCACTCGGACGACTCCTCCCCAACACGGGGGGGCCGGGTGCCGCCTGCCGCCGCCTTTACATGGGGGTCGTTCGCTCCATGGCCGTCTACGGGGCACCGTTGTGGGTCGACGCCCTCAGCGCCACCAATATCCGTACGCTGCGAGCTACGCAGCGTACCGTGGCGTTGAAGGTGATACGAGGATACCGCACGGTGTCCTCGGGGGCGGCCATGGTTCTGGCCGGCTCCCTCCCCTGGGAGTTAGAGCAAAGCAAAGTAGACCAACCTAGCAGTTTGGTATAACAGGGATATCTGTTAGCTGGCGAATCTTGCGCACTACCATCAAACGACCAAGTCCGGTGAAGTTGTGGAGACTCGTCAGGCCAATTGAATTAGTCGGTTGGGAAAGCGATCAAACGCATACATAGCAAATCTATTTACAAAGTTATTATTATGTAATTTTTATTTCATATTAATAGTTTCTTATTTTCACTCGCCGGTAACTAAGTATACTAGCAAAGTACGTCGTACCATAACACGTCACGAATTTTCCGCCGTAAAACCTCTTTAAGACCATGACGTAAGACGCTACTAGCATCAGGTACTACTAAGTTTACTTAACTTATAAGTGAACTCGTATATATTATTACTGCATTGGTAATACCGAAATGTTAACCCGTAGTGAATAGGAATGAGGAACATTTGCTGTAGAAAATTAGTACCTTTGAGAACAATAAAGCGCGTGTTTATTCTTCACACAATCATTTCGGTATCTCCTTCGGTCTTCCTTTATTAACTAAACTTTTTAACTATTTTTATCCTTAATACACTTTTAATTACATGTCATTTATCCTATAATTTTTATTACTTCTCAACTTCTCTGTTACTGGTTTTATTTTCATACATCCTTTGATATACTACTTCCTAATCCAAGCCTATCTCCATAAGTCTTCCCTGTTTATACTTATCCCCTGGACAGTAAAAAATTATAAGGCTTTAAGCTACAGACTGTTGGTAGCAAAAGTTAAAAAAACAAAACAAATTAATTACAAAATTTGTACAATAACAAATTATATAATGTAAAATTATAATTTTAAAAATAGGCTAGATATTTAAGAATCTTGGTCTTAAAATATCAGCCGACGAGTGAAATTCTTAAATACGGTTTATTAATAAAACAGAGTAAAGTTTCGCGTACTTCGCACAATAATTTGAATTATACTTTCGTTACGAATTAGTTTTTTTTTATGTTTCCAATTTTATTATATATATATATATATATTATATTTACTCGGATACATATATTTTGGAATTAGCAATATGAAGAGAGAGAAGGGTGATCGCAATTTGATACGATTCACTTCTCTCTCCCTTGACGTGTTGCATGAACGTTATTTATAACTAGCTTCCGCCCTCTACTTCGTTCGCATGAAATAGTTCGGGCTAACAGGCAGCGGAAGCTCTCAAAAGGATAAAAAACGATTTTGAAATATTTTTCATTGTTGCTCCGCTCTTATTGGCGTGATGACATATAGCCTATATATAGCCTTCCTCGATAAATGAGCTATACAACACTGAAAAAAATTCTCAAATCAAACCAGTAGTTCCTAAGATTAGCGCGTTTAACCAAACAAACAAACCCTCCGTCTTTATAATATTAGTATAGATTACGAATTAGTATATTGCTTTACTTATTAATACTTTATTATTTCGTAATATGTACACACAATGTAATAATTGTGGAGGTGCGAAAGAGATAGGTATAAATGTTTTGAAAAGATTCGCCGAGTGTTTCGATTCGAACGAGCGAATAAGTAGGCGAAGGTCGTACACCATTGTAGTCGTCGTGAACGGTGACGGACGTTACCTCTACACGAGATAAGCGGTTACTGCGCGAAGATGACAGATCTCGAGATACGATGCAGTTACGATTATTCGATCCGTCTACTTCAAAATTAACTAGCTACACACGAGATAGGCGGGTGCATCCAATATTATAACTAAAGATACGTTACCTGCATGATATTTTGACAAAACAAATAACGCACGCATACGTATAGTAGTAATATTGTAACGCCACAATGTCTTAGATAAAATATGGAAGTAAGATGGCGTATTTTCAATATCGGTGGTGAAAAGGGCGTTGTCGAAGCATTTATAGCTTATGACGTATCTATATAGTTACATTATCATTGGGGCGCATCACTCTCGACAAGCAAATAAACAAACGATAAAGAGGCATTGATTACGTGAAGCGTTTTTAGTAGGATGTCTTTAGATTTGTCTTGAACCCCTTACCTCACGTGGGACCTTTCAAAATTTGGATATTGATTATAAATATGTTGGATTTATTCAAAAATACTAAATATGCTTTATTATCCTTATTATTATTACATTTCATTACAATTATTAATTACACTACATTTCGATATATCAATACTAAATAACTTTTAATTTATTCATGGATTTGAATATAAAGAATTGCGTCGGATTTCAGTATATTTTAGTCTAGAAACATGTTTTACTTTAAATGAATCTGTTTTCACATATTTTACACTATTTTAGCCCGATAACAATTACGTATTATTTGCTTAAACACCCTCTCTCCCCCACGTGAGATTTACTGTTATACGACTTGACTCCTTCCCTCCTTGGTAACCTAACGTAATTAATAAACACCCCTAAGATCTGCGGAGAAACGGCTTCTGTTATGAAACAACGTGTCAAAGTATACAATTAAAAGAATTCAATAGCGCAACGACTAAGCACAGGGGATGAGCGCAGCCAAATTGTATCCCAAAATGGATGCCCACGACGGTATGCGCCATAACAAAACCTCGTCAAATTAACTCATCACAATTGAATGCTAATTTAAACGCGCTAAAAAGTATTTTATTGTGTTTACATTTAAAAAAAGTCCAGACAGTCATAAGGACTGCCGACAGTGGTGAAAACTCAAAACAATGAAATAACTGTGTTGTCTATTGAATTTTTAAATTAATTATAGCGTGAATTACAAATTCCATAATTGTACAATATTTTGCGATAATAAAATGGAGAGGGGTGATAAAGGGAACCGAATCGCTGTTATTGCATTACACAAAGTAGATATGGATTCAAATGCAATATTTAAAACTCTCCGTACGCTTGGTATTAGTAAAATATTTGCGTACCGGGCTATTAATAGGTACAATGAAACAAAGCAGTAAAGAATTCGAAGAAATTCTGCCCGAAAGCAAAAGATTTTATCTCGGGATATGAAGATAGCACGTAGAACCATGTCGCGAATATTAAAATATGACTTAGGACTTGCAGCCTATGAGAGACGTACTGGTCATTTCTTAACTTATAATTTAAAAAAGAATAGGGTGGTAAAATCGAAACAACTACTGAAGCGGTACGCAAAGGGAGATCACAGAAAAATGTTGTTTACGGATGAGATTTTTTTTATAATTGAGCAACATTTTAACAAACTAAATGACCGTATTTATGCTCAAAGCTCTAAGGAATTAGTCGACAGAGTGCAACGTGGACACTATCCGACTTCTGTGATGGTTTGGTGGGGTAATAGCTATGAAGGAGTGACTGAGCCATTCTTTTGTGAGAAATATATCAAAACATTCTTAACAACACCAAGAAGCCTCTTAACAACACCAAGTTCAATAACCAAGAATGGTCCTTCCAGCAAGACTCGGCGCCGGGTCATAAAGCTCGGTCTACGCAGTCTTGGTTGGAAACGAACGCTTCGGACTTTATCAGAGCTGAAGACAAGCCGTCGTTTAGTTCCTATCTTCCTATATTCGCTGGAATATGATTTATGGTCAGTTTTAGAAAGTACGGCTTGCTCTAAACGCCATGATATTTTGGAGTCCCTAAAACAATCCGTACGATTGGCAGTGAAGAATTTTCCCATGGATTTTTTTTTCTCGAACTGACTCCGCTATTGACCCTGCAGGGTCTTCACAGCTTCACCGGACTAAGCAAAGAAGCCAGTTCCACCGTGACGAAACGACGAATCAATCAAGATACTATTCTATCGACATTACTGTGTTTAAAATAAAATAAAAAACCACTCGGCTTGTTCGATAAAAATTTATTGCGAAATTTCAGAGAATGATGCTTTATGTTGTACGTCATTTTTGTATACCTTAAGAGGTAAGGCCATCGACGAAAACCGAACGAATCGTGAACAAACAGTGTATGCATGAACATTATCGGCTGACCATACAACTAGACCGTCACTATACGAACGTACGCTGGCACCTAATTAAAGAAAACAAACATAATTTCAATATGGAATACCGGCTCGGTTCTTGAAGTTATGAACGCATACGGAACAAAACTAGTAATGGATTTCGAGTGAGACGAAAGTCGCGTAGTTAATCGGATTATGACACTGACATCGTAGTTGTTCTCCTCGACCTAGTCTGCTGGTGTGCCATCTAAGGAGACCAATCGAGAGCAGGGCCACCAAGCTCTTAAGGGGACATTGTTGAATACCTATTTTTATTTTAAATTTCTTTTACGATAATATTTTTTACGATACACATTACATTTTATGTAATCTTTAATTAGAAAGTTATCACTGATGTATTTTTCATTTTTTCATGCTACCATTCAGCTTACTTCGATATAACATAATGATTTCCAAAACGGTATAAATCCTTAGAAACGCCATTGAGACGGTAACAAAACGTATATATAGGTACTAGTTTCTGCCAGCGACTTCGTCCGCGTGGAATATTTATAGGCTAACGTTAACTTTAATTCGCGACTTCGTTTACCTAGAAGGTGATATTTTTAAATAATACGTACTTCAACCCGATTCTTCATTGGTGCTCCGCTCCTCTTGGTCTTAGAGTGGTGATATATAACCTTTAAATATAACCTTCATCGATAAAGGAGCTATCTAACACTGAATTTTTTTTTCAAATCAGACCAATAGTTTCTGAAAATTGTGCGTTCAAGCAAATAAACTCTTCAGCTTTATAATATTCGTATATAATAGATAGGTATAGATATATTATTGCGAAATTTTCGAATAAAACCCTGACACATATTCACAGTTAATATAATTTGTTAAATAAATTCAGCTAACCAAGAAAAGCAAACTCAGCCATATTCTTGTCTGTTACAATCACACCTAGATAATAAATGACGTGGTTTGATATTTCGGTGAGCCTTAGCTTTTTACAAGTCATTTTTATAATAAACTAGCGGGCCCGGCAGACATTGTCCCACCCTGATTATAAAAAAATCCGAAACAAATTATATACCAAAACGTTCCTCGTGAACCACTTTATCTACTGGTGAAAACCGCATAAAGATCCGTTCAGTACTTTTTGAGTTTATCGCGAACAGACAGACAGACAGACGCGGTAGGGGACTTTGTTTTATACTATGTAATGATTAACCCGATGTATCTAACAGATACACCAAGACTACAGAAAATATTGAAATTAGTAAACCTACAGCGATATTTAGGCAAAAAAGTCGAGGCAGTCATAAGAACTGCCGACAGAAGTGAAAACTCAAAACAATGGAATTGAACTGTATTCTCTTTTGATTATAGTATGTTATACTTAATTATAGTATGAATTATTTAAATTTCATAATTTGTAAATTGAAATTTTTATCATTAGTATCTCTTTCACATCTATTGGTGGTCCGAATAATATTTATATATATTTTTTATACAGTTTATTAATTCATCAAACATATTATGGACTGTACAATCTTAATATAAAATATCAATATTAGGTATACACATGCTTTTTTATACTACGTGTAGTCTGATGGAAGTAATGGTGGTAGAGTTACGCTGAAACACACTATTACTGGTTTCAGCATGAATGGGTCGGCTCGCCCGGGGTAGTACCACCCTCTCATAGAAAACAGACGTGAAGTAACAGTGCTTGCCATTGTTGCGTTTCGTTGGGTCAGTGAGAGCGCCGGAGGCCCACCTCCCCTCCCCTCTCCTCTCCCTCCCCTAACCCTTCCCCCAAATGGTGGCAACGCACTTGCGACTCCTCTGGTGTTGTTAGTGGTGATCACTTAACAGTAGGTGACCGAACTGTTCGTTTGCCACTTATGACATAAAAAAAAACAAGCCGGGCAAGCGCAATACGGTCGGTCATGCTTACTAGTATATCATGACGCGAAATTACAAAATTTAACTCCTGCCAAAAAAAATACCGCTCAACGCGCATAAAGTGGTATATTCACTTCAAAAATTACGAATTTCAAAATAAGCAAAGCTCGTTTTACAAAATTTTACAAATAATGCTTCAAATACACGAAAACCACGAGTAACGTCGGTTGCGACACTTTGAATCGAATTAATTACCTCGCAACCGGGCGTAGTATTAAAAAACTGTTTGCGCAACAGCCGATCCGCACCTTGACACAGATAGCACTCAAACTGTCGTTTTGAATACACAAAAACCGGACGCTGCCTCTACTATTTTCAACTCACTTACGTATGTATACACGTACAGTGAAGCCTTTATTCACAAGGTGATTTACGAACATTAAAGAACATTCGAATATCATTTAATTTAAAAAAAAAAGCGAAGCATTCATAAGGAATTCCGACAGAAGTGGAAACTCAAAACAATGCAATAACTGTGTTCGCGTTTGAATTTCCAAATTAATTATAGTGTGAATTATTTAATTTTCATAATATATATACTAACAATAATTATATACATTTATATACAGTTTATTAAATACACAATCTCAATACAACATATAAATATAAGATGTACACAGGTCGCTATACTAAGCTAGTCTGACGCAAGCCACGTAAGCACAATACGAACGGGCATGCTTACTATCATGTCATGACACGAAATCATAAGTATATCTCCTACCAAAAAATACCGTTCAACGCGCCTAAATAAGTTTACACTTCAACAAATATATATACATAAAAACCTACTAATTTCGATACATTTTTTTATGTGTTCCAGGCACATGCTTGGCCACAATCTCACCTGATGGTAAGTGACGACGAGGTCGACGATGGATCGCGCTTAACCGCTAAGATGGTAGACACGCTAAGCCTAGAGGCTGCCTCAAGTGCGTGTCTCGGAACTCATCGGCAGGTGCTTGGCGATAGGTTTTCAACTCGAGCTAACCAGGCGGACTTAGAGAAAAAGCCCTACATCACGATGTTTTCCTTCACCGATAGCTCCGAATCAGTTACTAGGATTCGAACCTACGTCCAGCGACGCGGTGTCCGGACACGCTATCAATTAAGCCATCACAGCTTCTAACCTGAAATCTAATTTTAGCTACAACATAAACTTGACTGGTCAATTACATTTGAGAAGGAAACTGTATATACATTTTATGAATATTAGTTACATTTTACTCTTTCACGCTAAAACTACTGAACGAATTCTGATGAAATTCTATATTCACATAGTTTATACATTAGAGTAACTCATATTCAATAGTTATAATGTTTAAATGAGTCCAAACATAACCACAAGTGTAAGTTGAAAAAATCTTGACATCCGCGATGTACCTCGGCGTGCCAGGCATATCTTCTATATATAAAATTCTTTTGTCCGTTTGTATGTGACTGAATTTCTCCTAAACGGTTGGATAGATTTTGATGACAGTTTTTGCGTGTATGTTTGGGTGGATTCAAGAATGATTTAGATTTACAATTGGACCCGGTACATGGCGCAGCGGTTGACTATTGAGATTTTTTTTATTATCAAAGCAGAGCAACGTCCGCCGGTCCGATTATTCTGAAATTATAATAAATAAGAATCCCTTTATTATTGTTTTGGATAAAACTTGTGGCGTTAGGTGACATCCGTAGAGAACTATTGAGATGATCTGGACTAGGTTATAGTAAAAATGTAACAATGATTTATGATCTCCTTTTAAAAGCTGTTAAAAATGACGGTAAGCCTAATACTCTTTCATTTCGTTCTCAAACAAGCCACATGGGTCATTATTACACCTGATAAGAACGCCTGCGACATCATGCCTTTACCATTCAACATTAATATAGACCTGACCTATCCCTCAAGAGCAGTACTTTTTTGGGGAAGAAAAGTAGTAAGTAGTATGTAATTTTCTCTACACCTGACAAACAAACTCACATAATAAATACATGTAAAGTTTATTTTTAAAGTTATTTCATAGTAACGATTGAACCTACTTATGGTAGTTACATAAAAATACTAGTAACCGTACCATACCCAAGGTTTTTTTTAAAGAAAAAAAAACCTGGTAGGCTTGGAATCAATGACAGAACAAATTTCCATGGATTTTGTCTGTTTTTCTATGGGATTCACGCAAAAACTACTGGAGGGATTATGACGAAATTTGGTAGGGTTACAGTTTATACACTGGTATAACGTATATGATTAATAACTAACATATAGGGTGTACATATATAACACATTTGTGTATATGTATATCTTACTTATAAGAAAACACAAAATAGAAGACATTTATGCAAGAACTACTTGGCGCGTTTTAAAGAAAATCTGATACTGCTCTGAAATTTGATTTGAATATACAATACAATCCTATGTTTGTATTAATTACTGTTTTTATAATTGAAATTTCACGCGTGCGTAGTCGCAGGCAAGGCTAGTCCTATATAATTTTTAACTCAGCCTCTGATTATTGTTCTGAATAAATCAACTTGCATTCCTATAGGAAAATGAACGCCCTACAAAGAGGTGTGTTATGATCTATCTATACTATATTAAAACTGTAACAAAGGCAAATCTGTACGTGAAATATTTTATGAAAACTTTGATCGGGGTAGACTTTGTTATCGATATAGAAGCCAAAAATAATCCTTTTACGATTTTTGTCTGTCTGTCTGTCCCTGTGAACACGTCACTCTGAAAGTACTGAACTAATTTTGACACAGTGATACCTAATATTACAAGGTTACATCTAGGATACTTTTTGTCCCATAAAATGGAGGGAGTTCTCCAGGATAAGGAAAAACAAAAATTTGCGGTTAATGAAATAGACTTTTTTGTGACACCTTAGTACAACAGCCAGCAACGTTGGAAGAACGAGAATTTTAGAAAAGCTGATCCTTTAATATGAAGATACATTATGCCCTTCCAAACAGTATTCAGGGTACATGGTAGCCGGTTAACGTTGTGTTTTTTAATGCACATCACACCTTTACAGGTCAAAATTTTGATTTATAAATAATTTTAGGAATATTCTTTTTTCAGTAACTTTTATACGCTACTAAAAACATGAATTTATCACTGCTAGACTATTTTGTTATTGACAATAATGTGGCCGGTGATATTCTTTATAAATAAATAAATTTCTTTTATTTTTCCATTGCAAAGAACATATTTTATTTTATTAACCATTATGATATTGAGATTTCACCGTAAACAATTAAAAACAACGATAAACGTAGACATATAACTTGGGACTGACATCTTGAATACATGCGTCTATAACAGGCGCTTCCACAAGTATCGCTATGTTTAACATACAGCCAGTGTTGTGCTAAACTATAGTTATAGCTAAGTTATTCTATACATATTACTTTTAATTGACCCTCTTTTATGTCTAAATAAAATAATATTAAAATTACAATAATCTTAACATGGTTTGAACACACTTATTTTATTCACAAAAAATAGCATCGGGCACATTATTGTTATTAACAAAAATATTTGAAAATAATAATTTCATGTATTAGTAGCGTTTCAAAGTTAGTGAAAAACAAGATATTCAACAATTATAGAAAAATCAATATGATTGCCTGTAAAGGGCCGATACGCTGTTCGGAAGAACATAAAGATATATAAAAAACTGGCTTAGTAAAATTCTTTGTCAAAACCGTTTCTAGCTCTTAGACGAATAGTTACAGGCACGTGACAGTTGACGCGTCGTGTTCATAACTTTTAATATTCATATTTTTCTCCAATATAATGGAGTGTTAAAAAGTTTTAATACAAGTTGAAAATAGTTATGATATTATTCAGTGTTTCATTTATCATTATTTATTTTATTAATATATTTTTTTTTTAATTTACAATTTAACTCTATAAACTTGATATTTTATAATGTAAACTATACTGACTGTATAGTAAACGTCTACAAAAAAGGGAAAGAAACTTCGTTAGAAACTGGAGGTCCATAGACCTCTAAAGCTTGTTTTTACATTACCGCCAATATATGTAGGTTAGTTTTTATTATTTTATTACATAGTATATTTAAGAGATTTCTCAAATACCATCTGGGTATATGTTTGAGTGAGTCTCTTGATAGTTTGGATTCACAAGTGGAAACCGTAGGTGTGACTGCAATCAGGTTTTAGTTTTATAAAAAAAAATGCGTTTAAAAATACAATTGAAACCAGTGATAATCGATTTGGTGCAGACGAAGTTGCACGGGTCAGCTAGTTTTATAATTAATATTAACAAAATTTAACATTAAATTCTAATAGCCTAGTCGCAAAACAAAAAACAAACAAAATCCATTAGATGTCTACCTTTAACCTTGAACAACTTTTACAGGAGTAGTTTCAAAAAAGGACATCTTTGTCGTAGTACATATATATGTATGTATATACATATAGATAATGACGTAGGGTTGCGCTAAATATGGAAACACCGAAGTGAATTTAACAAACTACATCAAACTGTTCAGAACACAAAGACTACAAAGGGGCACACACAAGGCGCACGTGTTGATTACATTGCGTAAACCGTCAATCGTCATTCTCACCCGTATCGTTACGACCGAACGGTTTTATCTTCAACCGGCAACGTTCCGAGTATAAGCAGTAAAATATGAAACCGTTTTCAACATAGTCACCAGACAGGCGAATCCCTTATCTTGACTAATATTATAAAGCCGAAGAGTTTGTTTGCTTCGCTAGGTCCGTTCCCTCGGCGTGGAGCCCTTGAGTACGCTGCTCGCGCGATACAGTGACACAAAATCTTACATCACTGCGACAACACTACACATATCACCTCCACACACGTGCACGCATACACGCTTACACATGCAAGTGGAAGGGTTTTATTTTTTCCCCTTATCAAACTGAAATAGTTTAGAATATTATCCGATACGAAATATATATAAGGGTTGTTGAGGTATGTATGCTTGGTACACATATATGTTTCAACAACTCATATATGTATGAATAGTTAGCTTAACTTAGGTTAGCTTACATAGGTCGCGAATTGCATGTATCAGGTAACAACCAAAGCCGAGGTGTGCCGCGCACCCTTGAGCTAGTTGTCAAAATAAAATCGGCTGAGTGCCTTAAGTGCTCGCCTTAGTAGTCCGGTGAAGCTGTTAAGACCTTGCTTGGTCAATAGCGCAGTCAGTTCGAAAAAAAAAAGTTGTTTGCTTGGAACGCGCTAATAACAAGAACTAATGGTCCGTTTTAAAAAAATAACCCTCAGTTGTAGATAGCTCTTTTCACGTTAAGGTCAATACAGCGTTAGTGGCTGCAATAAAGTTATTAGCTACAGTAGTCACTAACGTTCATGTAATTATAATTATCGCTAGATTAGTAATATAATGTTTCATAATGAACCATATTTCCATTTTACTATTGTTTATAAATAATTTGTATCTGTATAAGTAATTTATATTTGTATAAATAAATAAAAAAATTGGAGCGAAGCACCTATGATGAATATTGCAAAATCGATGGTAACCTACGTATTATTTAAAAATATCTCCACCTTCTACGTAAACGAAGCTAAAGTTAAATTTAGCGTTAGCCCGAAAGTAGCTATTCCACGAGGGCGAAGTCGCGGCCAGATGCTAGTCAAATATAAAACATTCAACAGTCGCATCGTAACTTTATTCCATTCACGACATCCGTAGTACGGAGCTCTTTTATAACGCAACCGTGGACAGTAGAAGTTGTATGTATGGAACGATATGAGAATTCAATTCGTATATTTTCTTAGTACATTAATAGCAACCTCCGACATAATAAACGGAGACATGTCCTCAGACAATAACAGGATATGAAAATATTTAATTTTTTATACAACAATAAGTCTTAGTAACGAATTGAAATTCGTCTTGAGCGTCATCAACAACTCCCCTAGTTTCTTAGAACCGTGCACAAACAAATAAGAATCGATACAAGCAACATTCGTTCATCTCACTGAAGATGAGGTAAAAAAAAACAAACACTGATATATTGTAATTAGCATGCGCCCACTCCACCTAATGGTAAGTTGACTTCGCCTCATATATGCAAACAGCAGTCCAGAGGTCACCCAATAATAGGAACGCGATTACCGACTTCTAATTGTCTCTGTTAAATTTTACCATTACTGTTTAGCCTTTAGAGGAAAATGTGATGATATAATACTTTGTAAAGTTCTCTATCTGCCAGTGAAAATCTCATCACAATCGGTTCATCCGTTCCGAAGAAAAAGCTCAGACAATCATATAACATTTATTCTCATACTAACTTTTGCTCGCGTTTGCGTTCGAGTTAATGTAGATCATCATCTACATCTAGAGTAAGCACACATTTTCCACGAGTTGTTAGACTACAAATCTATAGTAAACTTATTTTCCACGAGTTAGACATTTTTTTCGAACTGACTACGCTATTGACCATGCTAGGTCTTAACAGCTTCACCGGACTACTGGCACGAGTTAGACATACTTCGCTAAAGGCGAGTACAAGTCCTATAGCGATACTTGTTGATTTTGTTTTATTACGCCTTAATAATGAGTTATTTCTGTTCGTCGGAGAACACGTTCCAGTAGAATAATAAATAAATTAACATGTTATTGGTTGAACGTTATAAACAACGACAGAGAAGCCAACGTTATTTTGGTTATTAAACTTTCGAGGTACACGTTTTCGCTGAACACTGGGAAGCCATAAAACAATTGAGTTAGTAACACAGCCTTTGCTCACTGAGTAGTCCGGTGTAGCTGTTAAGATCTTACCATGCCTATAACGTATTCCGAAAAAATACAAACCTTTGCTCACTGACGCATATCAATTGTAAATATTGTCAGTTATTTTTCCTGATACGCACCTTTTTTCTAGTTTTGTTAATTATATTAGTCTTGTCGAAAATCCTTTGAACTGTGAGCATTTGTTGTTATTATTATTATTTTATGTCATAGGTGGCAAACGAACAGGTGGGTCACCTGATGTTAAGTGATCACCACCGTCCATGGACACTAAGAACACCAGAGGAGTCGCAAGTGCGTTACCACCCTTTGGAGGGAAGGGTTAGGGGAGGTAGTGGGAGAGGAGAGAGGGGAGGGGAAGGGAGGTGGGCCTCCGGCGCTCTCACTGACCGAACGAAACGCAACAATGTAAGCACTGTTACTTCACGTCGGTTTTCTATGAGAGGGAGTTACTACCCCGGGCGAGCCGACCCATTCATGCTAAAACCAGTAATAGTTTCAGCGTGGCTCTACCACCATAACATTTTACTTAACTTTTACATTTTTTACATATATTACATTTTTTTGAAATTGAGATTGTTTCCTCCTTTACGTTGGCTTTATTCTTACCTTTTATTGTCATTTTTTAATTATAGTCCATAATGTCCCGCGCCGGAGCGTCCACGGCCCGACTGATGAACCTACTAATTGCGCCGTCAGCCACGTCGGTATAGTAGACACAGGTGTTGGTGTATCACTCGGTGTTAGTTATCGATCAAATATATTATTACAAGTGCTGCGACGCGTAAAAATTATTGAGATTCTGTCATATCGAAATATTTTTGTAGAAGCTTCTTAGAACGAAATTCATTAACGCAGCTTGCGGTAAGCGTGGCTAGTAGAAAACGTCACGTAAGGTGTTAAGGCCCCTTGATAGTACTTTATCATTATCTCCCTCTATTGTAGCGCTGTGGAATAGGATGCATGGTACGGTGATCTCACAGGATTATGACATGGGGCTCTTCAAAAAGGTATTAAAATACGCTCTGTCTGGTGTTGGAGTTGTCTATGGGCAACGGTAGCCATTGTAGCCATCGTAATGAGCGTCGTACGTTGCTAACCTTAGCACTGGATGCATGTCAACCTCATGAAAACTTATTTTTATAAGTATACTAGTAGTAGTACTAAGATGAAATTATATAATGACCTTAAGATTTCATATTACACTGTATATGTTTATTGCAAGTTGCGTTTAATTGTAGCGCTGTGGAATAGGATGCATGGTACGGTGATCTCACAGGATTATGACATGGGGCTCTTCAAAAAGGTATTAAAATACGCTCTGTCTGGTGTTGGAGTTGTCTATGGGCAACGGTAGCCATTGTAGCCATCGTAATGAGCGTCGTACGTTGCTAACCTTAGCACATGCAGGATGCATGTCAATCTCATGAAAACTTATTTTTATATGGCGATGAAATTATATAATGACTCTAAGATTTCATATTACACTGTATATTTTTATTGCATGTTGCCTTTAACATATCATAGTATGCTTTACGAAAATATTGCCAAATATAAAAATAAAATAATAAAAAACCTTGCCAAATTATATACCTAAACTTTCCTCATGAATCACTTTATCTACTAGTGAAAACTGCATGAAAACCCGTTCAATAGTATTTGAGCTTATCGCGAACAGACCGACGAACGTGGCAGAGGACTTTGCTTTATATGTAGTGATACCTACCAACTATTTGACATCTGTTTACGTAAAATACAGCAACAAAATTAACTAGTAAAGTCATTCGACCTTATTTGCTTTTAACTTTTTTTTTTGTATTTCAATATCGCAAAACATAGTATCGTAGTAGGTGGTAGAGCCACGCTGAAGTTATTACTGGTTTCAAAATAAATGGGTCGGCTCGTCCGGGTTAGTACCACCCTCTCACAGAAAACCGACGTGAAGTATTTGTGAGTGTAAGTGATCGAATTGTTGTGTTTCGTTCGGTCAGTGAGAGCCCCGGAGGCCCATTTCTCTTTCCCACCCCTCTCCCTCTCCTTCCTACAAACTCAGGCTGGCAACGGACTTTTGGCTCCCCTGGTGTTGTCAGTGTCTATGGACGGTGGTGATCACTTAACATCAGGTGACACACTTGTTCGTTTGCACGCTATGACATAATTTTTTTTAGTAAAACCTGACTGGAGAATACAACTACGGTTTACATAAATATATATGTGAATCGGAGCATTAATTTTAGCGCTGTAACGAACGGACAGACGGACAAATAGATATTATTCGATAATGTTTAAAGATGTCGCCGGTGAAATAGATAAGTAGTTTTTCTTTAAATAAATTATAGAGAATATATTAAAATTCGTTGGCGGCGCCTGATTTAATGGAGTCTTTATGACCATTTCGCGAACGTCACAAAGTCGAAGAAACGTAATGAGATCAGAGATAAGCGAATACATACACCTGCCAAGTATTACGTAGGGGCTAACAACAATGATGGCACCACAAACTCAATTACAATATTTAGACTTGTTTGTATTCGAAATGAATTTAAAGCGACGTACATTACTTATACAATCGTATATTTTAAGGATAATGATACAGTTGATTCAAGTGTTCCTGTTTTTAAAATATCTACGATTTACCGCCGTTTCAGCTATGTCATTAAAACGGGGCCTCGAAATGCAGGGTCTTATCGGGACCCCCGACGTGATAAAATTATAACCTCACATCTTTACTGACGAGGGTTTCTAGACCAGTGGTACTCAAACGCCACAAACACGTTTCACTCATGGTGTTGTGGGCGGCAAACTACAAATATTTACGTATTAAATAAAAAAACGTACTTTCAAATTAACAGCGTATTAATGTAGTGAAAAATGATTGTCCAATAAAACAAGCTTGGTATAACTCTTATATCATAAGGAACGTATTGCGGTCGGGTTATCCGGGATCTATTTAATTTACTCAGCGTGCCCATAGTTTTTCTAATGGGCACGAATTTTAAAATAATTGAAAATAAAGTGTAATCGAGTGGGCCAACTACAAGGACCAGCGGGCCGCAGGTTGAGTATAGCTATTCTAGACCCTAGACTTCTAGCGTTGAAGAATACATCCAACTAATGTAAACACGGGGGCGTCCATTAATTACGTGAGCGGATCAGGGGAACCAAACCAAATTAACACAGTTGGATTTTGTAAAAGATCGGCATGATTGAAATCGTGATAAACTAGTCCTATTTCAGACTCAGTAAAACCTGTATCAGTTTTATAGAATAGTGTTAGGTTTTACAACAAATTTCCAAAGCACATTACAGATTTATCGGATAGTATGTTCAAGCACCATGTTAAGTGGGTTTTGATGTCAAAGGGCTATTATTATAGGGTGGATCAATATATGGTGACGTCTCGAATTAACACCCCTCTATGTGCACCCATAAACTGAAAAGGATTGTAAGTTAAAAAGATAACGCTGATACGAGTTTCTTGCCGTTTCTTCTCGATGATTGGTGTTCTACGAACCGGCGGTAGTTTTGACGTTCACAAGCACTATTACAGCGCTAAATTGAAAAAGTATCTTTGATATTGTTTTTGAATATTCAATGCTGATAATAATATTTACATACTAATATAAACACGTGAACCTAATACAGCTTATTGTAGTCAAATTTCGACATCACCACGATCACTAATCCTCTTAAACTGTAATCTCAACTTTTTAAACAATTCATCAAACCGTCTATATTCCAATGAAGTGTTTTACAACGAGCGGGGCGCGACCCCCTGGGGGGTGGCAAGGACTCTAAAGGGGTCGCGAAGTCTTAGCAAAGTAAAGAAATAATAAAACAAGAAAATATTTTTGTTAAGATAATATAACTAAAGGACACTCATACGTTAATACAAGACAACAAAATAAAGAGATACCTATGAGTC
This sequence comes from Antheraea pernyi, assembly GCA_015888305.1. NCBI lineage: Eukaryota > Metazoa > Arthropoda > Insecta > Lepidoptera > Saturniidae > Antheraea > Antheraea pernyi. Next base: position 187,279 of record MU159104.1, on the reverse strand, counting down.
ACGTTCACATTAATTAACTATAACTTAACCATGAAAATAAATAAAAGCCTTGTATTGATATTTTTATTATAGATACTTTACATTTCTAACATAAAAATACAGTTTAGACAAAAAATTGAAAAACACTGTTCTAAAGCGATAATTTTCAAATCTCTATACTGACAAATAATATATTATAGAGGCGAGTTTAAGAAAACAACATGATTTCATAGTTATATTAAATAAAGAGTTCTCCCCTATGCAAACTGCGTCGAAGGAAATATTAAAGTAGTCTGAAGCTGAATAACAAAGGCATCTCGAGGTTATATCAGTGCGCAGTTTTAAAATCTTTCTTGTTCGAAGGAAAAAGTATTTACTTTTATTTTTAGTATAAAAAATTCTCAGTAAATTACGAAGGTACTATTAATTAATTCTTATAAACGTTAAAAAACCAATATTATAAGGAGAATATTATATTATAAAAGCAATTGCCGGCGACTTATGGCCCACCTCCTCTCCCCTCCCCTCTCCTTACCCCATCCACCCCATTCCCCCAAACACAGGCTGGCAACGCACTTGCGACTCCCCTGGTGTTGTTAGTGTCTATGGACGGTGGTGATCACTTAACATCAGGTAAACCATCTGTTCGTGTGCCTCCTATGACATAAAAAAAAGATTTCGTCTTCATTTATGTTTATATAAATTATGACATCATACATTACCTTTATGTATTTAGCATACGCCCAGATAGGTAGCTCTCTGTTGGCAGGATTTTAATCTCTTGGCATTTATCATTATATTTTGGCTAATCTGAATAGTGCCCTTTCATATCTTGTTTTTTTTTATATCAAGAGCAGGCAAACGAACATGTGGGTCACCTGATGTTAAGTGACCACCACCGTCCATAGACACTAGCAACACCAGGGGAATCGCAAGTGCGTTGCCAGCCTGTGTTTGGGGTGAGGAGGGAAAAGGAAGTGGGCCTCCGGCGCTCTCACTGACCGAACGAAACGCAACGATGCAAGCACTGTTACTTCGCGTCGGTTTTCTGTGAGAAGGTGGTACTACCCCTAGCGAGCCGGCCCATTCGTGATGAAACTAGTAATACTACCATTAATACTAATAGCTACAAGCCGTTTTTTAAATATTTTATAGGTTTTAGTGTTTGATCACAACTCATCCGATGTTAAATGGTGGTCTACGATGGTAAACACGCCAAACATAGAGCGGACTAGCTCTCAAATGCAGCTAGCGAAGCACACCAATAGGTGATTGGCGACAGATTTGCAACTTGAGGTTGGTAGTTACAAAAAACCCTACCACTATGCTATTATTTCATTACGATGATTTCCTTCCCCGACGCTCCGAATCAGTTACAAGGATTCGAACCTACGTCCATCGACGTTGTGTCCGAACACGCTATCAACTAAGCCGTCGCTTCAAAAACGTGTATATGTTGTTCTGACGTATAAGCTAAATTATTGTACATTTTTATCAAAATCTCGTTAAATAGTTTATGCGTAAAAGAGTAATGAACGTCCATACATCCTTACAAATCTCTCTCGTTAATAATTTTAATAGTATTGTAATAAATATTTATATATAATTACAACTAATTATGATTAAAAAGTGTATAACACTCATAATCATATCACCCTGTAAGAGACTCATGCAGGGCTATAGGTCTCTTCCCGAAGGAAGATATAGGGAGGAATAATCATCACAACCCACGCCTCCACGCATTTCAAACTCCGAGAAATCCACAATTCTATATTGCCATCCTAGTGGTATTACGAGTACAAGAACATTTCTCAGGTTCAGGTTTCCTGACGATATTTTCATTCACCGTCAGCCGTCAGTCAGCCGTCAGTGTTACCAATTAAAATTTGTAAAAATACAGGAATTTCGAAAATGCTTTGATACATGCCGAGGTTTGAACCTGCGGACTTCGGTTTGATATTCCACCGGCTAAATCACACGACTTAATGAATAATGTTAGTAGCTTGAATTTAAGGCATAATTGATTTTATTATTATTATTTGCTTATATTATTATTTTCTATATATATCAGAGATTCCCACCTATATAATGATTCATCACGATATCACTGGAACCATAAGGCGTAGCGACTTGAAATATGGTAGGAATATTCCTTTCGCCGAGTAGAGGTCAGCTAGGAACGGATTTTACGAAATTCCACCCACAAGGGGGGTTGCGGGGGGTAATCAGGGCGGGACAACGTCAGCCGGGCCCGCTAGTTTTCTATATAACTAGTTAGACCCCGCGGTTTAATCTTTCCCGGCATTTCCTCACGAGGTTTTACATCTGCCAGTTCTGGCCTGCAGTTTTTACGGTAATTACTCAGTTATGTAAATGTCGTTGAGTAATGATAGAATATAAAATACAAAAACCAACCATCTTTTAGATTAGACTTGTAATCCCAAATTAGATAAGTCAAACGAACAAAAAAGAACAATTATTAGTAATAATTATACCGTTTTCTACAGTTTTAGTATAATTATATTAAAAAGAAATATTAATTAAATAAGACTGTATTTACCTTGATGTTTCTCTTCAGAAAGTGAATAATCTATTATTACCTCAACATTTTTTATTCGTCAAGGCTTCTTTTAATTATTCAATTTGGTTTTCAATTTATTTTGCTCTAGTTACATTATAAACCTTTCGTGTTTTATTAAATAACAACAATAAGAGCCATTTTATTATAGGTGGTATAATTGCACGCGGCTCGAATTCTGCATTGCATAATAATAATGTTCAATCTTATTACGTGACAATGTTACCCGGTTCCGAGTAAAAAACCTACACATAATGGAAATATTTATTAAATTCTCAATAGATATATCTCATAACTTAATGACACTAAATTACTATATATAATAGTAATATACTGAGGACGAAGTCACCGCATATTAGGAGCACCAATCTGTACATAATAATATATCGATAAAAAAATCGATACTAATTCATATTGATGAAAATTCATACTGATTTTGAAAACCTTTCAACCGATTTAAAGGCAATTCTTACTGGAATTTTCAACTTTTAGAAGTACTCTTTTTATATCCTAGTAGGCAAACGAACTGGCCGGTCACCTGATGTTAAGTGATCACCACCGTCCATAGACACTTGCAACACCAGGGGAATCGCAAGTGCGTTGCGAGCCTGCGTTTGGTATGGGGTCAGATGGGTATCCGGCGCTCTCACTGATCGAACGAAACGCAACAATGCGAGCACTGTTACTTCACGTGGTGTGTCTGTGGGTCGGGTGGTAGTACCCCGGGCGAGTCGACCCATTCATGCTGAAACCAGTAATAACTTCAGCGTGACTCTACCACCTACAATTTAAAATCGGTAAAAGGTATGAATTAGTTATGACTTATATAAATAACTATCAAAAACAAACCATCTTGATTACATTATCATTAAACTTGTCCATAGGGAGTAAGTAATAATAATAGAGTTTAATTGGGTGGCTAAAAATCCATAAAAGTAATTAAGTAGCAATGACAACATTCATCCTTAAAACTTACAAGAATAATACATCTTACTACAATCCAAAATAATACATCGTTTATATAACGAGCTTGCGTCAAAGCACATCTCATTAGATATGTTTGACCATCGAGCTTTTAAATTCAAAAAGACTATTAAACACATTTAGGTGGTAGAGCCACGCTTTTATGTGGTAGAGCCACGCTTTTATGTGGTAGAGCCACGCTTTTAGGTGGTAGAGCCACGCTAAAGCTATTACTGGTTTCAGCATGAATGGGTCGGCTCGCCCGGGGTAGTACCACCCTCTCGCAGAAAACCGACGTGAAGTAACAATGCTTTGCATTGTTGCGTTTAGTTCGGTCAGAGTGCCGGATAAATCACCTCCCCTCCCCGACCCTCCTTCCACGCTCGCCATCCCCCAAACACAGGGTGGCAAAGCACTTGCGACTCTTCTGGTGTTGCAAGTGTCTATGGACGGTGGTGATCACTCAACCAGGTGACCAACCTGTTCCTTTGTATCCAATGATAAAATTATATCCATGAGTATTTAAACAACATTTAGTAAAACATATTTCAATACTGTTAATTATATTTGCCATCTTGTTTTTATTCCATACGTTAATTTTAGTTTTTATAAATGATTTCATTTTCATTTGTTATTATTCTAATTTTTTTTCTTTGTCATATATCTCTCAATGTTTACTGTAATATCATTTTAATTTGTCACTATTATTAATAGTGTAAGCTGAATCGACGTGATAAAATGTTACAGGTTTTCAGTTTTGTTTACTCCTTTTTATTGTTATTATTATATTTTTTATCGGACTGTTGCATTATCCAAATAATTTTGTAAATAAATAAGTAAAATAAATATGTAAAAAGTCACAAAAAAATTTACGACTGCGATGTCGCGGGCACAAGCTAGTCCGAAATAAACAGTCTTATGGCTTATTCTATGAAATGTTCAACTGAAACACTTCAATTTCTAGTTTCTGCTGTGATCGACGCCAACTAATTGGTGTCAGGCCACGCGGTTCGAACGTCACACGTATTATTTTTATTGACCTCAAAAAAAGGTTATGCATATCAAAATAAACGTTCTTTCTAAACTAAATACATAGAGTGGCATTTTTACATAGCCTAGGCGTACGTCGACATACTTTTAGAAATAATTATCTTTTTTTATTAAACGAAAAAGGAGGAGGTTACTACGTTCGGTTGCATCTATTTTTTTTTATGTATGTTAATCGACATCTCCGTCAATTGTGAACCGATTTTAATGATTTTTTATTTGAATTGGTTATATTCAGAGGTGGTCCCAAATAAATTTGACGAAAATATTCAACCCATATTCAACCCCTAAGGGGTTGAAATATCGTTTATTTGATTTTCAGCCACTTCCTCTCTACGTATTTTCGTGAAATTAGAACCGATTTATTATACCTATTAGAAACCAGATATATTTATGGACACTAAAAATGGAGAAATCATCAATCAGAGACATCAAGAATACCGTCGACTACATAAAACATTTTTACAAAAAAAAAAAAGAAACCGCCTTCGATGTGAAAAACTAATAAGGCACTAAAAAGCGAAAAATAACTGAATTATGAAATTAACCAAATTAAATAAAAAATATTGATATTCGCGCTACCTAATAATATATTTGAAGTCGAAATTGGGATAATGACGTTCAGGGAAACGTACTGGTTACTGATGAGTCCAGATTTAGTCTTAAGGCAGATGATGGAAGGGTCATAGTATGGTGACGACCTGGAGAAGGATACAAAATTATTGGAAGAGAGCCTTATGGTGCAGGATCAGTAATGGTATGAGGTGACATTTGTTTAGAAGCACGTATGGAGCTGCACATGGTAGAAAATGAGTTGTTTAGAAGTTGGTAGAAAATGTTTGCGATCAGATACTTAACAGACATTTTACAGCAGATTGTCTTTGTCATGTCTTTTATCCTATTGATGAAAGATAAGATGGAAGGGTCATAGTATGGTGACGACCTGGAGAAGGATACAAAATTATTGGAAGAGAGCCTTATGGTGCAGGATCAGTAATGGTATGAGGTGACATTTGTTTAGAAGCACGTATGGAGCTGCACATGGTAGAAAACGAGTCCATGTTTTGCGGTCAGATACTTAATAGACATTTTAGAGCAGATTGTCTTTGTCATGTCTTTTATCCTATTGATGAAAGATAATCATTTTTTTAATGCACGAGAATGCTTATCTTCAAATTACGGCGGTAGTATCGAATGACCTCAGTGACGTTAGAATCACAGTTTTGGTGTGGCCAGCCCACTCGTCGTATAGATCATATTTGCAATAAAGTGAAAAAACAAATTAAACAATGAAATTCAGCACCATATAATATAGGACCATAAAACTACATTGGTTGAACAATGGAACCTAATGGCTAGTCGGACGCAAGCAGTTTTGACAGCGAGAGGAGGCAATACAACATACTGACTGTGTCACTCATTATGTTAAAAAAAAAAAACAGTTTTTAGAACAATATTTAATTTTCATTATATTAAGTCAAAATTCCTTACAAGGAGCTCAAATTTATTGTTTTTTTAGTTTAGTCATCATCATCATTACCCTTATACCACTTAAGTAGTCGGCACAACATGTTTTCTTTTTCAACTCTCTCCTGTCAAATGTCATTTCAGTATTCACACCTTTTACGCACATATCGTTTTTCACGCAGTCCATCCATACCTTTTTCGGTCTTTCTCTACTCGTATATCCGTCCACAAACATACTCAACACTTTTCTAGTTACGTGGTTTTCATCTCTCCTCATGACATGCCCATACCATGCTAACCTATTACTCCTCAACTTCTCTGTCACTGGTGCTATTTACAAACTTCCTCTGATATACTCATTCTTAATTTTATCCATTCTAGTCACACCACACATCCACCATAACATTCGCATCTCTGCCACATGTAATTTTAGTGTAATTTAGTAATTTTATGTTTTTTTAGTTTAGTCTAATTTGAATTGCGTTCAAAAATGTTAATTCAATTAATTAATTCCATAGAACGAATTTTAAAAGCTTACATAGTTCAAATAAATCTGTTTTTATATTAACTTGCCCCTTTTTTATTGCGTTCATCTAAATATGTCAATGAGTGTACATACGAACATACCATTTATATATAAATAAACAATTTAGACGCGCTTTAAATAATTCAAAGGTGAGACATACGATTATGATTGTGTTGTAGGACGACTCAGTATGTGTGCGTAACAAAAACGTGGTAAATACAACGTACCTACGCTTATGGACGATACGTGCGATTGCTGCTCTGTCGCGTAACTAGGTCACTAGGTCACAGACGAGGTCCGCTGATAGTAATGACTTGTTATTTCCCAAACCACACTATTTATTCTATACATATATTTCTTTTTATCCGGAATACCAGAAAACACATTAAACGGAGAGGGAACGATGGAACGGTGACATAATATTTACGAGGTTTACGGGTAAATAAATTACCGTTTGTAACAAGAAAGTAAAAAAAATCTCCGCCGTTCATAAACTGTGTGCCGTACACGTGCCCATTTTGTTTAAATATTAAGTAGCTTAAATATATGCACTATAACACGATACCGAGAATAATGAATAAAATTGAACGGATTTAGATTGCAGAACAGAGATCAACATTAAATTTTGTTGCTCGAAATTCTTATTTACATTATATAATGTCAGAAACTCGTGCAATTCCGAATGTAACGAAGTGTGGTAAACAATGAATATCTCTGTGGCAATGTTATTTACATTATCTATACTAATATTATAAAGAGGTAAAGTTTGTGAGTTTGTGACGTTGTAGGGGGTGGATCTACTAAACCGATTTTGATAATTATTTTACCAATACAAAGACACGTTATTTGTGAGTGTCATAGGTATATATTAACCCGAAAAATGAAGACTTTTTCGTGGTAGTCGCATTAACAAAGTAAGTCGGAGAAAAAACGGTCGAACGAAAACGTTTCTTATGAACACTGCCTTAACGATTTGAGGTATATAATTGAGTTCTGGAGAAAAGTTGTAGAGCTTAATAATGCCTACAAAAAAGTCAGCGACAGCATATGTCTAACTTCAAATATTTTTTTATTATCACGGCGGGACAACGTCCGCCGTGGCGGCTAGTCGTTTATAACTTTACAATCTTTAACCTATGTAAAAATACAAATATCTTTATGTCACACATAAACCTCCTCTTACTAATTCAGTGTGTCAATTTTTTTTAGTTATACCTCTACTTGCATCGCCCGCGGCTTCGCAGATGTCTTCTTTTTTTGTTGTAAATACTCGTTAATGATGATAATTTAACAAAATCTTAACCGATCCTTTAAAATTAATATTTTGAGTTGAAATGCCGATATATTTATTTATTTATGGTAGAGAGAACTGAGAAAAAGAAACAAAATTCGATATTTTTTTTCATTTATGAAATTTGATGTGACCCTTAAAACGTTTTTTAAGTGGAGCTGCTAGCTAAGCCCGCGGTTCCGCGCGTGGTTGTTATCATGTTTTAATAAATTATAGCAACATATAGCAGTTATTACACCAACATAACCAATTCCCATCTCGAACGGTTGAGCAGTTCTGAAGTTAGTGTACCGCAGCGCCTTATCGTGTTTTAATAAATTATAGCAACATATAGCAGTTATTACAGCAACATAACCAATTCCAATTCTGAAGTTAGTGTACCGCAGCGCTACACGGTGGCGAGTTATAATGAAACATTATTTTTTATACCTTATAGGTTTTTACGTTTCACCACTGAATTTAAATGGTGATGTGGTCCAAAATGGCAAACACGCTAAATTTGGAGGAGGCTGGCTCTTAAGTGCAACTGCCGGAACACATCAACAGGTGCTTGGCGACAGATTTTGAACTTGAGCTTGGTAGTATGCCAGGTGAACATAGAAAAGCCCCACCACCATGCTATGGTTATATCTATACTAATATTTTAAAGCTGAAGAGTTTGTTGGTCTGGTCCGAATTATTTCAGTGTTAGATAGCTAATTTATCGAGAAAGCCTATGGCTACATATAACACGCTAAGTCGAATAGGAGCGGAGCATCAATGAAGAATGTTTCAAAATCGGGGTTTCCGTACGTATTATTTATAAATATTTTCACCTTCTACGTAAACGAAGTCGCGGCCAGAAACAATAGTTACAATATGTGATCGTTCAAACACATCTTTTTATATATAAAATTCCGGTACACCGGTATTCATATTCTGCTTTTAAATTGCTCGATCGATTTTTTTATACTGTATTATTGCTTAACTATAATTGGATACGAAAGGTGGCGCGTTTGTCAAGAATTTATTCTTATAATTTTCGATAACTTTTCTCACACAAAAACATTCGATTCCATATTTTCAACCTCACAACACCTCACTCAATACTTTTTAACTCAATATATGTATTATTTTATATCCATGATTTATTCATATTTGTCGTATAATTTATTCAGCCTCATAATAGGTATTAGATATCATCAATTATTTTAAAACATTGCCTTGCGCCTGAATTAGAGAGGTAATCCGATTCTATGTAGTGTCGTCCTATCCCCGCCACTTAGTTGGGACTTACATCGACGAGACATCGTATCCGGCGTTCCACAGGTGTCAGTTCTTGGCCCCCACCCCTGGAACATCGCTTATGATTGGGTGTTGTGCGATGCGGTTTTGCGAGGCGTTAGCGTAGTGTATCATGTTGACAACGCATTTGTGATCGCCCAAGGAAAGACGAATCGCAAAGTGACGATGCTCGCTAACTGCAAACGTCGCATCTTTGAAACAACCATGTGAACTCGTACTTCACATTGGTTATGATCACGTTTATTTTATGTAACATCAGTGTTTGAGTCGTGTGTTATGAATCCCAACTATCTGTATACGTATACGTGCCTGTCTGGAATTGACTCATCTCTACAAAATGAGGTTAATCTTTCACTTTTGGGTTATTTTGAATTCTATAAAGAAGATTAATAGGATTCAGCATTTAAAGACAGAGTTCGTGTCTTTGATTTCTGATACTGTTTTTAATGTATTTCTCTATTCATTGAATGCGATTCACTATTCAAATAGATTATCTAGCTTTACAATCTGGCAATAATTTAGTATTATTCTGTTGTTTTATGAAAGGGTAAATATTAATATTAAGTTGGAAAAGATCGTGAGTTCGATGCTCGCGTAGGTCACACTTCTCTATATAGTATAGGATTATATCAGTTCTTGTATTATCATGGTACAAGATCAATTAAGTTGTTAGACGTCAGAGTAACTTTCAATTTTCTCATGTTTCCGCGATCATCATGAAAGTCAGTACCCATAAGTGTTTTCTTTTTTAGGGGTTTAATGTTATTTATTTCACTCCAACATGTCACTAGATGCCGTTAGAACGCATCGAATTATGCACCATTCAAACGATTCTCACGAAAATTGGACAAAAAGAGTTGCCAAACTGTTATTTGGTGAACAAATACAGTAACCACATAATTTATACCCAGAATCCAATTTTATTTTAGTATGTGCGAAACCCAACCTAATAACGTATATTATTGAACTATTATGATTAAAGTATGCTTTGATGTTTCTTGTCAAAACCTTTTAAAGTAACTTTTTCTACACAGCATACATACATACATACTACCGCCTTATACTTACAGCTAAATTCATTTATAACAATGATATTATAACTAAAATGCCGTAGATACGTTACCTACGTGATATTTTGTCAAAACAAATACATACAATTACATACGTAAAGTAATATTGTAACGCCACACTGTCTTAGATAAAATGTAGAAGTAAGATGGCACATTCTCAATATCGGTGGTGAAAAAGAAATAGTTATATGTTGCTTAGATACAGGCGCATTGACGGGGCAGCCGTCAAAAGTAAGTTCGTTAGCCATGTAACAAGGCGTAACAAGCATATTAGTTATAATTTCATTGATTTATAACAGTTATAACCAGCTCGAAACGTTAAGAAACTTGCAATCATAAATATTTTATACAATTTAGGCATTAATGAACGTTAAAACACTATGAAATGCCTGGAAAACGTCCAGTTATTAAAAAAAACCGACAACAAATTCGCCACAAGAAGTCCATGCTGCTTGTTGACAATCAGCTTCTTATGTCAAGGGCCATTCATAAGAAAGCTACTCGTACGGCCCGTACTTTGATGTTAGGGATATCTCAACTAGAGAATTTGTTTTTTTTTAAGACAAATGGTATAGATTGTCGATAATATTAGCTTATTAAAATGATTATGTCGTCTCATTCCAAATAACTTCTATTATACGGGAAGAATCAAATCAAATCATAAAATATATTCAATTTTGACCCTAATGAGGTGCTTATGAACGTCAAAACTACCACCTGTTCTGAAAACAACCCAGTTATCGAAAAAAACCGGAAAGAAACTTGATCGGGTTTATCTTTTTAACTATATATATTTAATCTAAAACGTACATATTCCAATACGTACACGTAAGATACGTTTGATTTACATTCCTATTATATGTATGTATAGATATAAAAGATGTACAGAAGATTTATATTATTTATAGATAGTCATATTATTTGTAACTATCATTTATTTTTTTATCTAATATAGTTTATTAATGCCATTTTCACAGTTCATAGTCATAGTCAAAGTCACCTACAAAAGTAACTTCATACAAAATAATGTCTTAAATTTTTCCGTTTAATTTCAAATTAATGAAATCTTCCACGGTTTTCATTGAAAAGGATCATTTTTATCCATTTTAAATGGCCAACGCATCTAAAATATTCAATTAGATATGGTTTGGTACTATATTGGTAAAAATAGTATCGCACATGACATATAAAATGGAAGAAAAACAACAGGTAGCTAATTATTAAATGTTCATTGTCCAATCTATTTGTATGCATATTATATTATAATAGGAATGATGTTATAGAAAACTAACATTATGCTTATGTGTACTGATAAAAGAAAAGTCGAGGCAGTCAGAAGGACTGCCGTCTGAAGTGAAAACTCAAAACAAAGGAATTAAAACTGTGTTCTCTTATGAATTTTTAAATTATTAGTATTATATAATTATGAAATATTAATCTCTCTTTCACATCTATTGGTGGTCCGAATAATAATTATATTTTTTTTTTAATTTATTAATGAATCAAACATATGTACACAGGCCGCTATAATATGCGTCGCTAGGCCTCTAGACAAACAGTGCAAGCGCAATACAGGCGGTCACGCTTACTAGCATGTCATGACGCGAAATTATACATTTATCTCTTGAAGTTCTCACTTTAAAAAATTGGCGATTTTAATCAAACGACCGATGTTTCGAAAATATAAAAGCCGGCAACATTACAACATATTGGTATGATGTGTACATTTTTTAATTTTAATGATTCCTATATTAAATTGCCGCTGACTGCCCAATTATTTTTATAAATTAAAGAATGAAGCGGTTTACTCAAACACTGTACACACTGAAGTGAGCGTGTCTCAAGTTATTTGTTCTATTTTAATGTTAGTTGAACAGACCAACCTTGCTCCACATCCAAGATTACAATAATTAAATAAAAAAAAACCAGTTACACTCCGAGCAGTGTTTCATGCACTGTTATAAACAATTTAAAAATAATAATTGGAGAATATTCGAAAGAAAATTATTACTATTTCGCAAATGTGTTTCGAATTACATTTTAATTTACTTTATGAATATATTAATTAATTTGAAGGATTTTATACGGTAATCGTGATTTAATACAATAACTATAACATTTTCTAAAACATTATAGTATTGAAAATATTTTTCATCACTCATATTAAGGAAAGTATCCGAACAATGTAATATTGTTTGAGAAAGTTTGCGAGGTTAATTCTTACTGTTATACAAAAACTACTGAACGGATTTTTATGATACTTTACTGTAAAATCATTGCATAGTATAAAACAAAGTCCCCTACCGCGTCTGTCTGTCTTTCTGTTCGCGATTAACTCAAAAACTACAGAACGGATTTTCATGCGTTTTTCACCAGTGGATAAAGTGATTCTGAGGATGGTTTTGGTATATAAATTGTCAAGGATTTTTTTTATAATCACGGCGTAGTCCGGTGAAGCTGTAAAGACCTTCCTAGGTCAATAGCATAATCAGTTCGAAAAAAAAAAAAATAATCATGGTGGGACAACGTCTGCCGGGCCCGCTAGTAGAGTATAAATTAGAATAACACAAAGGTTATAGTTTATAAAGTTATTGTTTAAATTTACCAAAATATAACGATAAAGTCATGATCAAATGAAAGATGTAAAATATGCTACCATAATATGAGATCTATCTTTGGGCGTGCTTGATAAATCGTTAGAATTATACGAAGATAAATAGTATAGTATCATCTTCTTAAACAAATAATAACAATGTAAATCTGACGTGTCTGTATTTAGCGATTTTCGTGAAAAAATTATTGCCGATGTCTAAGAATAAGTAATAAAATATATTTCAATCATTTTTACAAATGTCTATCTGTTTGTCTGTTTGTATGAACACAAATCACTGCTAAATTACTTGGCTCACAATAAAACCACAATAAAATCATAAATCATATCCTCGAGAATAGTTTTGTCTTTGTTTCATTAAAATCGGTCTACACTATCAAACGTTATTATAATTTGAATGACGGCTTTATATTACGATTATTGTAAAGCAGGAGGTTTTGTTGGTTTGGTTGAATGCGCTAATCTCAGGAACTAATGGTCCGATTTGAAACGATTTAGATAACTAATTTATCAAGGAAGGCTATATATCATCACGCTAAGACCAACAAGAGCGAAGCACCAATGAAGAATGTTGCAGAATCAGGGTTAACGTACGTATTATTTAAAAATATTTTCACCTTCCACGTAAACGAAGCCGCCAGTTAAACTTGACGTTAGCCCAAAGTAACTACTCCACGCGGGCGAAGTCGCGGCCAGAAGCTAGTTGTCATATAAATCATATCGAAATACCTGAATTTACATTGAAATTTTAAAATAAATAAGATACTTATTCGTTCTCATTTTACGGTTTGCAATATATTGGCCTGGCATTATAGAGCCACCGATTTAAAAAAATACATTTCCCCGTTAAATTAAAATTCATAAAGTTTCGAGTTTAGGTATCTTATAATCAGTAAAAGGATTCACAATATAACTGTGGATATTAATGGAATAAAGTTCCGGTTTGTGGTTATATTTTCTATTTATGAACCATCGACCAATGTACATGTTAATTGACATAATTTGTCTTAATTTATAGTCACAAACTAGTCACACATAAACTCGACAACCCTTTAGGATACTTTTAATATGCAAGCTGCATATATAACACAGGACTTTATTGTTATACATTACAGAATAATAAATTTTATATCTGTTTCAATATTTAGATATTGGCATATGTTAAATGAACATTAGTCGTAGCGGGCGAGAGGTTTGTAGCGTGGAATATGTCCGTACTCCGTACTCGATGTCCGTAAGTTCGAACCACGGCATATAGTAACAAACTTTTCGGAATTCGCATATTACTAATTCACATCGGTAACACTAAGAAACCGGGCCTGGAAAATGTAAAAATGCGGATTTCTCAGCGTTTGAAATCGCCAATACGTTATGGAGGCTTTTATCCCAGAAGTGCGACTCATTAAAGGGTTTCGCTATTATTAATATACATGTAATTAATGAAATAATGTATAGACAACTTTTAACCAGTGGTTATATTATTTAGGGCAATAAATATACCCGAAATTGATAAGCCATACGGTAAGAGCGTCTCCGGGTTATCAGTAAGAACGTTTTGCCTAAGTCTAGTAGTAAAACTCGCTATACTAATGAACAAGGTGGAATTCGTTCAACACATCCTCTATTTACATTGCGAACAGAATTATTCGGCCTAATTCCAAAAATACTCGAACACATTCGCAACTACGCGTCATTATGACAGAGGCAATCTGTTAAATATCAAAACGTGTCTAAGCAAATACGAGTAAGATATATAATATATTCAAACGGGTTGCGTATTTCTTGAACTCTGTTATTTTATATGGTGTAACAGTGAGTGCGTAGTCGTATATACTGGAGCCTGCCTCGGCAAACGGTGTCCTAGTGACACCAAACGAAATCAAAATGCGTCGGTGCGCCACCTACTGAATACAAATCGTCACCGTTTGACAACTACCTAGTTATGTAGACTCATTCACCGCAATGTGGAAACTAATTATACAAACTATTCTCGAAACACGTTCCGTGCTATTCAGAAACTTTTTAAAAACATTGTTTCTCACACCGGCCAACTCTATCGCAGGATAGCGCGAAAAAAAAAATCCAACGCGACGTTGCCACACCGTGCAGCCGAGCGTACAAGCAGGTAGTCAACACAATGCATACAACATACAATTCACCTAATCTATTTATATGTATGTGTTATTATACAACACTTGTCTTTGAATAATTGATTGTATTCATTTTCCTTTCAAGCCTCATGTTCCCAACATGTCTTAGCGGACTCCAATTTGAAAATTCTCGCCGCTGAAAATGACATAATACAGTATAGAGTGTATACTGTCCGTTCACTCGGTACTATTTTGTAGCTTTATAATTATCGTGTCATTAAGCTACTATTTATTAAATTAAGAAATATTTAATGCGTATTAACACATCGAGTTATTAATTTTTCTAGTACTAAGACAGTATACATTATACATAATATTGAAATGTATAAATAAGTTGTGTGTTTAATTATAAAGAATAAACTGTTATTATATTGTTGAGAATAAGTTAGTAAAATAACTTTTGTTTTGTTACTTACCATTGCTAGGGTCGACATAAACTATCTTCAAGCCCAAATCTATATTTTCGGATGGTTTTGGCTCCGTAGAGCTCATGTCGTAATCCACGGGGACTTCAGTCACGAACTCACTCTTCGCCTGGCTCGTGGAAGCGGCCAGACTTTGCGCTACACTCATTTTTGGAGCGTCTTCGTGCATCATACACGAATAATCGAACGAGGCGATTGTATAATACCGCCCACTGATACAACGATAAATCAAATATGACGTCCTAGCTTATATTCTATTTCAAAAATCGCCGATAAAAGCGATTAAGTGTTTTAAAACCAAAATGTAGGTCTCTAGGCCACTTCACTTACACTTTGATATTCCGACCGACATAACTAGCCCGGGTTCAATGTAGCTACTGTACTCATGACTGACATTGAAATAAGTCGGTAAAGGGCAGTGAAAAATTAACCTAATTCTAAAGAAAATTATGTCATAACCTATTTTCGTAAAATTATAATATAAATTATGCAAATATTCTGATAAATTGATTATACATTTAAAGTATGTAAATACTTAAATATTCTTAAGAAAAACAATAATAAGTAGTTTGTCATCTTTATTTAATCCTATAATTGCTAGTTCAAAAAAAGTGTGTTAATAATGCAAAATCACTGTTTGCTTATGAATACGCTGTGTTGTGTAATAAATGACCGTTTCTATTGCACAATCCTTTCACAAGGGCTCTGAATGTAGGTCAATCTTTATGAATACGATTGCAAGAATAACTTTATAAATAAATAATAAGAATATGCATACTTGGAGCACGTAATAAATTATAATAAATTTATTACTGACTGGTTGTGTACTATTTCATAATTATAAAAAAGGGAAATGTTTAATAGTGTATAAACAATAATATTAATTTCCGCAAGACAATCGCTCTACAAAGACTCTAGATACAAGTCACTCAGATTGATTATGTAGTTTGTCTACATTTCACTAGATGGCAACAAGTGTATAGTTTTACGTAGCTCTACGATATCATTTAATAATAACTATAGCTTCTATATAAGTGAAAAAATTAAACTAACTAGTTTTTTCAACTACTATAAAAACATAAACATTTAGTGAAAGGACAAACACAGCATTTGTCTACTATATTTAAATGCTAAACTGAGTGTTTCACTCCATCTCGCGGATTTTTACCTAAAGTATGTTTACCTTATTACTGAAGTAGAGCATTATAGGCGTCTCTACATGTCTCTTCTAAAAAGGTATTATTACAATATTATCTGTTATTAAATAGATTCTTAGTAAAAAAAAGTACGAATCTTGATGAAATACAATTGTAGATTAATGGCGAAAACATTTATACCATGTTGAGAGTTTTATTTGCTACAGAGTTATTATTTCTTTCTTTTTTTATTTAATTTATAGCGCCTTTTTTTATTTGTTTAATGATGGTAAATTAGACACTGTCTAAAAACAACATTGGTCGACGAAATTTACTCTATCGACAGTCGTGGGTGACCGTAATGTCTGTCAAAATGCTCTTGTTAACAGCTCTATCTGATTTTGCTCCTAAATAATTGCTAACATGTGATATTGTTTTTGTTAAAGAATTAGATACAATATATATATAGTACAACAAAACCATATGAAATATTACTGGGTTAGGTAATTAATATATGAACTGGTATTTCTGTGAGTTTCTATATAACACTTTGTTCTCTATTCGAAGTTTCACACAAGTCACTATTTTAAACATTAAACTGCAATAAATAAAAGGGGGTCAAAATAAATACGTGCAAATCTGTAATGCGAGTTGAAATAAAAATTACATACGACAACTTCTGTAGAAAAAATATTTTACGAAAGTGCCAAATCGTATGTTAGAGTTTTCTGCGACAATGTTAATTATTTTTTTATTGGTTAGTTTATTTAAAAACGCTTACGTAGTAATTGTATTAATGTTATTATTGACATAAAAAATTGTTACTTCATATCACGTACTAATTTATAATGTGTAATGATAAGAAATAATGATGTGAGATTGTAGTGCTTCACCACGAAACAGCAGTGCTGGTAACAAGAGCCATTCCGACCTCTTTAGAAGTGTCAGAATGGCCTCAGATAGTACTGAGATCTCATTTGAGGAAAAAAGCTGTAGGTGTGCACTTCACATTAGCTGAACTAAATACCTTTTACTACTTCTTAATGCTTAAGATGTAACTAAAAAGTGATAAAATTACTTTCCTTCTATAAGGCTCTATGTTGTATTAGTATGGTACTACTGTATTTTTTCTTTGAAATACAATTTTCAGCGTCATTGAAATGCAGTGAGCAAGATTTTAAACCTTTAGTATATTGATAATCTGCACAAAATATGCTTCAGGAGGTACATACCTCGGTTTCAATTTTTGATTATAAGAGTGTTGCGTTTGGGAGTTCAATTGTATGGTTGTATGATGTTGGACTTCATTGAGCACGTTGATCGAGAATATTCGACAAAATAGCCCATTTTAAAACTATTAATAAGTAACGTGCCCCTTAGAACATTTTTCACTAGGTTCTGTCATGCAATACCATTCTCCAGGATATCAAGGCGTGACTTTTATTTCATTTTCCCATCTTGTTTGTTCGCGTCCTTTATTTCGCTCTACTCTGAGCTCTAACTCCGAGTTCCTAAAATGTTAATCCAGCACTGGATGTACGATTTTCCAACCATTCTTTATACCGTTTACAGTTATGTGCGTCGAGTTTTTCAGGGCAATCTATATTTACGGTTTGTTTTTTAATGTCATTAGGCAGCAAACGAACAGATGGTTCACCTGATGTTAAGTGATCACCACTGGTCATAGACACTAGCAACACCAGGGAAGTCGCAAGTGCGTTGCCAGCCTGTGTATGGGGGAGGTTTAGGGAAAGGAGAAAGGGGAAGGGAAAGGGGGAAAGGAGGTGGGTCTCCAGCGCTCTCACTGACCGAACGAAATGCAATAATGCAAGCACTGTGACTTCACGTCGGTGTTCTGTGAGAGGGTGGTGATATCCCGGGCGAGCCGACCCATTCATGCTGAAACTAGTAATAGCTACAGCGTGGCTCTACCACCTTCATATTGCGTTTTGAGGTCCATTGTGTTCTTGTTAAAGATATTAATACAAAATATATATACCAAAAACTATTACTATGCTTGTATTGCGTTTCAATAAGCTTGTGTATTGTCGCTTATCTTCTTGATTTGATCATACAATGAATCATATACGAAGTCAGAACACGCAATTCTAACCTTAGTTTAGCATAGGGCATCGTTTCTCAACCTCTTTTGTGTGGCGACCTACAAAATAGCTAAAATAAAGCAGGCACAAACATGTTGCAATCTCCTTACTGAACTAATTTGACGTTTATCCATCATTAACAAAGTCATTATTAGTCTTCTTTTGAATATCATCATTTATACATTGTTATTGTTTTTAAATGTGTTATTAATAGTATTCACATGTTTCTGAATCGTGACAATAGAACTATCTATTTGCCTTGGCTATCAGTTTATGTTATTACCCGCGACTTCATTTGAGTAAAATTGCAATATAACATTTTGTCACAATTAAGCGTATACTAGCGCCATCTAATGGCAAGCTATAGTAAATTAGATAGTATTAAAAACTTGTGTGCCATCTTAGTCTTAGATGTTGGTATTTAATGTCATATATGCATACATATAATTCAAAATTAATTTCTATACTATATATGTAAATGTTGCTTAATAGCAATATAATGTACTATATGATTTTCTAATATTAGTATTTAATTTAAAAATATTTCATGATAGTATCGTTAAGGGTTTTATTTTTTGAATACATTGCGTTCTCTCACATTTCTGGACGTCACTCTTAAGTTGAGAAACGATGGTATTGGGCACATCGCATTTTGCAATGACAGGTTATCAATCACTTTTCAAGTTGAATATGTACTGTCAGGCACCTATCGGTATGTTCTGACAACTAGACTCGAGCAGTTATGTTACCGCAAAAATGCACAAATCAATTATTCTGCAGATTATCTAGGTACTATACAGATTAATTTGGGTGATTCTTTAGTGTCTAAAATTGTTTAACTTCTTATTGGTGTGGACATACGCCGGCGAATTCCAAATCGTGACCACCAACGACTAGGTTAGGCTAGGTTGGACTTGTGATAGCTTCCGGCTGACACAAGTGTTCTCGGGACATGGCTGTTTCGGGAGCTACCTGTGTCGCATAGGCCATGAGCAAATGGCAGAGTGCCATCACTGTGGCTGCGCTATGGACACTGCTCAGCACACACTCGCTGAATGTCCAGCCTGGGATGAGCCACGCCACGAGCTCATCACGGCCATTGGTTTGGATCTCTCGCTCTCAATTGTCTTTCGCAAGATGATTGACAACGAGACCGGATGGAACTCCGTTGCTTCCTACTGTGAGAGAGTAATGCTCGCTAAGGAGGCGGCGGAGTGAGAGAGGGAACAGAGCACTCTGGTCCCCTCCCGCAGTCGACGAACCCCACGGCGGCGACGGATCGGTGACGACCTCGGGCCGCGGTAGTGAGGGTCCTGCTGTGGGCGATGGACACGTGCATGTTTGTCGCGCTGGCAATTCTAACACAGGCCCACGTGGTTAAGGCGCATTAGTTCATCAGAGAGGGTCAAGGTCTTGCCTCTCCAGATTACAAGCCGGGGCCCTGAAGAAGGGTCAAAACCTGACGGGTCGGGTAGAAGCACTGCAGAGGCCATTCCTGCCCGCCCGGCTAAATGGTGACAAGAAGAACACCGAGGGGGTTTAGTCAGTAGAAATCTGGCATTCTCAACTGTGCTGCCCGGCTAGGTGAAGATCTTCAAGAATATTCCCCCGCGAAAAAAAAAAGGATGGACTTGTGATGGATATCCGTTGCCCTGGCAACTCTTGCACATGCCCATGTACATAAGACACATTAGTGTTCGTTTCGACTCCAACCAGTTCTCTGACGTTCATCAGGGAAGGGGGGGGGTGTCTAATACCAGATTTTCCCTTTTAAGACCGCAAGTCGGCGCCTTGCTGGGAGGCCAACTCCTACCGAGTCGTATAGAAGTAATGGAAGAATGTAGAAATGGTTCCTGCCCATCCTACTAAAGGGTGCGAGAATAACACCAAGGGGGCTTAGTAAGTACATATCTGGCATTCCCACCTGTGCTACCCAGTACGATAGGGATCTAAGAAGATTCCTCGCGAGAGAAAAAAAGTTGGACTTTTGATAAAAAAGCATGAACGACGAGCAAGTGTGGGAAACTTCTAATTTCGCACGTTAAGTAAAAAAAAAGTGGTGGTTTGACCGGTGGAATATAATTTCAATGTCCGCAGGTTCGAACGCTAACTAATTTAAATTGGTGACGATATCGGCTGACGGTGAAGGAAAGCATCGTGAGGAAACCCGAGCCTGAGGAATGTTCTTGTAGTACTTACTATATGTGGGAAAACATAGAACTGTGGACCTTTCTTCGGTCTCTTACAGGCTGATGATGATGATGATGAAGTAAAATAGTTAATCTGTAAATTAGCTGCTTTCGAGCTTTAGCGGTAACAGCTATAATTAAATGTCGCGGTCATACGATGTTGCATCAAATTGAAGCTGTATGTTATTAAGTATTCTGCGGGCACAGATGGAGCGAGGAGACATGATGCCTCTCTATAAATATTTAAGAGCCTGATAAATTTCACATTCATGGCAGTATCTCAGTTCGACTATGATTCAGGATTCTCCTACTTTATCGTATGTCATATTCTCGAACGTTCAAATGTATTCTTTTGAAGTGAAAAGTTCTTTAGGTGCGTTGAGTGGTGTTTTTGGCAGGAGATAAATTTATAATGTCGCGGCATGACATGCTACGTAAGCAGGACCGGTCGTATTGCGCTTGCGCAGATTGCGTCAGACTAGTGACGCGTGTAGGGGCCTGTGTACATGTCTTATAATATTGATATTTTGCAGCTCATCATACGTTTTATTGATTAATAGACTTTATAAAAATCTATATAATTATTGCTCCGAGTGCCAATAGATATGAAAACCGCACTAATGTTAATAATTTCAATAAACAAATTCTGAAATTTAAATATTGTGTCATGCACACTATAATTAATATCAAAATTCAAAAGAAAACACATTTATTTCATTGTTTTAAAGTTTTCACTTGTGTCAGCAGTCTTTATGACTGCCTCGATTTTTTTGATTTCCTAGTGTCTTCAGAATCGCTTTGAGTTTTTATTCTCGTTGGAAGTGCCGAAATCCGATCGCCTTACTGCACCCCTACGAAATGGATAAACTGTATAACAGAAGTGACGTGTATCATGGGCCTCGTGCTTAGAGCATACAAGTTAAATATCCGTGGTTTTTTTTAATTTTCTTACTTATTGTCCAATAATATATGTGTTATAATAAATAGCTATAGCTAACTATACTTGTGGCGCTCAATTTACTAGCCAAATAATCTATACTAATACATAAAGCTAAAGAGTTTGTTTGTTTGGTTGAACGCGCTAATCTCAAGAATTACAGGTCCGATTTGAAAAATTATTTCGGTGTTAGATAGGTCATTTATCGAGAAAGGTTATATTATATCTTCACGCTAACACCAATATAAGCGGAGCACCAAAAGAATGTTTCAAAATCGGGCTGTTTTTTTTTCTTTTAGCTGCGTGTTAACGTTAGTATTATATACGTTGCCATGGTAACGTGGTACCTTTCTATCGCAAACATTTTTAAAGTTTGTGTTTCTATTCAAAATGTTTATTGTACGTTTGTTTTGTTTCCAATTTTTTTATTTGTAATCTATTACGTATTTATTAATAAAATAAAGTGTGTGTATGTGAAATTAAAATAACAACTTTTTAGCGAATGGATATGACTACAAAAATAAAACATTTTTTTTTAATCTTGTCGTTATTTTATATTTTTATATTCTGTCTATCTCTTTTTCCGGGTTATGTCCGAAACGGCTGGACCTATGTTTACGGGAATTTTACTGGCAGATATCCGAAATTATAGCGGTTAACATATTCTATTTTATTTGTTGAACTGTTACCCGTGCTTTCGTTCGTGTGAAATTCATTAAAAATATGTTGTTTATTGAAAAAATAACCACGTGAGACGTGTGCTTTACTGAACATCAAGAATATATACATAATTGAAAGTCATATGTTTGTATGTAATTTAAATTGTGGTAAGTTTCTATCGCAAACATTTTCAGAGTTTATTGTGTGTTCCTATTCAAAAAGTTTATTCTACGTTAGTTTTGTTACCAAATTTTGATTATACGTTGCCATGGTAACGTGTTTAGTTTCTATCGCAAACATTTCCAAAGTTATTTTATGTTTCTATTCAAAAAGTTTATTCTACGTTAGTTTTGTTCCCAATTTTTAATTTGTAATCTATTGCGTATTATAAGAATAAAGTGAGTGTATTTAATATTAAAATAAGAACTTTTTGGTGAATGCTACAAATAACAACAAAATATATTAATGGGATTTAGTTTATATAATCGGGAATTTTACGGACAAATAACTAACTAATGAGCTATTTTATTTTAAGCTAGGGGGTTCGACAGACGTTGCCCGCCCTAATAATAAGGCAAATTATACCTAAACCTTTCCCAAGAATCATTTGATATATTGGTGAAAACGGCATGAAAATGCGTTCTGTAGTTTTTGAGCTTATCGTGAACAGACATACAGACAGATGTGGCAGAGGACTTTGTTTTACACTATGTAGTGATGAACTGTTACCCGTGCAGTCGTCGGTGTGAAATTGATCAAAAATGTGTTGTTCACTGTAAGCATGCGCGTGAGACGTGCGCTGTACTGAGTATAGAAGAATAAATATAATTGAAAGTCATATGTTTGTACATATGTAATTTGATGTATATTATCTTTTTGATCAATTTGACGGCCATTTTTTTTACTCACCGTTCTTTCGTCTACATAACTCAGTGATTATAGCAACTTATAAGAATAACTTGAATATATCAACAATATGAGCATATTATATCTACATAATAAAAGATTTGACACATATTGTTCGATAATGTATAGCTTAAAATTTTCATTACTTTCTTATATAGTATAAGTGAGCACTGAGGGTGCTATATATTAGGATAAAGTTCCATATATGTTGCTGATGGTAAATCCCATCACATTCGAGACACTGATAGTATTCACATATTTAATGTACATGTTACAGAAAATGGAGTGCGTGCCGTACTTAAAAATATTTATGATAAAGTATTTCTATAATGTACACACCTACTTACAACTTGACACTTCTTTAATACATTTAACAAAAAACGCGTGCGGAGCCGCGGGCTTTATGTAGTTATAAATCAAATATGAAGAAAATTCATTTTCTCATACATTTTTTAAGGACAGGCATTTTTAGTTATATCTCGAGAACAAACCGATTTCGATGGTTTTTTGGTAATGTTTCATTTTTTCCCGATTTTTGTATATTTATCGAACTTAAATAAGTTTGAGTATTCATTTTATCTTAATAAAAAACTGAATTTAATTCAACTAATAATTTGACACAACATTTATTGATTCTGAGGCAGTACGATATTCGCTAGTGTTAAATAAAGCATGTTGTTGTAAATTAATACGGCTAAATATACAATACCATCCAAAAATCTGTAAAATAGCGTGTGTCTAATAATCATGATATAATGAAAATACTGCATATAACTGTAGAATACAGTTATAGACAGTACCTTTTATTATACGACAGGATTTGATCACACGACATAATAGCCCACCTATTTCATTGATCATGAGCGAAGAGATATTTATTCTATTGTTGTGAATTTCTTAGTTCACTTTTCATTTGTGCACAAGAACCGTACTATGGAACATTCTTATTTATTCTTATTCTAGAAACGGGGCTACGCAGGCCTTTGTCCTGTATCACTGCGACTAGTACTGATATATTGTGATCGTCCCATATTACTAAAGCTCCCTGCCTAGTCCTTTAGTATTTAAGAACTGCAGGACACTTTTGATTGAGAACGTCTGCACCTCATCCGGGTGCAACACGTGTTTTCCCAGAATCCGGTTTCAAGTAGGCTGCAATGTTTTTTTTTTATTGTAGCTTGGCCTAGAGACTACACTATGTCTGATATATGCCAAGCACATTACAATCCAAAAACAACGGCGACTACCGAGAGATGCGCCATCCTTCGTCAGTCGTCGCTGTCATGCCGGCCTGTATAATTGCGTCTTCACGGTACGCTTTATGCACCCATGTTATAGGTAGGAGGGAACACACTAGTCCGGAGATTGTTCCACAGCTTCACGGTGCGGCAAAAATAGAACGTTGCGACCTTTTTAGTTCGTGCCCTGATAGGGCTTACCGTAAAACTGTGGCTCCGAAAACAGGAGCGCGTGGTTCGGTTGTGAAAAGGAGAGGCAGGGATTACATTCCCACAAGAGGTGTTTGGAAGTTTCATCCACAGTGTCACAAAATCTACACTCTCTTGTGCTCTGGACACCGATGTTGTGCAAATGCTTTTTCAGACATAAGTGTCCAGTATTACCAGGGTTACCGAGTAACAGGGCCTCTCCATCACATCGCTGGTTGAATGCCCTCATGAGCTCTTTGGAATGTTTTTGCCCTGTAGGTTAAGCCAGAACCTTTTGGCTTCTTGGTTATAATGATTTTTAAGTTCTAACTATGTAATATGCAATCAATACTATAAAATGAGGAGTCAAATAGCCCATGATTAGGAATAAAGCATAAAACCGCCGACTAAGATGCGATAAAATATTCTCTCATGTAAATCAGGTCGCAATGTAGAGTATAGTTACTATTCATGCCAATATTATAAAGTTTTTTTGGCAACTACTCTTCCAGATGAGTACTACCATTGTCGAGTAATAATATTACAAGTGTGTTACGATTTTTCAATATTCTAACAACATGCTGGTCCTCTTGTTAGAACTTTTCAGGGAGTTTTTGTGGCATCTCAGGATTCATGCTCCGTTATATTATTATCCATCCACTATACTTGTATACAATAACCAATATTACGTAAATGGCACCAATATTACAAATTGTAAATCAAAGAGGTTACTTTATTTATAGAATAATCATAACAGAATATATCAGTTCAATTGTTGCCATCATGAATAGTTCTGTCACATTCCGAGATTAACTGGTACATATATCGAGAGGTGGAACCGGTCTATACCCAATTTTGTAGCCACGCAGATAGCGATGGACCCACCAGTAACACTCTTTTAGTTTGTCGTGTTAGGGATCAACCTTGTTGGAAGTGGTAGAGCCACGCTGAAACTACTACTGGTTGAGTTCCGATCGAACCGTCCCCAATTTTGTAGCCACGCAGATAGCGATGGACCCACCAGTAACACTCTTTTAGTTTGTCGTGTTAGGGATCAACTTTGTTGGAAGTGATAGAGCCACGCTGAAACTACTACTGGTTTCAGCATGAATGGGTCGGCTCGTACGGGGTAGTACCACCCTCTCACAGAACACCGACGTGAAGTAATAGTACTTGCATTGTTGCGTTTCGTTAGGTGAGTGAGAGCGCCGGAGGCCCATCTCCTCTTCCCCCCTCCCCTCTCCCCCAATCCTCCCTCAACCCAAACACAGGCCGGCAACGCACTTGCAACTCCCCTGGTGTTGCTAGTGTCTATGGACGGCGGTGATCACTTACCATCAGGTGACCCGTCTGTTCGTTTCTCAACTCAACGTATAACATAACAAAATAAACAAACAAACGAAAGACAATAATTCTAAAAACGATTGAAATTTATTTCATTACTTATTCGTCGCTACAATATTTGTTTTTACAAAAATCTGAGAAGTACAGGCACGTTATATTTACATTGTATTATACATAGCATTTTTTTACATATAAGTACAAGTAAGTTACTTATTACAAAACACACGTGCAAAACCGGGGACAGGCTATAGTATATAAGCGTGATGATAATCGCCATGTTTTATTATGATTGCGTAAGATTTTTTTTGTCCTCGAACTGACTACGCTATTGACCTAGCAAGGTCTTAACAGCTTCACCGGACTACTAAGGCGAACGCTTAAGGCACTCAGCCGATTTTATTTTGACAACTAGCTCAAGGGTGCGCGGCACACCTCGGCTTGGGCTGGTACATGCAATTTGCGACCTATCTGAGCTAAGCTAAGCTAACTATTCATACATATATGAGTTGTTGAAACATATATGTGTACCAAGTATACATATCTCAACAACTCTTATATATATTTCGTATCGGATAATCTGATTGCGTAAATTTTAATGCATATTAGACATTTATTACTATTTCAAAACAATTTGTCCAAGATATATCAGTTTTAACACATAATCATATTAATCTAGCACAAAATAACTTTGATTGCGTATTGTGTAAGCTGTTTTTTTTTGCTATACAAGGGCCTACTTTTTTATAAAGAAAAGCAAAGACCTAGATTCAAGTATATGTCGCAATAAATTACAATATAAAACTTAAAGTACTATAGCTTAGCTCCACCTGGTAATGAGATAGAGCAACATGGATACGATAAATACTTCCATGAACAAACGGTTATAGGGTATTGAAGTGTATATCTAAATATATAAAAATCCAGTGTCATGATGTTTGTCAACGATGGTGGTAGAGCCACGCTGAAACTATTATTGGTTTCAGCATGAATGGGTCGGCTCGCCCGGGGTAGTACCACCCTCTCATAGAAAACCGACGTGAAGTAACAGTGCTTGCATTGTTGCATTTCGTTCGGTCAGTGAGAGCGCCGGAGACCCATCTCCCCTCCCCTCTCCTATCCTTTTCCCTCCCCTCCGAAAGATGGCAACGCACTTACGACTCCTCTGGGGTTGTTTGTGTGCATGGATGGTGGTGATCACTTAACAGCAGGTGACCCACCTGTTCGTTTGCCACCTATGACATAAAAAAAAAGAAAAAAAGATGAACTCCGAAACTACTCAACCGATCTTCATGAAGCCTTGGTATCATTACATAGTATAAAACAAAGTCCTCTGCCGCGTCTGTCTGTCTGTTCGCAATAAACTCAAAAACAATTGAACAGATTTTCATGCGGGTTTCTTCAGTAGATAGAGTGATTCAAGAGGAAGGTTTAGGTATATAATTTGTCTATTTTTTTATTATCAGGGCAAGGACATCGTCTGTTGTATCCGCTAGTTTATGTATAATTTCGTCCAACTCGAGAGATACGATAATTTATATATTAATTAATAGCATCAATAATGATTAATTATTAATTAAATTGTTATTAATTTTAAGTATCATCAATATCGCACACATGACGTTTAAAATTAACTAGTGGGCGCCCAGTGGTCGACATTCGACCATAGCTCATTGTTTTTTTTTAAGTTTGAACTATATTAGGGTTCTTTTGTAAAAGGGTTATACTTCTATAATCAAAGGTTTTCTTCGTGCCTAATCAAAGTTTTCAGCCTCGTCTGTCTGTTCGCGATATACTCAAAAACTATTAAACAGATTTTCATGCGGGTTTCTTCAGTAGATAAGAGTGATTCAAGAGGAAGGTTTAGGCATATAATTTGTCTATTTTTTTTATCATCAGGGCAAGGACATCGTCTGTTGTGCCCGCTAGTTTATGTATAATTTCGTCCAACTCGAGAGATACGATAATTTATATTTTAATTAATAGCATCAATAATGATTAATTATAAATTAAATTGTTATTAATGCGGGTTTCTTCAGTAGATAGAGTGATTCAAGAGGAAGGTTTAGGTATATAATTTGTCTATTTTTTTATTATCAGGGCAAGGACATCGTCTGTTGTATCCGCTAGTTTATGTATAATTTCGTCCAACTCGAGAGATACGATAATTTATATATTAATTAATAGCATCAATAATGATTAATTATTAATTAAATTGTTATTAATTTTAAGTATCATCAATATCGCACACATGACGTTTAAAATTAACTAGTGGGCGCCCAGTGGTCGACATTCGACCATAGCTCATTGTTTTTTTTTAAGTTTGAACTATATTAGGGTTCTTTTGTAAAAGGGTTATACTTCTATAATCAAAGGTTTTCTTCGTGCCTAATCGGTTATTTGCCACTTTTTTAAAATTATATAAACATTTAAAAAAATCGATGCCTAAATGAAAATTGAAATTAATTATACATTTGAAACAAAAAACAGGCGGTTAATAATAATAATAAATAAGGTGGTAAGGCTCTGAAATTCTAATGAAACATAACTTTACGACAACAAAGAAATTTATCGTAACTCATGACACAATTTTCAATTAATTTCACACGACACCTTGGGTGAGTGGTATTTCTAGGTGGTATTGAATTAAATGTAGTCTGTACACTATGGGGAATATTGATATGCCCAGTATCATCATTAGAAAAAGTAATGGATACACAATAGAATCAAATGATGAATCCAAAACAAACAATTAAAATGTTGGCAGTAAACTGTAGGACCGACTGTTATAGATGGCGCCACGTTTCAAGTTTGAATTTCTTATTTGATTCCAGTTCAATTTATGGTGCATGTGTTATGTTAATTTAGTTACTACGTAACCTCGCTTTTTCTGTTTTTAGTTTTTAGGCAGACTCTCTACCCTATGGCGTATACTTTATTATAATTTTATTAATTCAACATCTAATAACTATAACGCATGGTGTATTTATATATATACTAGCTTTTACTCACGTTAATCTAGATTCGACTTATCTCTAGGAAATAATACTTTTCTGTACCGTACCGTACAACTTTTTTTGTACCCCTTACAACGCGTACACGAAATTTCAAGACAATCGGTTGAGTAGTTTAGTTTTAGTTAAGTTTGAAAGCGTAACGAATAAACAAACTCATATTCGCATTTATAATATACATATGTTTAAAGATATATATGGTGGAGCAATATGTGAAGTATTGTGACGTCTGGAAATGACGCCCTTCTCTGTGCAACATCTAAAAACGAATGTAACTATTTGTGTTTTGTAAAAATATATAACATGAAGAGATAAACCAGATCGAGCTTCTTGCCGGTTCTTCTCGATGATTGGGTTGTTTTTCGAACCGGTGGTAGCTTAGACGTTCATAAGTGCGTTTAGGGATCTAAATTGAATAACTTTTTTATTTAAATATTAGTTGGGATTTTTATTTAGCTGATACTAGTCACTTCGTTTACATTGTCCTAAACATGTGCACCACATCGCTAACCCCACTTCTCCACGGCAAGTAAATACACATCGCTGTACGCGTAGTTCTCTATAAAATTAGTTTATTTTATATTGTATAAAGATATCGAGGTTTTTTTTATGAGGACCAAGTTTCCAAAATGTAAGCTAAAAAATATATCCAGAAGGTTTTTTGTAGCATCGCAGACTTCTATCATTAATGCGAATAACTTAATTCAAAATTCTATACATATACCTGCAGGGACCGGTGGACGTTGTCCTGCCTTGATAATAAAAAAAAATCCTAAAAGTCTACCGCAGCGCTACCTATCGGGTCCAATTGTAAATCTAAACCATTCTTGAATCCAACTGAACACGCACAAAAAAAATCATCAAAACCTGTCCAGACGTTTAGGAGTTCAGTCACATACACACGGCCAGAAGAATTATATATTAAAATATATATATATAGAAATTCGTTTAAAAATAAACTGTAGGTAAAAGAAGAGAAAGAGAAAAAAACAAAAACAATACTTTTATTACAAATTTATTAATATCCCATAAATATGATGTAAATAGTTCGTACAATTTTTAATCACTTTGTGTGTTAAAACTAACAGTACTATTAGGAATAAAACACCAAGTACGGTCACAAAAAAAAAACACCTGAAACCTTATATAAGTAAATCATTGAATAGAAATTAAACTATAATGTAAATATTGAAAACATTACAAACTTGAGCTTTCGAAAGATATAGGAAGGTGTACGAACACCTCGCTTTATACAGTTTTAAAATAAATAAAAAACACTTAACATATAAACTGTAAACTTGAAAATTATAACATTAACGGCTCGTCCACGAATTACGTAAAAGGGAGAGGGAGACAGGTTTAAGATAGGTAAAATCCAACCAAAAGTCATTTAAAAGGGCAGTTAAAGTGTGAATAAAAATGTTCATGCCAATTTTTTATTTTAAATATACACACGCAGATAACATTTTGTATTAAATATAATAAAAGAGGCTACGTAAAGTACACGCGAATTTTAATTATTTAAGAGAAATGTAATTATTTAAATAAAATACTTTAGGGTAAATCTCCCTTGAGATGGAAAGCAAAGTTGTATCAAATATCTTGAATTTAAAAGGGATAAATAAGAAACCATAATTTTAGTACACTCATGGAAAATGAAAGCTTATTTTGTCTAACATTCTAAAGTTTTAGAAAATAATCATAACTAAGAATGTCACATTTAATTTCTTAAAGGGCTAATCGATTAAAATAATTACTGATTTCAGTACGTCTGTAATATGTATATAAAAATAATTTACTTAGATTAAATTTTATTCGGTTGTTTAAAACATTTTGCTTGAAAGTTTATAATAACAAAAAATAAAGTATAGACAGTAAAAAAAAACACTGAAAAATGAACCGGGGTCATTCAAGTATTACGTAAACAATAAAGGGGGAGGCTTCAACTTGCCTATTTTCGATGTCAAAAGGGATGGGAGAGGATTTAAATGTGTAGGTCTGGTATGTAAGGCACGCGTTCTCATCCACTGGGTTACCATCTCCCTATTAGCGAAAGAATATAAGTTGTTTCCTCTATAGACTACAAATTCCTTATTTCTATACTGGTTAATTGCTGCACAAGAATTAATAAGGAAAGCAGAACAAATTAAAAAATACTAATATAAATGTTTACGTAAGCATGGGGTGGGGGAGGTAAGAGAGAATTGCTTATTTTTGTTAACGAGGGGGAATTACAAAATATCTGTTTACGTAATTCTTGAATAGCCCCTATGCATTTTTAACATATTTTGCGATTAACCAGAGCTCTGACTGGCCTCAGCCAAAATCTCTCTAGAGATGATGAGCCTCTGAATCTGTGAAGTGCCTTCATAGATTTGATATATTTTGGCGTCTCGCATCAGTTTCTCGACGGGGTACTCGGTATTGAACCCGTTACCCCCGAATACCTGGACGGCGTCTGATGCCGCTTTGTTCGCTACATCCGATGCGTGGGATTTTGCTACTGAAGCGAGAACCGTGTTCTTTTGACCTAAGAATTATTAATAATAAATTATTAGACAAAATCAAATTAAAAAAATGGTAATGGATACCTTCGATTTTAAATGATAAATAACATCATCCGTGGAATAAAGACATATGTTAAAAATATCCTGCATATCGATTTTAAGTTCTAGGAAACGCAAAACAAAATGATAATCTACTTTTATTACTACATATTTGTACTAATGCACTTATGATTTTTTAAGTAACCTTACTGTTTTTCTCATTGTAACAATAATCAAACACACTCATTTAATTATAATTAAGTGGTTATACACACTCTAATCCAGATTTAATCTGTAGTTGTAATGATTATTTAATTGTAATAACAACACTTACTTGTAGCATGGTTACATTAAATATATATATACTAAACTTGTAACGAACAAAGGTTTATTTGACATTCAGACTGACAAAAATTTTGTTTTTAAATATGTCTACATTTGTATTTAAGAATATACATTTTTATGATCTCCCAAAATATTTTTACGAGATATATTTTTAACGTTTGTTTTATATTTGAAATAAAAGATAACTGCGCAAAAGTATTACATATATCTTTGTTCCGGGGAAACTTTTTGAATTGAAATATCGTAGTAATGTCAGATATTTTTTTAAATAAAATAATGCTTAATTACCGTGGTCAACCATCCAAGCAGCCTTCTGCCAGGCAAGTCGAGATGTTTCCACACCGATGGCCATATCGGCGAGGATAAAAGCCACGGCCTGGTGTCTCGCGATTGGAACTCCGAAAGTCTTACGTTCGAGCGAGTATTTCGTAGCTTCGTATAAAGCACGTTGCGCCAATCCAGTAGCGCCTGCCGCTACCTACAAATTAATACGATAGATCTTACACTTACTAATATAATCTATAAAATCACAACACAGAACAAGGATCTTTTAATGAACATCAGTTCAACGTCACTATTTATGTGTCGACCCGACTGAACTGAATAGACCTAGGAAAATACTGACTACTGAAAAAAAAAATACATCACGACATAATTGAATCCAATGTCGGACGTTTCAGTGGTTAATGGACAAACATTTCATACGTATAAATACACTTTATTGTATTGTATGTACAGTCCTTAGAGGTTTTTGAGGATTTTTGTCCAACCAGAGACCCTGATGTGATATCGTGAGATTAGTCTCAACCCCTCTCCGTCTCCATTAATCTCACGCAAGATCTACCAAAATTTGCATTTTGAGTACAAATGCGTTGTGGATTAATTGAAAAAAAAAACATAATTTGCTTTATTATTTTACTACTATTACATTACATTTCGAAATATCAATACTAAATAACTTTACATCTATTAATGTATTTTAATACATAGAAAAATTGTGTCAAATTTCGTATTTTTTAGTCTAGCAACATGTTTTACCTTAAATTAACCTAATTTTGTTATATTTTTATATTCGTTTTTTCGCGAAAAAAATTAACTTAGGGCTTAACCCCCTCTCCCCTAAGCCCCTGACGTTCCCTTATATATTAATCTCATGATCACGAGCACGCTGTAAATAATTTTATTATGATAAAATGCCCATATTATTACAATATATACATTACCGGCGGTCGGGTCTTGTCGAAGGCACCCATTGCTATTTTAAATCCGGCTCCCTCGCCAATTAACACGTTTTCTTTAGGGATTCTGACGTCTTCGAACGTGATGCCACGTGTATCAGAAGCACGTTGTCCCATGTTTTGTTCCTGAGGAAAAAAGTCCCAAAACCCATGGAAATGTGTTTTACCAACGATTCTAAAAACAGCGAGTTTAATTTCCCTAATATTTCCTTATAAGTAAGATATACATATACATTAGGATGTTCGTTATTGACCAAGTTGTTTTTTTTGACATGGGTATCTTTGAAATCGTTAGTTCATAGATTAAAAACACTTAAGAAAAAAAAGAAGCATACCTAAATGACGATACTTTTCCTATTCATTTACTAACATGGGGGTATTCATTTTTTTTTTTAATTAATTTTTATCTTGGTCCTTTTATTCAATAACTTGCCAAATATCATTAATTCTCCATCTACTATGATGGATGGGGTCGAGAAAATGTTGATATGGGCGACAAAAATGTAATGGTATAATATATTTTGATAAGGTCGAAAGTTATTTTTACCGTTTTTTCTCCATACCAATGGATCATAGTATATTGAGAATTAATAATATTCGGTAAGTTATTCGTTTCCTTCCACGAATGGGGACTACAGTATGGAGTGCTTCAAGGGTAAAATGAATAGGTTATTTAAGGGTTGGCAACGTGCATGTAACACTTCTGATGTTACAAGCGTCCATAGGCCGTGTTGACCACTTTACATCAGGCGGCCCGCATGCTTGTTTGCTACCGTCGTGGTATATAAAAAAAAAACAAGATAAAAATTGAAAAAAAAAACATTTTACAATGAATGGGAAAAGTGTCGTCATTTAGGCACGGTTAAATGGCATTGATTTTTTTTCTTAAATGTTTTTTGGCTATAAACTACCGACTTGAACGAAACCAGAGTCGAAAGCTAACATAGTAAATAACGGACACCTTAATACATACGTATATACAAACAAAAAAGAAAAATATTATTTCCAATTAATTTAATAATTTAAACCATGTATACTTATACATACTTATTAAATTAATATTACGATTTTTTTTAATAACCTACTTTTTTTTTGTTTCTGAATGATACTTTAGGCCTTTTAGATTACATTACAATTATAACATTTTTACGTATGGCTGTTTGCTACCTAAATAAATAAATAAATAAATGAATCTACCTATGTTTATAAGATACATCCTATAGGTTACTTAGTGTGTATAAACTATTACTATATCAAATTACGTTAAAATCCGTCTAGTAATTTTTATCGTAAGTATAGATAAAGTCGATATAATGGAAGAAATAATGTTGACTGGAATCTAAATAATAATAAATTTCATTGACACGATACCGATTAATGATTAAAGGTATCGATTGTTTAAAAATATAAATAATCATAATACAAATTAAATAAATATATGCAACTTTTCGTTTAGCATAAAATTAACGAGTGGACGTAAACACTATATTTTTTAATATAAATAAATTATTGTATTAAGTCTTTTTTTAAAGTTATTTTGGTAAATAATAACAAAAGCACTGTAAATCGTAGCATACGTTACCTTGCGTCCAGGGTTGACTCCTGCCCATTCCCTTTCGACTATGAAACCAGTGAAAGCTTTACCAGCCGGGCATTTAGGATCAGGGTTTGTTCGCGCCAGTACGAAATACCTGAAATATTCGACAAAAAGAATACATATATCTCAACTCCGACGCCATATTTTAAATCGAGCTCATACAACTTTATGTAAATACATTGCAAAATGCATTTCATAATTGTAAAAGTAATTCTGGTAGAGAAAAACAAATTTAAAGTTGTTATTAAAAATATTTTTGAAAGATTTATAAAATCATTATTATTGGTACTTCCTATAGCCTATCAATTGACTGACATGAAAAGATAAACCAAATCGAGTTTGTTGCGGGTTCTTCTCGATGACTGGGTTTATTTCCGAACCAGTGGTAGTTTTGACGGTCATAAGCGCCTTCTCAGGGCCTAAATTGTATAAAGGATATTATGATTTTGAATCGCTAAATATAATGTACTTTCTACGTACAAAACTTCATAGATATCGATTACACCATTTTCAGGTTCAGTACAGACATACAAACAGACGGAAAACATTTTTTTATATTCAACTTATCTTCGATGTTAAATGTTACAATTGTTGGAGAAATTACACACGTGTAGAGAATTTTAAAGACTAATTTCAATTTCGGCTGACGGTGAAGGAAAATATCATGAGGAAACCTGAACTTGAGAAATGTTCTTATAATACCGCCGTCTGTGGGAACAATATTAAACTGTGGATTTCTCAGAGTTTGAAATCGGCAATACGTCATGAGCTACCGTGGTGATTGTGCCCATATCTTCATTTGAGAAGAGACCTATGACCCTGCAGTGGGTCTCTTACAGGCTGATGATGACGATAGAAAACTGTGGATTTTTATTAAAAATTAGGGTATAATAACGGGTTAAAGTTTACCAATTGGCGACACCGCCGTTGGTGATCCACATTTTCTGACCGTTCAGGATCCATTCGTCGCCTTTCTTTTCAGCCTTTGTTTTGATCCCAGCCACGTCGGAACCCGCGCCCGGCTCAGTTACACAATAAGCCTTTAAAAGGAGAACACCACCTATATGAAACTAGATACGGTACTTGTAGTTCCTGCTGCAGGTAATAATTTGTCCGAATAATTTGTTCGCTATATTTGCTATTACTTCGGTTTTGAGTTTTACGATGTAAGGTAATTTTTGTCTATCGCATTGAAATTTATTAGTCTCTTTTGGTAAGAGTAATTGTAACTTAATGCAATTAATTGAACAAATAGAGAACTTACCGCCACCAGTGGTTCTTCGATCAGCCTTCCAAGGTATTTCTTTTGCTGTTCCTTGTTCCCAGCGATCAGAACTGGTGTTTGCTAAAACATATTTTAACCGATATACAAGATATTCCTTGTAAAACTTTGAACCTTACATTAACCTACTCAAACATGGATCATGCCGTGCGAATTTCATAATTTTACTTCTATTGCCATACTTTATAAATATATGAAGAGTATTGGACTAACTATTAAAAGAAAATTACTCAATATAAAACTAAATTGTCAATTTAATATATTGTAACTATTGGCGAGTAATACACTAACTACTAGGCATACAACTTTAAGTAAAAGATATATCTTTTACCAATACCAATAAAAGTAGAGCGAAGGTATAAATATATCTACAAGCGATATACTAACCGTCAACATTATCAGTATTTTATTATAGTACTTTTATAGCTCAGACACGATTGTAAAATTAATAAACTAAGAAAGAAAAACGAATTCATTTTCATGTTTCTATATTTTACGAATTCCAACAATACAAGTATTACAAAACATAAAATAATAATAATATTATATTAATCGCAAACACTACCGCATAAAAGCATTATGTGCACCATAGCATAAATAAATCCGCAAACAAAGTATAAATTGAAATGACCAAAACCCGATATCCACAAACTGAGTGTAAAATGAAATGACCCTCTCCCAGTGTCATATAATAGAATATACCAGGTGAATGTTTAGACAGTAGCAATAATTATGGAGGACACTCTGCACTCGATTCTAGTTCTAAGTCAATAAAAAATAGATGCTTAATATTTGACCTAATTATCTAGAAACATACAAAAATTATACTCAATCTTCTAAGCGTCTATGTTAAAGCACAGTGTCAATGATGTTGGGTTGGGTGTATTGAAAGTGAAGCCAACCAACTAACAAAGGATATTTTTTCGGAGTTTGAACAAACAAAAGGGTTTATTGTCCGTTTTATTATCGAAAGTTATTAAATCCGGGTCTGCGCTCGCAGGTCTATTGTGAAATTCTTAGAACAAACTTTACCTAAGGTTCTCTTTGTTGTCTATTAGTATTTGTTTGAAATTATGATTTTATGTGTTGCATGTGACCATGAAGTATCATATCCTAGAATACTGCCACTGTCTAACCTTTCACTTGGTATATAGTTTTATACCAAATTAGTATGAACAATTCCATAAAAAGCACACTCACGCCGAGGCCACTAGCTTCCATTGCGGTCATAATGCCCGTACATCCATACGCTAACTCTTCGGCGATCATACACCCGTCAAAAACACCCATGTTTAAACCGCCTGTGAATATGATACGATTCACTATATTTTAAACTACCTAAATATTACTAATCATAATGAATGTAAAATTGTCGAAATATATAAATTTTCGTATCGTAAATCCGTGGTTCACTGCTTGTGAGTACGATTACATTCAATATGAAAATGTAGTTTAACAACCTAATACTAACAGCAATATTCATAGTGAATATAAGCCCGTCGGAGAAATGAGCGTTTTCTCATATAAAGCCCATGTTTAAATTGCTTGTGAATACAATAACATTCAATATGAAAACATTTTTAAGCAACCTAATACTAACAACAATATTCATAGTGAATATAAGCCCGTCGGAGAAATTAGCGTTTTCACATATAAAGCCCATGCTTAAACTGGTTGTGAATACGATAACATTCAATATGAAAATGTTTGTAAACAACCTAATATTATGAATAATATGAGTAGGGAATATAAACCCGTCGGAAAATATGCATTTTCATATATAAAGTCAATGTTTAAACTACTTATGAATACCATAACATTCAACATGAAAATGTTTCTAACAACCTAATATTATCGATAATATAAATGGCGAATATAAATTAGTCGTTGAATTATGCATTTCCATATATAAACTCATGTTTGTACTGTTTGTGAATAACATAACACTCAATATGAAAATGTTTCTAACCAAATATTATCGATAATATTCATGGTGAATATAAAACTGCCGGAGAAATATGCATTTTCATATATAAACCCATGTTTGTACTGTTTGTGAACACGATAACTTTCAATATGAAAATGTTTGGAAACAACCTAATACTAACAACAATATTCATAGTCAATACAAGTCCGTCGGAGAAATGAACGCTTTCGTATATAAAGCTCATGTTTAAACTACTTGTGAATACCATAACATTCAATATGAAAATGTTTCTAACAACCTAACATTATCGATAATATTAATGGTGAATATAAATTCGTCGTAGAAATATGCATTTTCATATATAAAACCCATGTTTAAACTACTTGTGAATAACATAACACTCAATATGAAAATGTTTCTAACCTAATATTATCGATAATATTCATGGTGAATATGAACCCGCCGGAGAAATATGCATTTTCATATATAAATCCATGTTTATACTGTTTGTGAATACGATAATATTCAGTTTGAAAGTGTTTTTAATAACCTAAATATGACCAATAACGTTTGTAATGAATATAAATCATCAAGAATATCTTGTTATTAGAATATTTCTACCTAAAGCTATTTATTTATAACCGTTTTCGTAGTATTTTTATTGAAAGGGAATCAATTAATAATAATAATTAAAGTATATAATATACACAGAAAAAAGCAAAATTACATATATTGTTACTACGTTACTTATGTATGTACACTGAAAATATTATCTTTACATTATTAAAACTACATCGATATTTTTTAAACAATTTACACAACTGTATATATGTTGATTAAACAGTATATACTATGAATGTAATTAATTATAAACGTATAGTATCAACTGACTATAAATAGTATTTATAAGTCAAATAAGACATACTTGTTTTACGTTTTGTGTTGTTATGTATATAATATGTCAGTTACAACCATTAACGACAGTTTTATTATACTTTTTTCTTTATCTATCACTTTTTATTATACCCACAAATAATTAACCACAACCGAGCCTCGAATGAGCATACAACAAGTACCACATAAATAAACCACATTAAGCTTAACATGAATGTGATAGATAGACAGAGACTCACTCCTAAACCTGTACCTCCTATTGCTGTAGTGACGCCAGTACAACCAAACGCAAACTCTTCAGCCATAAGACACTCGTCGAAAACTCCAAAACTACCTATCCCTCCTGAAATGCGTTCGCGTTTGATATATGTTTCGTTAACACACTCGTAACATACAAATTATAATATGACACCGGTAAAATATAAACTAATCAAGCGGAAAACGATATATATATATATACTTTCACCAAATAAAAGTAGACAATATATCGAATATCTAGTGTTAAAAATTCCACATATATAAGCTGAAATGTAATTGTTATCAAACACATGCTATTTCCTCTATCTTCCCGTGAATATTAACATCACATATAATCGGAATGCTCACACCAACTTCGGTTATATATATCGACGACATTATACCGGAGCAACCGAACGCCGTATCTTCGCAAATGAGACACGACTCAAAAACTCCTTGCCCTAGACCTCCTGTGAAAATAAATGCCAGTACGTAGACTACGAATTTTAGAGCAAATTCTAGTACCATTTTTAATATTCATAGAGAACCTTCATATACTACCTGATAGAGAAAGAGCTATGGATTGTACTACAATTATAGTTGGTACAATCGTGCTTCTAATATAAACAATTTTACTTGAATACACTGATTCTTTGTATATTATAGTAGCGGCAATTTATAATGGCCGTTTTGACACATTAATAGTGACGTAAATGTCGATTTATTTCGAAAAAAAAATATAATTCAAAGCTATTTTGGTTTGAATTAAGCTTTGACGCAAGTTTTTTGGAGGTGAAAAATATAAATGCTGAATTTTATTGTAACTAACTTAACACTAATAATTATAATCCATTAAAGTATCTGTCAAACAACAGTTTTTGTAATTAAAAATGTGAAAAGATTTATTCGTGGGACTATATCACATAGTTATAATAGTTAATTAGATAGATATATGGTATATACTCAAACATATAATTTACAAATCTGTACTAAAATAATTCAGTGTCCTAAAATTATTACTTCCATAAATTTTAGGACGAACTGCACATCACTATTGACAATAAAGAACAGCGATTATACCTGAGGAATGTAAAAGAAAGGAACATGAGGAAATAAATTAACTATAGAATTTGATGACTATTATTACAATTCTTAAATTTACATGCTTCTTAGCATAAATTGTAACCACGTTTTATATTTGCCTCCTGTAAATTATTTATCTTGTTGTAGATAAAAATTATCATAGCTACTTATAAAACTACTAAGGGGTTAGCATTTATCTAACATTTATTGATAATGAACACATGAAGATAATCCCATATCTAAGGACTTTGTAACTTCATCTAATACTTGAGTTATTATTTAAATAAATGTAAAATATGGAAACAAGTATTGAAAACATTACCGCAATGTTCGGGTATATGACCATTCATGAGACCGACTTCCCAAGCTTTCTTGACTATAGGCCAGGGGTATTCTCCGGTCTTATCGTAATGGGCAGCCATAGGGATGATTTCTTCTTTGGTGAACTTACGAGCAAGATCCTGGAGGGCCTTTTGTTCATCACTAAGTTCTGTAATTAAAACATTACATTGAAATAATGAATCGGATTAATAATAAATAGAACATAATTACTGAAAAAATCCTTAATAGTCATAAATATGAGAGACATTAAAAAATATTAAAGATCAATAATTAAAAATTGATTGCATTGCATTTTTGTTTTATATGACTTTATTTATTGATGAAGTATTTATCTAGTCTATCAAAAATGATTATTGAAGATGCAAATTTTTACGAAACGCACATGAAATTCATTGACACAGTCTAGTTATGAACGGTTTAAGTATACATAACTTCGAACCTGATGATTACCCTTAAATTAGAACCATAATATTATTCAAGTTTCGTAATGACAAAAACACCTTGAATAAATTATTTTATATGATAAATTATTAAATATCACTATAAAGAAACTGTTATCAACAATTTCAAGCCGCAAGTACTTTAAATGATAACCATTCTTTAAATGATAACCACACTTTGAACTGTTTCAAAGTCCAAAATATATGAGAAAAAAATGTTTGCAGGGGTGATAGTACTTGCAATAACAATAAAAAATATGGGAATCAGTTCTCATAAACATTAGAAGTATTGTAACATTGAATTTGATAAAGATTTTTTAATACAACTCAGTAGGCTAGTCCTTATATTTTTTCAAGGCGTGACATCACTAAATAGTAAACAAAACTACCAATTCAGTGGTACTAAGAGCCATCTTTTTGTCATATTATTTTGTAGAAATGATTTTTTAAGCTAATTGTGTTCAATTTGTTAAGAACAATTTAATAAATAATGCCATATACATTGATAACAAATTTTCAGCTATTGTCCGTTCACATGGAGGAATTTATATCGAAAGGAATGTCTAAATAAGATGTCCTTTGACTGCCCCCTGTGTTTACTGTTTCTCGTGGGAAAACTTCTCACTTGTATAGAAAGTGTATGTATCTAACTTGAAATCCAAACTTATATAATAAACTAGAGAGTAACTGTCTGTAACAAGGAAATTCGGCATTAAAGTACCCAAGTCCTGAAGAACATATATAAGAAAATTTAATATCCTGATTATAAAGAAAAATATGATGACGAAGTTGCTGGAAAAAATTAGTAATTTGTAATTTACCAAAACAAAATCCAGTTGTTGGAATTGGTTTTGCGCTTGCAGTTACAGATGCCGTAGTGGATAACTTTCTGTAAATAGGGCGCGTAGCACGCAACATCTGTAATCAACAAATAACCAATAGAAATAATAAGCAATAGTTATACTTTTTTGAATATCCTATTGGAATATAACATTTTTCTAAAAATATATAAAGTATAAACACTACGTAAATAAAGAGGGGATAGTCATCTCTATGATCTAGTAATAAATGTGACAAATGAAAACCCAAAAGTGTAGTCTGCTGTCCATTCAATACAATATTGGTTGCAGGAAGTTTTTGATAGGATTTGGTCTGCTATATAGTAGTTTTTACTTTTTAATCAAAATCATGCATTATTTGACTCTATAGTGGATAACATAGGGTGGCAGAGGTTGTGTCATCGTTCAAAGAGTGTGGTTAACAACACATATTGGAATATAAAGGATTCTGAGTAGTAACCAATTATAATTAATTATATAATTCTTTTGATGTTGGTTGTACATAGCTATAACTAACACTTCACATCAGGTTTTGTCAGTTCCTGTTTCCTACATCATAATAAAAATATATGCAATTAAACATGATTCTGCTATATACAGCTAGATTTACTAATTACAGAATTCAGATTTGGAAGAAGTTCAATAATTCAAATGCAAGAATGGTTTGTAAGAAGGAGGAAAAAGTAAAATGCTTAAAAATAGTAACGGCATTTACAGATACAATTAAAAGCATCATACTTATAAAAACATATAGTTTCCATCAAATAATTCTCTAGTTTGAATTATTACTGTTCAAAAACTAGAAAGATGAAGTTAACAGAGGGAGCGCTAGTTATCCTATAAACATTAGATAGTGCCATCATAAATGTATACTATTATTATAGTTTATTGTTTTAAGTATTTGCACATTTAAAATCTGTCTGCAAGAGTGGCTAAAATCCATATAGTGTAATTCGAATTTTCAGCAAATAAAAATGGAATAAAACTTTTTGTTTAATTCTAAGTTTGAGTATAATCCTTACACTGAGCTTCTTTTATTGTAATTTTAAAATTATGAATCGTCATATTAAAAATTATGCAAATGTAATCTACTGAATTATAAGAATGAAAACAAAAAGTCATAGTATTATTATCCTAATTAACTAGGTCATCTTTTATATGACAGTAAGATGTAACAACTATAGAAAGAATAAATGTTTTAAATAAATCGATTTACTTTTAAATTAATCCCATAGAATATTCTGATCCTTCTTTCCATATATTAATATAATAAATAGTCGTAACTTCTATGTAATCACCTAATTCATGTTTATGTCTTATCTAACTACAGGTTGTACTTTGGACTCTGTACTGTGCCCCAAGTCGGTAATGAAAATATGATGCACTTGCTATTCTAGTTTAACTACGAATAAAAATACTTTAAAACTAAACTAAAAACTAAATACATAATATAAAAATTGTTATCATCACTGTGTAATCAGAAAAAAAAGTCTTACCTGGGTTACGGGGTTCATTTTTAAATTATAAATAATAGAGAAATATAAATAATGGAAACGTACACCTATTCGAAACGAAGTTTCAATTGATAAATGAATTATTTAACTGTCTGATTATTAGCCAAGTGGCAATCAAATTAACGAAATCGAAATAAAGATACTCGTATTTAGGGACACGAAAAAAGTATCGATACTTTGTGGTATCAACTACATTTCCTTTCGATACCGATACTTTTGTACTCGATACAATTACTCAATGAGTACTTTTCGTCAGGTATCGTATCG
Source organism: Antheraea pernyi (assembly GCA_015888305.1). Taxonomy (NCBI): domain Eukaryota; kingdom Metazoa; phylum Arthropoda; class Insecta; order Lepidoptera; family Saturniidae; genus Antheraea; species Antheraea pernyi. Next base: position 143,625 of record MU159104.1, on the reverse strand, counting down.
AATGAAATGCAGAAGTTACCTATTATAAACTTGACCTTATGGCTCATGTTTATGGCAACGCCATCTAGGTCAATAATACTGAACTTCCAAAAACATAACATTGAGCTCAAAATCGATCCGTCCGTTCAGTTTCTATCCTTTCTTTTATTCACTTCAATAACCAATCACTCGATAGTTTGACGTTATAGTACATACAACAATAATAATGTTGAACAGTTTATTTAATAAAAAATATTATTTTCTAAAGAAAAAAGTAACACATCAAAAATCAAAACTGTTATTCACCAATACGGCTCGATGAACTTCTATTTTTAAGCGATAGTACGGAGGTGGAATGGGAACTTTAACAAGTGCCTAAAGTAATTTTTTTTGTTAATAATATTTAATTTGTGCCGTTAGAGTTACCTTTTTTGTATTGTATTAAATTTATGTAACAACACCATTTCTTTATTTTTGTATTGTTCTACTGAAGGTAAACTGACGCCACTTATTGAGATCCTGGCATATGCGCATTAACTCCTACGAAAAGTACTCGATACTACTAATGAGTAAAGTATCACTACTACTCATGAGTACAGTATCGATACTTTCTGTTCGATACCGTGTCCCTACTTGTATTGTGGCAGGGTTTCCAGATTACTTTTCAAATTTCCCTCATAGTATCCCAAGAATCTCAAATTGATACTATTTCGAGAACATTTTCCTCAAATACTTTAAGCGTAGTTATTCTTCTAGACTATTATATTTGTTATTACTTTTAGCAGCTTCAAGAGGTAGAATAATGTGTTCAAGAGCGTGAAATTATCTTATGTACGTGTAATACAGAAAAAAAGTACAACAAAAAACGAGTGTGCACGAATTCTGTGTGTTGTATGTCGTGTTCCACACGACTGAATTAAAACTTCTTTAGCTCCATCTGTGTACATACATACGTATATAATATACGTATATTAATTCGCTACAAATATTTAAATTTATTATGGGTTGTCATTGATGATACGAAACGTAACTCTCTCTCTTTCTATCTTCACTAACTTATATCTCCCACGCAAATTCCGTTCAACTCACCCGATCACAATTTTCGTAACGCTCTCGTCACGCATTCACCAGCATGCCCCACGAACTCAATGATCGCCAGCGCGAAGTACGCGTCGAGACGTGCCTTGCACTGCTCAACAGACACACAAATAAAGGAATTTTGAACCGCATTGTTACCTACGATGAAAAATGGATTCTGTTTGATAACCGCAAGCGCTCAGCAAGTTAGTTGGATCCTGGTTCAGCACCTAAATGCCTTAAACGAAAACTTACCCCTAGAAAAATGATGGTCACTGTTTGGTGGTCTAGCGCCGGTGTGATTCATCACAGCTTCTTACTAAACGGGGTGAGCATTACTGCAGATGTGTACTGTGAAGAACTGAACACAATGATGGAGAAGCTGGCATATGTCCAACCAGCATTGGTCAATCGCTCGTCTCCGCTGCTCCTGCACGACATCGCGCGACCTCATACTGCACAGCAGACGGTCTCCAAGTTGCAAGAACTGGGGTCGGAAGTTCCCCGTCATCCGCCTTACTCACCAGACCTCGCGCATATAGACTACTACTTTTTCCAGGATTTGGATAACTCCTTGGCGGGAGAAAAATTCAATACCCGAGAGGCAGTACAAAATGCCTTTGTAGAATTTGCCTCCCGTCCAGCTGATTTCTTTAAGAAGGGCATCAATAAACTGCCACTGCGTTGGCAAAGATGCATCGATTGCATCCAAAATTAACCACGTGTTTTTATTTTGTACATTTTCAATTTTTTCCATCAATCACATATTAAACGAGTAACAAAAAAGCATATTAAAAATGACTTCTAATTAGTGATTTTATAATATCAAAATATTTTTTGGATCAGCTCTCTACTTAGAACTAGCAAAAGATCTTAAAATGTTTGTTGCTTTCATAGCTTTAATAATTAAGTAATCGACACATTTCGGCCATATATAGTTTTATAGACATTTCAACACGGATCTAATATCATCATAAAGCACAGTGAATGTAGGTCTAACAATCCTTTTATTAGAAAATATAATAAATAAAATAAATATATATTCCCGTTGTGCAAGGCTTAACCACTTATAATACAAGTTTTCTTGTATGGAAGGTAAACAAATAATTTAGCTTGAATTATTATTGCAGTATTACCCACAGGAGAACCTTACAGTACTGCTTACACTATTGAATTCATAGCTATAACTAATTTTTTACTTTGTTTAAATTGAGTTTACTCATACAGTACTATGTGGCTATTTACACACTAATTCATTGGCTATTTAATGATGAATGAAGATAAAAGTAAACACCAATAAGGGTTTTGACACGAATTTTAAATAAAAAATTAAAATAGGGTTTATTTTCTAATAAATCCTTGTTTTCTGCAAAAATAATATGTTTATTGAAAATAATACATGCTCTAAAGTATTATAAGACAATTATTGAAAAACAGTCATTATGCAAATTCAAGTGATTTGCTTGTTAGATGGATGACTTAATTAATCACATTAACACATCACACACACACAATCACATTAATCACAAGTTGTATTTCCGTAAAAAAACATGCTTATACCAGCTGGAATAAAACTTTAATTAAAGTTTTGTTATTGTTGTTAAATGATGGTTACCTAAAGGGTAATGAACCTTTAAGTAAGGATAATGATTCCTTTATTACCACAGAATTTCTACTATGACTAAATATGAACCTATTTTTTATGACATTTCTAGATATAAATGCTAGCTTAGGGATACTGTTAATTAAGTAAGTACATTTAGGTTTAGGGAATGTAGGTATACAATTAGATGGACTATAAAAACCATTGGCAAAGAATTTTTCTTTTTAACTAGCTTCTCCTTTTTTTTTTTTTCCCCGAACTGACTACGTTATTGACCTAGCAAGGTCTTAACAGCTTCACCGGACTACACTAGCTTCTCCCGCGACTTCGTCCGCGTGGAATAGTTACTTGGGGTTACCATATCCATAACCAAAGAGTATAATAACAATATGTTATGTATTGTAGTCCGGTGAAGCTGTTAATGCCTGGTCTAGCCAATAGCGTATATATAGTCAGTTCAATTCGAGAAAAAAAAACGTTTTGTATTTGTGTGCTGTTTAGGGATACCAAGGTATAATATTTACCTTTAGAATTGGGGAATTTGGTGTTAATAAGATTAAGAAGATAATTATTGAAAATTGTTTAGTTCGGTAATACTTGGTTAATAAATAAAAACGTCTCAATTTTTCATAATGGACTAGAAAGGTGGAACTCCAGTATTCCTTAACATAAAACCATATAATTTAAGCTCATTAAATTCGTCTTGACGGATGTAAATACCGCAAAGAGAAGAGTGAAAGTACTAATAAGGCGTAGTGCGTCTCCATCGATTTTCTGTAGGTCGCCAAATTCACACTCAATTAGTGTATTTGATCGTGTTTTAACACCACAACAGAGCGGGTATACATATCCTTATTACGTAATCCAAATAAATCGTGTTATAATGGTTTATTGCCCGGCTTTTTCAAAATAACTAATCGTATGTGATTTTACGTACGCCCAGATAGAAGGCATCTCTAGGTCCCTATGCAGATCAACTCTCCGGACGTACCAGGGGCATCGGTCACTTTACGTAAAACGGGATTTTGAAGAACCTGCAACTTATAAAAACTATCTTTCGACATATGCGCAAAAACGGGACTGCTATATGTCATCACTGGGCGGATACACGTCTTATACAAAGTGAGCTTGTGTCTGAGGGACATCTTACTCCTATGACAAAGCAACGTCGTAGCGGCTTTGTTTCGCACTCTATCTATATGTGACAAAGAAAATGATCGCCGTGTTTCGAACCGTCGGCTCCGTCGAAACATGAGCTTGTGTCTGAGGGACATCTTACTCCTATGACAAAGCAACGTCGTAGCGGCTTTGTTTCGCACTCTATCTATATGTGACAAAGAAAATGATCGCCGTGTTTCGAACCGTCGGCTCCGTCAAAACATATAAAATCCCGCACGTTATAACTGAGCTACAGCTACATCGCTAACTTAACAGTTATTGAGACACCAACCATTTGGACGACGGCGCGGCGCAACATCTACTATGTTGTTTTTAAGTAGATGTTCTATAAATAAATTAGATATGCTGAATATATTTAAATCAAAACTTATCACACGACGAATAAACACTTTACAATGTATAATTCTTTATTACTCAATGTTGTTGAAATCTTTGACACAATTATGTCGTAGTCTCTCACGTCCAACAAGATTTTATAATAAAGTCCCAAAACACATTAACGATTTGCCTGATAGTGAATTCAAGAACCATGTCAAACGGGTTAATATGTAAAGGCTATTATATGGTGGATCAATACGTGAACGACTGTGACGTCTGGAAATGACGCCCTTCTCTGTGCATCCACTAATAACGAATGTAAATATTTATGTTACTGTACAAATATATGACATGGAAAAATAAACCGGATCGAGTTTCTTGCCGGGTCTTCTCGATGACTGGGCTGTTTTCCGAACCGGTAGTAGTTTTGACGTTCATAAGCGCCTTCTCAGGGCCTAAATTGAATAAAGGATATTTTGATTTTGATTTTTTACTTTGACAACAGAGAGACATGGAGTTTTACGGACGATGTGTTGTAGTATTGACGATGTATTAGTGTTAGAGACTTTGAGATTTTATTTTATCGCTAGAACAGTTGTCGTACGTGTGAATGGTTCTCTGCTTTCACCAAGACTGGCATGGAAGGATTTACCTCAGAGTTTCATCCTCTCATCTATAGCCTTTATATTACTTATGATTTTAACAGATCACTTATCTGCTTTGTTAAAATCTTGCAGTACGATTATGACCTTGTCTTATAATCTACACCAAAATCTGTAGATGCAGTAACTATAATATCCTGAATTCCTAATGAACTCTCGGGTTGATGCTAGTTTTAATTCGCAGTCGTTCACATTTGACAGACAGAGTCGTATGGACGAAGTATTCGCGTTTTAATCTGTTGAGATAGTAACGCCCTAGTTACGATTGCCATAGGATGTTTTTTTTTTATTGTAGCACGGGATAATGACTGCACTGTGCCTGATGGTAAGCACAGTACAATCCAAAAACAATGACGACCACCGAGTGACACGCTATCCATCGCCGGTCGCCGCTGTCATGCCGGCCTGCGAAAAACTGGATATGCACAGGCTGATGCCGAAACGCAACCCGCAGAAGCGAATCACTATGACAGTTTTTCGCCATATACATGGTAAAACCCTACCACCCCGCTTTCGCCATTGCCTCGTTCGTTATTCAGCAGGGTGCACCACGTGCAGGTGAGGTTGACTTGGGTGTCTCAAGTCTTAGATGATATTCGACACCCCTTAGACTCCAATTTCTAGGTGGATGTCTAGGTATACCTAATTAATACGAGGTTAGAGTTAATTGTTGAACCAAATGGAAAATAATTAATACACCATAATCCGTTGTCACTTAACATGGGGTACATTGTACTGAAATAGTAACCATATAAATTAGATACTGATACATTCTGTATAAGAACTCGTTGTTGCAAATAAACAATGGATGAAGTCATGGAATGTGGGAACAGAGAACACACATACTAAGCCGTGTAAGACGCCTTGAATCTCTCAAATAATAATGTCAACCTTACAGAAATTTTATACAGAAGTTTTATAAGTGCATCATAGGGCGTCCCTCAGCTTTCTTTACGGACACCGGGGTAAATATGAAGAAAATTAAAAGTAAAAAATTTAGTAGCGCTCAACTGGTTACATCTTAGAATTTCATGTTTGGTGTTATTATTTGGATGAAATGTATTGGAATAGTGGATAGGCCATTTCACTTTTTTTCGTTATGAATACTTCTGAGTCATCACTTTCTAATTTCTCATTTATATACAGTCATAGTCGCTGTTACTCGCGTTGCCGGATATAACGCACAAAATACATCTTTGACAGTATCGAAGGTAGCTGGTGTTTACATACTGCTTTGATACAAATTTTGCGCTCGCCTGCGAGCAATAGCAGACATAATAGCTAAGTTATAAAAATAGATATGGAATTTATGGTTATTTTAACACAATGCAATGATATCACAGCGAAACGATTTTTTTTGGTCACTATTATTTTATGGCAGGCAATAAATGGAAATCTGCTATATTTTAAACTGTAACGATTGTTGTCCTCGTGGCTATATTTCTTTTCTCCTGCTACATATCGGTGTATTACTGAATCGCTTGAGAGCCTAGCTATTTCCGTTCACTTTACTAATATGACTTGTTGACAATTTCTCAGTTAGTTTTCTTAATTATGAACTTTTTCTTCTTTTTTGGCGGATTTGGAACTTTCAGAGAATACTTACAGATTTTGAGAACTTTATTTAAGTGCAGTTGGTGTATATAAAAATTAACTGTATAAAATTATAACTGTTCGTATTTAGATTAAACAACTTACATTGGTTTACAAATAAAAAAATACAGATATGTCGTTACGTTTAAAAATGAGCTAAATCCAATATTTACTCGAGGAGTTTTTGGCGGGATCTTGGTCCGTCATGTAGTGGATTTTATTTTTTATTCATAATCTTGTGTTACTTGACTCTATATTGTGTAAAATTGGTGGTGTTTTATGTAATATATGTAGTTTGTTTATTGTGCATAAGTGAAGTGAATGGAAAATAATAATAAATGAATTTTGAGATGCCACAAAAACTCCTTGGAAAGTTCTAACAAGATGGCCACCATCTTGTTAGTTAATTGAAATTATATCAAAAAACTTGTAATATCGATACTCACTTGACAATGGCAGTAATAGTTTACTAGAAATGCCAAAAATGGAATGGAAGAAGAACTTGTAATACCTACTCGACAATGGCAGTATAATCTAAAAGATTGGTTGCTAAAAAAAATTAATTGATCATATAACATGTTTATTTATTTTTTAATATTTTCAATTTTTATACACCGACAATGAAGTTCATATTTTGCGGTTCATAAGGTTTTTAGTTTTTTTATGATCTTCATATTTTACATATACAATATTTGAAGAATAACGTAAAATATTAGTAACGGCTAAAATAGGATTTATTTAATTTTGAAATGTAATGACTCAAATGATATTAGTCAGTTTAAGAGTTACTAATATAAAGAAAATTTGTATGATAAGTTGCGATGAAATTTATTGACAATAAGTAAATTCAACTTCAAGTAAATCAAAACTTAATACTAAATAATAGATTAATAGAGACTTTGTCTCTTCTAGTTGGTGATATGTGTTAATGCAATGCCTATCCTTTTCACACGAGTCGATTTGTTGCCATATGATGAAAAGCTACGAATTTTAACTTAACTTGACCCGCGTGACGTGAAATCATGTTAAATTAAACACATATAGCTATGTGCAGGGTCGCATCCGTTTTTGAAATCATTGAATTAGTCAAGAAAAGGACATTGTGATATGTTTATATAAATAACAAATGCTGCATGAAACAGACCGTGGCTTAAAAAACGTTCCGTTTCTGAAATTCTCACTGGCAGCACTGGTGATGTAGTCCTTGGCACGACTTATTGACATCGTATTTCGTCCGATTTCTTAGCGTCCAAGAATTATTATCTCAAGAATACGATGGGCGTTATATCTTTTCTATCATATATAATGTTGTATGCCATATAATAATAATTAATTTCTTTCCTGTCGGAAACTGGACATAAATTGATATGAGAGTCGGGCGTGTATAGTAGGTCGTGAAGTTATGTGGTATACAACCAAGCAGTGTTATGAATGAGGAAGCTCTGTTGGCGCGGGCTACCGAGGAGCGGGAGCGAATTTTTCAGAGGTATGAGAGAGGGCGAGAAAATCTCGTCGGACAAATAGACCCGTGGGAAGATCCGGAGTTCGAAGAATACCACAAAACTGATAGGTGTGTAACCAGTTCATGACATAATTACCATTTATATATAACATAGTTCTTTTTATAGCTGTGTTAAGTTTCTAAAATAAAGCGTGAATGTTTTATAATATATACTGTTTACATTGGTTATTGAATTGTGTATAAAAGTAATTAATATCTAAATTGCCTTAAAACTACTGTTTTGTGCAGTATTGTTTGTAAATGTGTCTTTTCCTGTATTAGTCTTATGTATATACTAAGGTGTACTTGCGACTTTGTACACACTTATTACAATATAGAATTTAATAGAAATATATTTAAATAATTAGGGGAACATAACTTTCTACTAATGAAAGAATTTTCGGGATCTGATGAGCACTTTCTGATAATATCTTATACAGACATACTCACAACTTTTGTTAGTTTTTAATAATAGTACAGAATGGCAAGAAACTGGTACATATGATTTAATTTTACTTCAACTGTATCTGATATCTTACAAGCAATGATATTATAACTAAAACGCTGTAGATACGTCATAAGTGTTTCAACAATGCCTTGTTAAACTTGGCTATCTAGCAAACATGATCTAGCCCAGTCCATCCAACCCAGTATCTTAGCAACATAGAACTTCTTTTTAGCTAACTCATTTTAGCTAAGCAAAATCATAAAGCCACACTATTTGTGAGTGTCATAGGCTATATATTAACCCGAAAAGTAAAAAGTGTTTGTGGTAGTTGGATTCGCAAAGTAAGAGAAAAAAAGAAGAAACAGTCAAATAAAGACGTTTCTTTGGAACACTACCTTAACGATGAGAGATATATGATTAAATTCTAGAGAAAAGTTCTAGAGCTTCTTGCCTACAAAAAAATTACTGACAGCGTATGTCTAAGTTTTATATTTAAGTCACAAAAGTAGTTTTTTATATAAAAAAAATAATTTAAATAGTTAAGTGATGTTTATTGGTCAGATTATCAACAACAATTGTGCATTCTTATCAATATGTAATCATATAATAATTGAGCCACACCAACATGTAGCCGAGTCAGCAATTTATAATATATTAGCAGGCCCGGCGGACATTATTCAGCCCTGATTACAAAAAACCTTGACAAATTATATACATAAACCTTCCTCATGAATCACATTATCTACTAGTGAAAACTGCACGAAAATCCATTCAGTAGTTTATCACAAACAGACATGTCAGATGACTTTGTTTTATATGTAGGTAGTGATTACATGTTATCAGTCTGCTTTACTTGGTCGCAAAAAGAATATTCTATTCCATATATTACATTATATTACACAGATTTTTTCAAAACATAATCTATATATACATCAATCGTGATTAGATTCTGTAAATCTGTTTAAGTATAAATATATTTTCATATATATATATAATTTATACATGTAAATGAAACTATAATGTTTTTAGTATTTTTTGAAATGGTTGAATAGATTTTTATGCTAATAAACTTTTTAGAGTCAAAATCAAAAATACTTTATTCAATTTAGGCCCTAGGAAGGCACATTTGAACTCAAAACTATAGTTGGTTTGTTGATCTGGTTAACATCTTTAACATATATATATATATATATAGAATACATTACACATCACAACCATTTTTAGTGGATGAACAGAGAGGAGTGAATTCCAGACATCACCATTTTTCACATATTCACAGTAATAACCTTTTGACACCAAAACCCGCTTGGTGCATAAACTTACAGTCTGGCAAATCAGTAATTTGCTTTGAGACTTTATTGCGAAAGCTAACGCTATTACCTAAAAAACTGATACTGGTTTTAATGAGTCTAAAACATTGGATGACAAGTTTGTTACAGTTTCTAGTATTTACATCATGCCAGTTTTTTAGAAAATCCAGCTTTTGACGTGTTACCTAGCCTTCTCAATATGCTTTTATTTGAGGCTTAAGTGTTAATGACAAACATTAACATTAGACAAGCATAAAGTCCCTGGTATCAGCTTCATGTTAGGAAGTATCTTATTCCACAACAAAATCAACCTTTTATTATACCAAATTACATTACAATTTATCTAGCCATTTTAGTGTGATTGGTGGGTATACATTTAAACAAATGTACTTCAAATATATAATTTGAATTAGATTAGCTGTGCATGTGGCTTAGTTCTAGTTCTGCTTATTATTCATTGTAATAAGATAATAGATATTTCAAGTCATACTTATGTTCATGTTTACGTACATCTATAGCTATAAATATAGCTTAGACACATGTTTCTTGATTAAAAACCACACATAGGCACATGTGATAGTATTTAATCAGTATGTGAAATTTACTATAAAAAATGCAATAAGCTGATGACAAATGTTATCCCCATGTTGATGACGAATATTACATCTATGTTGAATGTGGATTATTACTGCAGTGTTATTGGGGTGTAAGGGGTGTTGAATAACATCATAAGACTTGAGACAAATCAAATCAAAAATACTTTATTCAGTCTAAGCCCTAATAAGGCACTTATGAACGTCAAAGACTACTACCTGTTCGGAAAACAACCCAGTCATCGAGAAGAACCGGCAAGAGACTCGATCGGGTACATTTTTTAAACATATATTTCCAATACATTATACAATGCTTTTAGTGGATGCACAGAGAAGAGTCAATTCCAGACATCACTATCATTCACATACTGATCCACTCTATAATATCCTTTTGAAACTAAAACCCGTTTGACATGGCGCTTAAATTCACAGTCCGGCAAATCGGTAACATGCTTTGGGACTTTATTGTAGAACCTAACACTATTACCTAATTACACCCAAGCCAAGCCGAAAAAGCCAGTCATAGTAATTCGCTTCTGCGGGACGTGTTTTGGGATCAGCCTGTGCATATCCAGCGTTTTGCAGGCCGGCTTGACAGCGGCCACCAGCGATGGACAGTGTGTGGACAGACTCTGTGGTCGCCATTGTTTTTGTATTGTACTGTGCTTACCATCAGGCATAGTGCAGTCATTTAGCTGTGCTACAATAGAAAAAATAGTAGATGGTGGGACATTTGCCACACCAAAAACCTGTATGAAAACAAACACTTACGCATGCCAGCACTCATAGTGAATACTTGATCATTGTTAATGTTTGTCCATCTCAAATACTTATGCCAATATCCATCTTTATATACATAATATAATGGAATGGAAGGAATGGAACACACAGTTCCAACACACAGAGTTTGTCAGGTTTTTTTATGTCGATAATTTTATCTTAAAGGTTGTAAGATTAAATCAAGTTTCTTCAAGGGAATAATCAAATTATATAATTTAAATAGGTTAAACTTACATATTAAAAAGCAATTTATGATAGAGGGAGGATGCATTGCGATTTTATATGTGTTATTGTGCTAGTGTTACTGGGCTATTCTGTCTGAAGCATTGATATTTTTTTAATAAGGAACATACATAAGTTAGAAGTGGTGAGGTGAATTGAAGTTTACTGGTTCTTCTGGTTCCATTGTTCTTCAGTGTATTATATCATTACATAGTATAAAACAAAGTCCCCTACCGCGTCTGTCTGTCTGTCTGTTCGCGATAAACTCAAAAACTACTGAACGGATTTTCAAGCGGTTTTCACCAGCGGATAAAGTGATTTATGAGGAACATTTTGGTATATAATTTGTCAAGGATTTTTTTATAATCAAACGTTTGCCGCGCCCGCTAGTAGACTATAAATGACTAAGTCTTTAAAGGGGCTAAGCAGTAATGATATAATTTTACAGAGGTAATTTAAATCATACCAATTATCAAAAAAGGATGCCCAAGAAATATAAAGAATTATTGACCCTTTGAAATACTGTTCTACACACAAATACTATTTAAATACTTTCTATATGCACTCTTCACCAGATACATGATAAATGTATGATAATTATACATGAGCCGTGCTTTTAGGGAAATCAAGTTGGTTTTGTATGAAGAGATTAGTTCTTATCGAAATAATAAATACAAGTCTATAATAAGAGAAGGTTTCATAATTTCCTAATGTTACTATGTTACATGTTTCACAAGGATATCATTTTATGAACCATACTGATTCTATATTAATGATGGCATTGTTTTAAAAATATTCACAACATTATTGTTTTAGATTCTTAGTTTTGGGCTAGTTCAACTGTGACATTGTTTGGAATCTTATTTATATAGTCCTTTAGTAACAGCTCAGATTTATACAGCGTATTATTAACTGTACTTTCTTTACATTCAATATAATCTGTGTTTTAAACCATAGCTGTGCGTGATTGGCGATAATAACTTGATTTAATTTTCCATGTAGGTATTTTTCACACTGTTTCCTTTTAAATATTGCATTCATCATATTACGGTATTACACTAACTACTATAAAATTGTGGTTTTATTTTACAATTATGAAAGTGAAAAAAGTCTACTGTAAGATATATATTTTTACTTCTAGGTATGGGTTCATTCATGATGAACGGCTTCCCCAGAAAACAGCGCCGCAAAAAATAAACGTCGAAGTTGAAAGAGAGAAGAAATGGGTGAAGATGCTTGGTAATTGGGACACACCAGACACAAAACAAAAATTGCATAGGCGAATTTATAAAGGCATTCCAAATTCACTTCGTATAAAAATATGGTGCAAGTTATTAGATGTAAATCGATTGAAGTCTGAGAAACCTGGGAAATACCAAGAAATGCTGAAATTGGCTAAACAATGGTCGACTGATGTGAGGCAAATAGATTCTGATGTAAATAGACAATTCCGTGAACATCAGTTCTACAGAGAAAGATATTCTGAAAAACAGTGTTCATTATTTAATGTATTGTGTGCCTACAGCATGTATAATTCAGAAGTTGGCTATTGCCAGGGCATGTCAGGTTTAGCTGGTGTATTATTGATGTATATGGATGAGGAAGATGCTTTTTGGGCTCTTGCTGTTTTGTTGTCAGAGAAGAAGTATCTTATGCATGGACTATACATTGAAGGCTTCCCAAAGTTGACAAGATTTTTGGAACACCATGATAGGATTCTTACAAAGTTTATGCCGAAATTAAAACAGCACTTTGACAAATTTGGTCTTGATGCAATTCTCTATTCACTGAAATGGTTTTTTGTATGTTTCGTTGAGAGAGTGCCCTTTAGTCTCTGTTTGAGAGTATGGGATATATATTTGTTGGATGGAGAGAGGGTGATTACCGCTATGGCGTATACAATACTCAAGTTACACAAGAAGGCTATAATGAAGTTAAATGATATGGATCTTATTGTTAATTATATACAGGTGATAATTGTTTGTATTTGCTTGTATATACATTTTTTATATACATACGTGTAGATTTCAATTTCATATTTTTATAGGTTAAGCTACATAAGGATTTTGGTTATGAAGATGATATAGTAATATATCACTTGGAGAGGTCTATGGACGAGTTGAAAAGAGCCAAACTTGATTATCCGGGACCACCACCGCCCATTGAACTACCAAAACGAACTTTAGGAATATTTGTTGAGCCTGACAAGAAATCGAAGATTGGACAGAGGGCGGAAAATTTTTCTGACAATGAAAAGCAGGCTAGAGCCACTGTAATATTCAGGTGAGGTTTATTACCGCTACAAAATATGATTATACTAGCTTTTGTCCGTGGCTTCGCCCGCGTTAATGTAGATTTAACTTATCCCTTACGAATAGTACTCTTTTCGGTGAATGAAAGTTACCTTATGCACTTTTTTGTATTGCAGACAATGTAGATAAATTTTATAGCAATAGGTTAGGTCTGGGGTGCTCAAGCTTGAATTTCTAGCAGTCCACGTCAATATTGTTAGACTGGAATCGATCGACTCTGAAAGGCATATGTGATGCAGAATTGTCGTCTAGGTAACTGTAGGTAATTCCCGCTAAAAACAAGTCATGAGGAGGTTATTCTGACCTTATATTGTTTACATTTTGTTTTGGTTACCTACCTACTAATAATATTTTTATTCAGCCACCGATACAAGTCCAAGTCCGTACGTTGCGTTGACCCCACATTGAAAATCAGCACTGTGGTACCACTATTTTTGGGCATTTGTAATTAATATATATGTGTATTTTTTTAATTTACTTAGTAATTTAGATGTGCTCAACACTAAAAAACTTTTTATTGGTAAACTTTTCTCGAGATCGGCTCAAAAACTTCTCGCGATCGACCATTTGAGAACCCTTGGGTTAGGTAATTAAGGTTATGACAGCGTAACAAAAAAATAATTTAAATTGCTAGTATAAATGAAAAATGGGTAATGAATGATCTTTAATCGACTTATGGTTTGTAATTTCAGACGTGAGAAGGCAGCTCTCGAGTTGCAGGAGCTACGTGTCTCACAGAGCGATACGGTTTCAGGTAATTTGGAGACCAGTCCACCCAGTTCGCGTACTACCTCTGATGAAAGCCTTGGCTCAGATCACTTCACTCATTTATAAATTCGCTAGACTATAATATATATGCACACAATTAATTATTTTACTAAACTGAGAGGGACATCAGTCAAGTTGTATCAATATTTAGTTAGTATATATAGTTAGCCTTGCATAAACATAGAACAGTTGTATCTGGTATCAATTAGTTTTTCTTTTTTGGCAATCAATTTTCTAGTAGATTATTACTGACATTGTCGAGTAGGTAATAATATTATAAGTTTTTGCGATTATTCCAATGTTCTAACAAGATGGTGGCTGTCTTGTTAGAACTTTCCAGGGAGTTTTTTAAGCAAGTTAGAATCCATGCTTCGTGGTGTTATTTGCCATCCACTTCACTTATGCACAATAACCAAACTATATTACGTAAAACACCAGCAATATCACAAAATATAGAGCCAGATAACACGAGATTATGAATAAAATATAAATCCACCACATAACATTCCAAGATCCCGCCAAAAACTCTGATTAGTTTTTAATTATTAGTACAAATCGATTCTTCTTACTGTTATTGCCATTTAAAAAAATATTGCCAATGAATTTCCTAAATTCTTTTAAATGATTTTCGTTAAGCAAGAGGTATTATTTAATTTAATAAAATTACAATTTTTTTACGTATATAGCAATAGGTATGGAACGTAAGTCGATGATAATTTTGTGCAATGCACAGCTCTTGCCTAATAGTATTTTATTAAATTTGGCTTTATTATTGCCACAACTCAAAACACTTAAATTAACACAAATAAATATTATTTTTATTTAAGAAGCATTATACATTTAGAAAAAAAAAACATTTTTAAAAGTAGAATATTATATCTATACATTAGATATGTTTCCACCATATTCTAAGTGAAGTTAGCCTATTTTTCCGTAAGCTAAATAAATCTAGACTCTGTTAAATCTAGCTTAATAGTTGAGTAAAAATAATTGTCTATGAAATATCCTTTAACGATAATATAATATGTATTGGAGTACAAGAATAGTGTGGCTGGTTATTCATTCAAAATTAATATTAGCAAACGGGCATATGGTCATTAGTTTTATTTGTACATTATAGATTTCAACACAACCTAACCTGATATGAAATGACAATATGGTTTAAAATGGTAAACACAGTTAGAGTGCAGCTGTCGGAATCAATATAGATAATAAATATAATATAAACAATAGGTATATGACGACAGATTTTTTACTTGAGGTTGGTAGTTAACCAAGCGGAGTTAGAAAAAGCCCTACCACCGTGCTATATATTTTATCATTATGTTTTCCTTCAATGAAAGCTCTGATTCAGATACAAGGATTCGAACTTACGTCCATCGACTCTGTGTCCGGGTACGCTAAACACTCAACCATAATTACTTTATAATTATACTATTTTGTCAATCTTCCCACACTTAGTTTACTTCTGATCTATGTATAATGAAATAATCGACAACTTTGTAATGACTGATGACATAATATATTTGTATATAATGAGAGAATCGATATTATAAAGGTGATGACCAAATTCAATTGTAATCATCAATTTTGTACGAATAACCAAGCTTACATTGTTCTTGCTACAACAAGCTCTACATTTTCTAGTTTGGACTCATAAATCCTACTACACTTCATCTCAGTTAGTCTAGTATACGTAAACAACTAGTTTGACAAGAAATCTACATTTAATAGTCACAATATCATACTGCTACTGTACAATACTGTACATACAATGCATACTGCATATGTTATTTTAGTGAATTATTAAGTTGAAAATTGTTTACTTACCAAAATTATTGGTATAACTTGACTATAATCATTGCATAGTATTTAATAATCTTTGGGCATCAGATTTTCCCTAAATATTTTATATGATATGGTGGGCAAGCTAATTTTGTTCTAATGAAGAAGTTTCTTTTTTATATATGTAACCGTGAAGTATATGTAATTTTTGCATGGATTGCACATTCCCATATAAAAACAATGCATGTGGTTTAAATGCACTATAATTATAAAGTATTTGGAGAATTGTATAGACTAATTAATAATAAGAAAGTTGATATTAAAGTGCTTATAGTCTCTTGTATAAATAATTTAATAGATGTAAAAAACTGAATTTACTATTCAAGATATTGTCTTTGACTTGAATATCGTGACTTAGTTATTCTGTTTTATCGAGTACAAAGTAATAATATTGTTATGATTATGGTTTTTTTTAATGAAAAGTCACAAATTAAATGAATATGAAATATATTGGTAACATTTAAATAGTTCATTGTATATAATTTCGTTATAAGTGTGAATCAGGGTTGATTAGTCAAATTTATTACGAAGAACTTTTAATGCCCATTTAAATTAATGAATTACATATGGTAAAGCTGATTTTGATTTAATATCTCCCATTGTGATATCGCATAACCGAATGTGTTCATTATTGAATTATATTGTGCAAAAAGTGTACAAATTAATTTGAAATCAATCACACTCATGTATGATAATCCTTTTTTTCCCCATAAAAATATATTAATTTTAATATAATGTATCCATTACTACGTATTGTTTAATTATCTTGTTATAAAACACACTTCTCATATTAGTTTCAATAATTCCCACCGTTTAGTTCAGTTAACACAAATTATTGTATAAATTCATTTGTGATGGATACATCCACGATTTTAATTCATATATTCTAACGAGTGAACCTTTTAGAAAATAATTATTCAGTAATATAAATCCAATGGCCCGTTTAGAGTATTTATTACAATAATAATAATTAGTAATATAGAAAATTATTATCACTGTAATTAGAATATAGTTTTTACATATTTTAATTTGGTTATCTACATATCACTATGAGAAATTGAATGCTTCGTTTTATATATCCTTTATGTTTAATTGTTATGATTTTCATGCTTGCTGAGTTGATAATTCTCATCGTATCGGTTTAGTATATAAGCTATGTAATTAATACTGCGTAGATTTATTAATAGTTTATGCAGTAGCATGTCTCTCGGTTGGTTGTATGGCGGTGGGTTTATGTCTTTAACATGGTTACTTATTTAACATATCATTGCTTAGGATTTGAGGAGTGTTTCCATGTTATTTATAAGTAATGTCTCCTCATTTAACATTCATTTATCGTCATTTCTCCTC
Source organism: Antheraea pernyi (assembly GCA_015888305.1). NCBI lineage: Eukaryota > Metazoa > Arthropoda > Insecta > Lepidoptera > Saturniidae > Antheraea > Antheraea pernyi. The sequence continues at coordinate 126,085 of MU159104.1, read as the reverse complement.
GGATCTTAAGACAATATACGCTTTCCGCATTGTTTGTGCTATTTCATTTTAGGTAACGCTATCGATTCAAGGGTATATACTAACATCAAAATTTTATACTTCAAAAATGATGACCCGTTCATTTTGTATTATATACACTCACATCTTATTTGCGATCATGTTGAAATTGTTTTCATCTCTATAATGCCTACCTCATTATATTAACAAATAATTATTGATTACATTTACGAATCTCTGCTCAAAGTAATTTCTTTGTAATTAATTTATTCCATAAACCCACTTCTATCAATTGACAGTTTGTATCAAATAAATTAGTTTATAAGATTTATTTGAATCACTGCTTCAAATATAAATTAGATAGAACAATATATGGAAGTAAATAAACTGATTTGGACGTACTGAGTAAGACTTCTTTATACATTTTGCGTATTGTCTTTGTGTTCCTGTACTGTATTATTTATGTACTGTTATATTGTCAGCAGCTGAATCTCGAATTCGTATATCGGTTGTTTTGTAAATACATATTGTCAAAATTTTATTTTTAGTTTTGCCGCCTGTGGCCGTATGAAGGAAACCTTAAGTAAATACATTAAAACATATCAGATAAACGTTCATTATGGTATGTTATAGTCGTACATTTCTATAATATATTATGTACATTCTTCACGTAGTCACACCGTTATATCTTAACATTGTCGCTTTTTAAATTCATTCAACTCGATATATGACTCTACTATATGTTTTGCAATTACACTTAAACATATAATTTTTTTTCCAATATCTGACTAAGGATAATAGAAAATAATAGCGATTTAAATAATATATCTTAACATTGTCGCTTTTTAAATTCATTCAACTCGATATATGACCCTTTACTATATGTTTTGCAATTACACTTAAACATATAAAAAACTTTTCAATATCTGACTAAGGATTATAGAAAATATTAACGATCTTGGCATATTTACAATTAGTAAGATAGTCCGTTCTGTGGCTTAGTATATCATGCTCTAAATATTTCTGCAGATGATAATTTACCCTTTGGCGTTCCACTTCATACGTCAGAAGCATCGATGGATATCCATTTGATGTCCCCGGAACAAAAACCCGACAACGACACTAATACTGGGTCTCAATATAAAAGTTATCTTGTTAATGATAAAAGGTATAGAAGAATAAGAAAACGGAAAAAATAGGAACAATGAATAATCAATTAATTAATTGTTATTGATATAAATGTGTTTGCAATAAAGGGAATGAAATAACATCTTTCATTTGAGCAGAGATTTTTAAAATATGGTTCCTTCTTGATACATATATATAATTTGCATGTGCGTTTTGAGACCACATTGTTGTTTCTTTTTTTAATTTTGCATTGCTTGAGAATGTGTGTAAGTTTGAAATAACACGAGGTAAGTTATATGAATAATATATATTTTTTGCACCGTTTCGTTCTGTCATTTAGATTGTTTATTTTTATTTGCCTTTGTCAACTATTCTATATTCTACCGTCTCAAGAAAGAGGGGTGCATTTGCAATTGTAGTCTTGATTACACATTGAGTTTTACATATACGGAATCGGGAAAAAACACAAATACATGTAGTATAAGTATATTTATTGAATATATAATAGCGAATTGTCAGATTGAACCCAGTTTCGTAGACATAATAATAAAAAGTTGGATGTCTGTAAAGTCGGTTTACGGGCGATAATTTTACGTGATAACGTCATAAGAAAACATTGATAAAAAATGCATAGTTTTATGAATTGAATTATTCTATATATAGATAGATGCTTCACAAGCCGAACGCTTAGGCCGATCGCGCCTCTATTGTTTGTACCGCGCTCTAGCTTGCACGCTCGGCTCAGGCGGAACGTGACAATGAGTCATGCTTTGCAGTGTGTGCAGCCTTGACGGAATCGATTTATAAGACGGTTTCACGTTAGAAGGATATTTTTAATATGCCCATGAACTTCTGTTCTCGGTTCACTCTTAACTGACAACGACATCACGAGTATTAAGTACTTCGCTAAAGATATTTTTATTTGTCTTCGATGTTTAATGCATGCTCCCCTTTTTCCTGTGCGACGGTTGAATAGTTGCAGTTGAATAGAATGTAACGTCAATGAGTTGAGCTGTAAAGGAATATGTAATAATTTTAATTGAATTATAATAAGTTTTTGGATTGTTGATTTGACATGTCCTATGGCAGAGCACAGTGGTGTTGCCGGCGGTGTGAGATGCGATGACTCTGTATCCGTGTTGGGGTCACGTCGTTCGTTAGCCGATACAAGTGTGACGAGTACTGCCGATTTGAGTGTATTCTCTAGCGGACGGTCTCACGCCCCGGACAACTCGCTGGACACGCACAGCAACGTCAGCGACGACGGCACTGGGTCAGATGGGTGAGATGTTTTATGTAGACGCAGAGTTGCACTCATTACTAATATCATTATGTCGTGTTATGCAGTAATCTGTGGAATGTTCAAAAAATGAGTGAACAACTGATGTTTCAATTTAGAATTTCGTTATATAAATCAAAGTAAAATCGGCTGAGTGCCTTAAGCGCTCGCCTTAGTAGTCCGTTGAAGCTGTTAAGACCTTGCTTGGTCAATAGCGTAGTCAGTTCGAAAAAAACAAAAAAAAAAATCGTTATATAAAAAAATATCGTTTCTTTAAATATATATACATTTATAGCTCCTTGTATATTATATGAACACTTAACATCACAGTCAAAGTCAAGCATAATGTAATTGTAATTGGCACATGCTTGTAAATGTTAAAATGTATCATGTGTTAAACGTGCCATAAAGTAATATATAACAAATAAATAAATATCTAAACGTGGGTAAATAATTATATTGTTTCTTTAAATATATATACATTTATAGCTCCTTGTATATTATATGAACACTTAACATCACAGTCAAAATCAAGCATAATGTACTAACTTGAATATACAATACTACATTAAATGATTACTTTGTAATTGGCACATGCTTGTAAATATTAAAATGTATCACGTGTTAAACGTGCCATAAAGTAATATATAACAAATAAATAAATATCTAAACGTGGGTAAATAATTATATTTTCATTAAAAAAAGGATATTTCAATTGTTATTTTTGAATAACGCACTAAAATATTGCGTATAAAGGCGTTTGTATGACGTCACAACATTCTAAGCAACACTATTTCCAAATAAGCCAGACCGATATTTCGGAATGTTCTTGTGACTGACTGGTGTTCCTGTTTATGTGATAAATCGAATAACATTGAATTATTCGTATTCAGTTATTGTATATCATAAACGAAAAAGAAAAACAAATGTAATATTTGGTATCTGTTCTGAGTAAACTCGTAAATGACATTTTTATTTTCGAGGGTGATTCGATGAAAATAGTTTCACACCTCTCCTGATGATTTATGCTAAAAGAGACGTGACGTCAATATCTTGGAATTAAAAAAATCGTCATGCTTCATTATAAAGAGTTCAATTTTTATTTCATTACTGTGATGTTATACCGATTGAAATCAATATTTTTTTTACTAATATATTGCTGCATAACACGTTTCATATCTTATATTAAATTCATCTATGGGCATATTTAGAGGAACGCAATAAAACGAGGGGCAAATGAATATGAAAACAGATTTATTTATAAAATATAAGGTGTTAAAACTCGTTGAATAGATACATTTAATTCAAGTTTTGAACACAAAAAAATTATATTAAAAGAAAAAAGAACACAAATTAGGGGTAATAAATTCAGTACTTTAATTGTAAGGAATTTTGACCTAACATAATAAAAATTGAATATTGCTTTTAAAACTTTTTTTCATTATGGGTGACATAATCAGTATTTCGCATTGCCTCGTCTCGCTGTCAAAATTACTTGTATCAATCAGTCTGGGATTTTTTTTATTAAATTGCCAATGATAATTTGTGGCATTAGGATTCATTCTCCAACCGATGCTGTTTTGAGGTACTTTAGGTTAGCTGGTGATGGTGTGCACTTCAGTTGTTCACAATAAGTAAACTATGTTACATAAAACACCACCAATATTACACAATATAGGGCCATAACACAAGATTATGAATACAATATAAAAACCAGTACAAGATATTTCGAGACCCCGGTGAAAACTAAAAAAAATTAAAAAATGGTAGGTAAATTTCTATTCAGAATCTTTTTCAAAACACATAATACTGGTATATATGGACATACAAAATATGTTGTCTTGTTCAATTTTTTTTTGAGTTTTTATAAATATGTCCATGTGTGTAGTTTTACACATAGATCTTATTTAAAGTTATATGTACAGTATAAAGTCGGTTGTCTCGTATCTTTTATAGAGTAGTATAATTATTAAAAAAAATGTGGATAAATTTGTTGTTTTTTTTACTATTAAATTTTTGGTGTTAAAAATACTAGATACGTAAAATATTGTACTTGATTTGTTTGCAAATATGTAGTACGTAATTATTTTCCCTTCTCCTGATTAGTAACGTTCATTTGTAAATTATTTAAAAAGAACTTTTTTTCAGCGGAAACAATTTTCGCCATCGAATAAGCGAAGAGACTTATTGCAAACGGTATCATAAATCCTATATTTATTGAAATTATGTATTTTGGATCTTAAAAAGATATCGTTGACCGAATTAGTAGTTCTTAACATTTATTTTTTTTCGTTTTTGGCATCTGTTTTAAATCACTTTATTTTTTTTTTGATACCCCGCTATTCGATAATGCGTGGCTACCTTGCAATTGTCAAGCGATGTTCAACACTTTGTTGGTTTTGAGCTTTGGTCATTTCATTTCAAAAACGGTTTATAATATTTTGTAATGTCACGATGCGGAATTAGAGTTCATGAGAATTAGTGATCGCTTGATGTTGAGATGTAGTTCTGCTATAAACCTTCCGTGTTCCACAATACCCTGCGCTGTTTTGATTTAAGACATCATTCAGTATGACATTTTGTTGCGAAACATAGAAATCGTTGTGACACCTTAAATATTGTGTTTTTAACTTAGTATACTCGCACAATAACATAGTACTTTATAGTGATGTCTTTAATTTTTATGAACTCCTTTATCTAAGACCAGTTTTCAATTTAAATTATTTAACTTAAAAAAACGCTTGCTAAGTATCTATATATTCTCCACGTAGATGCAGAACTTACTTTAAAAGTGTTTTAAGTGGTTTTTTTTTGTGATATATATTTTTTTATTTTCAGCTCGGGGATTTGCGGATTGAGTGTTCAGCGGGTACCGTCGACAACTCATTCGACCCCTAGGGCTACACCTCACCCTCATTCTGCGTCTCCCCTCTCTGATGACGTAGTTCGCATCCACGTCACTTACAACCCTCTTTCGAGTAGTCCCTCGCATCTCCACCCTTCTAGTCCGGCGAAGTATAAGCCTTATGAGGAACACCACAAACCGATATCTCTAGGGTTTTATACTAGTAACGGAGCCACGAATTTACCAGCTGACAACCGGATACGCATTCAAGTGCCCTCTGAAGATCTACTCACGCCGGTCGTTGACTCTGGTAGGATCGTGCCTCAACGCTACGTTGATACTCATTCGGAAATTTATGATCTGAAGTAAAAAAATAATATATATTATGTTAAAATACTCGAATATGCGTGCTAGCTTTTATTTATAGTGCGCGTAACTATTTTCCAAGGTAATTTCAGGGAATCTATAACTGTATAAATCGAAAAATTATACATTAATTATTATATTTATTCCCAACGTTTATTTTATTTAATGGAAATATTAATTCGATTATTTTATTTTTCTTAATTTTTCTCGCATTTAAGTTTGTATTAAAATATAATTAAATGTGTTTACAGACAAAAGTAATTAATTTAATATTAACGTTTTTTTAAATATTGATACTGAATTAATAGATTGTCGAAATACATATTTTTCGTGTATTTTATTTTTATTTTACGGTCGGTATATTTGGCGACCTATAAAGTATACTTATGGGGCATTTAGACTGGCTGCGGGTTATATATATACATATATATTTACTTGACCATTCTGAATCTCGAACTTTAATTATATAACTTATAAATTTGTATGTAGTACATGTGGTAAAAGTTTTCTGAATCTGTTATTTTTATAGGTGTAAAATAACGAAATTAAATTTCTAATATTTCGAATCTGCTAGAATATTGTAAGACAGTATGTTTACGCTATATTTAGAACCAAATATATACCAGGTGAAAGGTTAGACAGTCGCAGTATTCTAGGATATGACACTTCATGGTCACATTTAACACATAAAACAATAATATCAGAACATATATCAATAGACAAAAAAAAACAACAAAGAGAACCTTAGGTAAAGTTTGTACTAAGACTTTCAAAATTATGAATAATAACTTAAATACACCTAGGTTGAATAATGACCGGTGATAAAACCTGCGAGCGGCGACCCGGAGTTAATAACTTTCGATAATAAAACGGACAATAAACCCTTTGGTTTGTTCAAACTTCGAAAAATTATCCTCTGTTAGTTGGCTTCACTTTCAATTCATTTTCACTTCATTGACACTGTGCTTTAACATAGATGCTTAGAGGATTGAGTATAATTTTTCTATGTTTCTAGATAATTAGGTCAAATATTAAGCACCTATTTTTTTTATTGATTTAGAACGAGTATCGAGTGCAGTTTATCCTGCATAAATATTGCTACTGTCTAAATATTCACCGGGTATATAATGACGAATAGCGTGTGGTTAGTCTGTTGCTAGTATTTTTTATATAAACGAAGGCAATTTTCGATGCGTGCAATGTGAATTCCTTTCTCAAACCCCGTTAGTGTAAGATTAGAGTATATTAAAAAAGAGAGAACTTAAGAATTTCTTAAAAACATACAGTGAGAAACGCAATAATAACAGTTAAACTGTCTGTTACATTTTTTTTTTTTTTCGTTTTTGGCATCTGTTTTAAATCACTTTATTTTTTTTTGATACCCCGCTATTCGATAATGCGTGGCTACCTTGCAATTGTCAAGCGATGTTCAACACTTTGTTGGTTTTGAGCTTTGGTCATTTCATTTCAAAAACGGTTTATAATATTTTGTAATGTCACGATGTGGAATTAGAGTTCATGAGAATTAGTGATCGCTTGATGTTGAGATGTAGTTCTGCTATAACCCTTGCGTGTTCCACAATACCCTGCGCTGTTTTGATTTAAGACATCATTCAGTATGACATTTTGTTGCGAAACATAGAAATCGTTGTGACACCTTAAACATTGTGTTTTTAACTTAGTATACTCGCACAATAACATAGTACTTTATAGTGATGTCTTTAATTTTTATCAACTCCTTTCATCTAAGACCAGTTTTCAATTTAACTTACTTATTTAACTTTAAAAAAAACCGCTTGCTAAGTATCTATATATCCTCCACGTAGATGCAGAACTTAATTTAAAAGTGTTTTAAGTGTTTTTTTTTGTGATATATATTTTTTTATTTTCAGCTCGGGGATTTGCGGATTGAGTGTTCAGCGGGTACCGTCGACAACTCATTCGACCCCTAGGGCTACACCTCACCCTCATTCTGCGTCTCCCCTCTCTGATGACGTAGTTCGCATCCACGTCACTTACAACCCTCTTTCGAGTAGTCCCTCGCATCTCCACCCTTCTAGTCCGGCGAAGTATAAGACTTATGAGGAACACCACAAACCGATATCTCTAGGGTTTTATACTAGTAACGGAGCCACGAATTTACCAGCTGACAACCGGATACGCATTCAAGTGCCCTCTGAAGATCTACTCACGCCGGTCGTTGACTCTGGTAGGATCGTGCCTCAACGCTACGTTGATACTCATTCGGAAATTTATGATCTGAAGTAAAAAAATAATATATATTATGTTAAAATACTCGAATATGCGTGCTAGCTTTTATTTATAGTGCGCGTAACTATTTTCCAAGGTAATTTCAGGGAATCTATAACTGTATAAATCGAAAAATTATACATTAATTATTATATTTATTCCCAACGTTTATTTTATTTAATGGAAATATTAATTCGATTATTTTATTTTTCTTAATTTTTCTCGCATTTAAGTTTGTATTAAAATATAATTAAATGTGTTTACAGACAAAAGTAATTAATTTAATATTAACGTTTTTTTAAATATTGATACTGAATTAATAGATTGTCGAAATACATATTTTTCGTGTATTTTATTTTTATTTTACGGTCGGTATATTTGGCGACCTATAAAGTATACTTATGGGGCATTTAGACTGGCTGCGGGTTATATATATACATATATATTTACTTGACCATTCTGAATCTCGAACTTTAATTATATAACTTATAAATTTGTATGTAGTACATGTGGTAAAAGTTTTCTGAATCTGTTATTTTTATAGGTGTAAAATAACGAAATTAAATTTCTAATATTTCGAATCTGCTAGAATATTGTAAGACAGTATGTTTACGCTATATTTAGAACCAAATATATACCAGGTGAAAGGTTAGACAGTCGCAGTATTCTAGGATATGACACTTCATGGTCACATTTAACACATAAAACAATAATATCAGAACATATATCAATAGACAAAAAAAAACAACAAAGAGAACCTTAGGTAAAGTTTGTACTAAGACTTTCAAAATTATGAATAATAACTTAAATACACCTAGGTTGAATAATGACCGGTGATAAAACCTGCGAGCGGCGACCCGGAGTTAATAACTTTCGATAATAAAACGGACAATAAACCCTTTGGTTTGTTCAAACTTCGAAAAATTATCCTCTGTTAGTTGGCTTCACTTTCAATTCATTTTCACTTCATTGACACTGTGCTTTAACATAGATGCTTAGAGGATTGAGTATAATTTTTCTATGTTTCTAGATAATTAGGTCAAATATTAAGCACCTATTTTTTTTATTGATTTAGAACGAGTATCGAGTGCAGTTTATCCTGCATAAATATTGCTACTGTCTAAATATTCACCGGGTATATAATGACGAATAGCGTGTGGTTAGTCTGTTGCTAGTATTTTTTATATAAACGAAGGCAATTTTCGATGCGTGCAATGTGAATTCCTTTCTCAAACCCCGTTAGTGTAAGATTAGAGTATATTAAAAAAGAGAGAACTTAAGAATTTCTTAAAAACATACAGTGAGAAACGCAATAATAACAGTTAAACTGTCTGTTACATTAGTGCATATGTATTAGCTGTAAGGTATGAATTATATGTACAAAATGTTAATGACTAAGTTTAACCTGACAGGTAAGCTTATAAAAAATTGGGTTATGCTTCTATTGCCAGAATATATTTATTAGTAATCATACAAAAAAGTAATGGGTGAATAATTAAGATGCTTGTTTTACTTTTCTCAGGCAGTCAAATCTGAGATTGTTAAATTCATTGTTGCACTTCATTTAGAATGACAGTATATAAAATGAATCGAATTCGGAGATTTTGTAATATTGGTTGATCATAATACATTGTAAATGTGCATTTATATAAAAAAAATTATACTTTATATGATATATGTTAAAAGGAAGAAAAATTCTGTATCCCATATTACATTCTAACTGTAGTGTAACTGGTAAAATTAATATATATTACAACTGGTTATGTACGCTTATTTCGTATATTTTCCAATGCTCATAAACAGAAATGTAGGGTAGCCTATAGGTATGTTTTTTAAGTTGCGGTCTCTCTAGAGTGTTACCATTATAGGTCACATGGTCACTTAATATCTGGTGAGACTGCAACCAAAGGTGAACGCATGATTCGAAAAAACAATTACATAGTTTAATTACCTCGATATTTTTTTTATAAATAGTATATTTTTTTTGTAATGCGTGTTCACATTCTGTTGTGATTACAATTATCAGCTAATGTTTCGAAAGTCAATTTTCAGTATGTTAGTCAAATCATTGACAAGCTTGGTTAAAGTGTATAAAAATTGTGTATTCGAATCTTGCTAGTTTTACATTTAAATATTAACAATAATTCGTACGTAATACGATTGAACGTGTGTATGTAGAAATTGTAATTTTCAACTGTAAATAAATATTAGTTCTTTATTACTAGGAACGCTCCTAGTGGGAACTTGGAAGGGTTAGAATTGACAGTTCATAGCACGAAAATACAATAATTTTTGATGATAGTCATAGAACTTTGTATAGAAGTCAATTTGGTTTGAAGACAAATTTTTAGCAAGCCAAATATTAACACGTTCCATACCGAGCCATTTTTGCCTGACATATCCTTTGACAAAAAATAAATGTAATATCATGTTTTCTATAGCTACCAAATCGTGTACCATCGGTGGTACACGTGGTCTAAGGATCAAGTTTAAGACGTATCCTCCGGTCTTCCACAGGAGCCGGAGTGCGCGTTGAATATTTCACTTTCGGATCATCGTGCCGACGCCCACCCGGGCGAAGGCGCGACCGATTGGGTTTGTCCGGTTTGTGGGCGAACCTTTGAGACAAAAATAGGTTTTGGTGTGCACACAGTGCGTGCCCATCCTATTATAGCAAATCAAAAAGCAGCCCCGCCTCAAGTCAAACGCAGATGGCGCGACGAGGAAGTGGATCTGCTGGCGAGCACCGAAGCACGGTTGACGAGCGAGCGAGGGAAATGCTCGAACACCGAACTGCTCAATGAGTTGCCCGATCTCGGGCGCACTCTAGAGGGTATTAAGGGATACAGAAGGCAGGAGTCATACAAATTCTTGGTGAGAGAATATCTCGCCAAGAGGGCGGTAGCTCCTTCAGTCTCACCTCCCGCGAGCCCTATAATATTAGTCTAGATAAATCTTATTTTAAAGGGTATATCGCGGTATAAGAACCAGATGAACGTATCTACAAGTAGTCCGGTGAAGCTGTTAAGACCTTGCTAGGTCAATAGAGTAGTCAGTTCGAAAAAAAAAACGTATCTACAAAAAATCCAAAAATCGTTTTTTTTTTTCATAAACCAGATTAGAATGTGGTTCTTGATGAAGTGCCAAAAGGAGGTAACATTATATTCAATATTTCACGAATTCCAAAAGAACGAAATAACTTAAGAGCCAAAAAAACGTATTATGAGTACCGCTAAATTAGTTTTAATCATCTTACTACCAGTTAGGAGTTACGGGAACGTATATGCAAATACAATAATTATTTTTCCTACAATGTTGTTTGTTTTACAATATCCTACGAACCATATGAACGTAAAAGCTTATACGTTATTACACAAAATAAAACTTAATGCCATAAATGACATATTAATTAATTTTAAATAGCATAAATACAAAAGTTAAAAAAAAATGATGAAGGGCCACACTATCATCGTATGTAAACCGAATTTTAAATATATATGTATTGTGTCTATGTAAGCATATATAATTAAATTAAATTAAATTTTTCAAAGCTCTAAAAGTATATTATTTTATTGGTATATATTTTTCTTTCGTCAATTGTATATTAAGTCTATTAAAAAGCTGGTGTAGCGAAACTCGCGACAGCTCGGGATCGGTCGGCTGCGATCCGCGTCGCGCTTCGTGCGTTATCGGTTTTGCCCGGAGCGCCAGTCACTCCGCGCCTCTTACGCCGAGAGGTTGCGTGCACGCACTCCCACGGGCTCGCGAAAAGTGATACGGCATAATCATTATAATATTTCATGTGTACATTTGTCGTAATTATAATAAACATTGTATTTTTATCTAAAATGTGTGGTATTATTCACGACCCCA
>MU159104.1:77384-112692 GCA_015888305.1 Antheraea pernyi | reverse complement strand
TGCTGAGCCTGGCGACTATCGGCCGATCTCGATCGCGTCGGTACCGCTTAGGCACATGCACACAATCCTGGCGCGTCGACTCGAAATGTGTTGTCCCCCCGATGTACGACAGCGCGGATTCATCCGCGCCGACGGCACCCTCGAAAATTCGGCGGTGCTGGACGCAGTGCTCGGGGATTGCAGGAAGAATCTACGTGAATGCCATATGGCGGTGCTAGACTTCTCCAAAGCGTTCGACACGATCTCGCATGAGGCGTTGTTCTTACTGCTGGAAGAGAGGGGCCTGCCTGAGGGGTTCCGTAGATACGTGACTCGTCTTTACGAAACGGCACACACGACCCTTGCCGTGAACAAGGAAACGAGTCTTCCTGTAAAGGTTGCCAGAGGTGTGAGACAAGGTGATCCTCTGTCCCCCTTGCTATTCAACTTAGTCATGGACTTGGTGCTAGCGAACCTACCAAAGAGCGTCGGCTATAGGCTGGAAACCGAGCTAGTCTCAGCTCTGGCCTATGCTGATGATCTAATCTTGCTTGCAGGATCGAAGGTGGGGATGCAGTCCGCCATTGACGCTGTGGTTAGCGTTGGAGGACAAGTGGGCCTACATCTGCACAGTCGTAAGTGCTCCGTCCTATCGATGATCCCCGACGGGAAGCGCAAGAAGGTGCATTACTCAACCGAGAGATCTTTCAAGATTGCTCAACGGTGGGTAAAGCAGATCGATTGCATTGAACGTTGGAGATACCTCGGTGTAGATTTCCTAGCTTCTGGATGCGTGACATTAGAGCACGAAATCAAACAAGCCTTGATTAACATCAAAAAGGCGCCCTTAAAGCCGCAACAGCGGCTCGAGATCTTGAGGGTCAACCTCGTTCCGAGGTTCCTGCACTCCCTAGTGTTAGGAAATATCACGGATAGCAGGTTGAGAGTGCTCGATGTCCAGATCCGGAGGGCGGTGAGGGAGTGGTTGAGGTTGCCTCTAGATGTACCGGTGGCATACTACCATGCGGCTGTCAAGGACGGCGGGCTGGGTATACCGTCGATTCGCTCTAGTATCCCAGAGCTTATTCTTAAGCGCTTCGGGAAGCTTAGCGAATCCAAATGGTCAGTAGCTCAGGCCGCTGCCAGATCCGTTAGGGTCCGAAGAAAGCTATGGTGGGCTAAACGGTTACATAATAAATTGTCTCTCGAAAACCCGAAAACCGGAGTGAGATCGGCAGGACGGTTTTGGCGCGAAAAGTTGCACAACTCCGTGGACGGACTCGAACTACGAGAATCGTTCAAAGTACCGGCGTCCACTAAGTGGATACGGGAACGGAGTGTGCATCTCTCTGGCCGAGACTTCGTGCAATTTGTGCATACCCATATTAATGCGCTCCCTTCGCGAGTACGCAATACGAGGGGGCGCAGAGTGGCAGGGACGGAGTTGAACTGTCGTGCTGGTTGCGCGCTCAGGGAAACGACGGCCCATACCATTCAGGGATGTTTCAGAACGCACGGCGGCCGAATTTTGCGCCACAACAAGATTGCTGATCTCGTTTGCTCAGAAATGGCTAGTAGGGGATGGCAAGTTATTAAGGAGCCTCAAATTAAAACTCTCATTGGAATCAGAAAACCCGATATCATCGCAGCTAAGAGCGGTGTCGGGGTGATAGTGGATGCACATATAGTCTCGGGTCAGCAGCTACTTGACGACGCTTATCGTGACAAACGTAACAAGTACGGGAAGCACTATGAGCTGGTCGAGAAGGTCGCTGAAATACTAGGATTATCGGGTAAAGAGTGCGTCCGCTCCACTTCGTGCACGCTGTCTTGGCGCGGTGTGTGGAGTCCGAGCTCGTATAGAGAGCTAAAGGATTATGTCGGGTTGAGAGAGAGTGTCATGGGAACGATACCAGCGATTGTCTTACGGGGTTCGCACACTAACTGGACAAGATTCAATCGATCGACAGTGCGGGCGAAGCCATCTTGGGGGTCGGATTGATGATCCGAAAATCCTGTTGGTTCTTCCGGGCTGCCGCCGGGCCCTTGTGGTCTCGTACGTAGTCAATCGCACTGGTACACTGCGGACTGTGCCAACTAACATCTGTAGGCCACAGTTAACATCTTACCGGCGCAATGGTCGACTAATCCATAGGTTGAGATGAGGGGCACACGGAAATAATCATCTCCCTGCGTACTCGCTGATTTGGCACGAGGTGTGTCGGCAGGAAAACGTGTATTTCCGGTGGTACACGTGACCTAAAGATCAGGTGTAATGTGTACCACACACGTGGCACGGAACGTGTTAACTGGCTTTTTAAAGTGTCACTGATTCCTTGATTTCCTTTATGTTATAAAATTGGATTGTATTTTAATCGCGTTTATGGCTTAAAGAGTTAGATGAATGAGAAATCTGACTTATATTTTTAATGATAAATGATAAGACAAATAATTTTCAATAATTTAATTGCTACCGAATTTTCATCGCAGTGACGTAAAGGAATTAAAAAAGTTAACTAGTATTGGTCGTTGCTGATATTATAATGCATTATTATTATTATCGATATTTATAAGTTTATTTTTAAATTTCATGTTTAAGTTGAGATGGCGTTAGTTTAAGATTTCATGACCGTTGCCATTTACGTCATAATAATGATTCTCCTGTTATAAAATTGAAGTTCAATGAATTCATTTACGTTTTATTAATAGAAAAAGAAATTAATGTAGAAAAATATTGAAGGAGAAATATGTAGGTACAACAGAATGACGCTCACTTGTAGCCGTTTGAATGAAAACACTAATGCTTTAAAGAAGCAAAATAATAATAATGGGGTTGTAGACACTAAACGATAGAAATGACATTTCGAATTTCTTAGGACGGTTTATAATAGAAAAGCTAAAAGTACGATGATTTTCATTTACACGCTCAATATATTTCAAATTTAAGAAAAAACTTTTTGTTATCATGTCAACAGAAACACCTATGACGTCACAGCTTCCGAAACATTATTCTGACATTTGCACATTGATCTATCTATTCATGACGAGTGTGTTTTTTAGCGGGAATGTTTAATAAATAATATACATTTTCAAATGATAATAGAATTACGTTTTTTTTAGATATGATAGACGTATAGATATATATTAATTATGTTATCGATATAGTGTCTACATCCCTATTCATACTGTAACAAATATCAGTGCCATTCTAAAATGTAATATATTATTTAGTTCATAAGTACGCTTTGTATTTATTTCACTGAAATATTCGATGAGAGTACGTAACGATGCAATAATCTTTATTTTGTAAAGTAAAATTAAATTAATTCTTCAAATAAACATGACTTGGTCGCACTTCAGCGTGAACGTTGGTCGACGTTTCGATTTCCAAAAGGGGTGTGAGAACGTTACATTGTTGGTATTTTTTAATGTATAAAAAAAGCAGAAATGTATGCGAGGATATTGGTGTTCAACTGTTAATTATCCTCTCAACTGAAACCCTTTAATCTAGGGCACGTTTTCTAAGAAATAAATATTTTTTTCCTTTTCGGGGGAAGATCGAAGGACGTGTTTTGTGCAGAGTGTTGTATGTATAAAATCTGTGAGAATTGTTAAAAGATGCCAGTGAAGATTAGTTTGGTACGTATCATAGTATCACGATTAGGTAATAATTTTATTTCTCAATAATATTCGCAGTCACGGAAGAGTTTATCAAAGAAGGGTGGACTCTAAAAACTATCGTATTATACTCAGTAACAGATAGATTATATTTATGTAGATGTATGTAGATATATGTTTATAGCCAGTTGATTAATTAAAAAAGACAGTATCTTTATATTTAGTGAGGAATAAACAATGTTTTTATATGTTAAAAAATAAACAATATCACTTTAAGTTTACATACTCAATTTTTTAATAAATTAAAATTGCATTATATTTATAATTAAAACTGATAGACCGTTTGAAATACATTTTATAAGAAACGCATGTTGTTGAAGCGTACATAGTTATCCGTCCAAATTAATTTGTCTTTGTAGTGATTTAATATTGCTTGGATTGTGTTTCACTTTACGTATTATTATAACAGAGTACTGATAATTAATTTTGTATTTTATTGAAGTATTTCTAACAGATAAAATTAAAACAAATGATGCATTTTTATAATATGTTTAATGGAATTACAGCGATGATCTTATTGGATTTTTGGCATCAGCTAGCACATCTAGCACATTTTCTAATATTGTAATATTATTATAATATGGGGTAATCTATAGTATTTTAAATAGTTTTCAATAAAATAAAATATGTGTTCACTTCATTTTTCCTTGAGTTTGAGTTTCTATGTCGGGGGAAGTCAACCTTTTTATACCTAACCCTCTTTGTTCTTTCTCTTAGTACTAAAATGTTCTAACCGCCCACCGTTTCTATAGTTAAATTAAATTATAAAGTAAGGATGTAACCTCATATTAAGTTACAATAAGTTAATATTAAGTACGTATTACATACTTGATTTCGGTATCGCGCTAACTTTGACAGAAGATTTTTTATTTTTACTTTGCGTAAATATATATAATAATGAAATCGAATGAAAGTTAACAACCTTACAATAGAGTAAGTAATGTACAGACAAACAGTTACTAAACTCGTTTAGTGCTTGTGCATCGTTCGTTGACTGGGTTAGTTACGAGACTTCATCAAAGCGTTCACTCATTCATGATACTCGTATGTAGCTGTTATTACCATGTATAATAAAGGAAGTTGTTTAGGAACTGTTTCCCTGTACGTAAATTCCTATTTGGTATCTATACCCCCTAGGCTGTACGTTATTTGTTGTTTATTAAGTTGGATTTTTTCACTTAGAGGCCTTACAAATCATTATTTTTTAGGCTAAAACCATTTAAGACAAAAAAAATGTGTGGTTTTATGAAACTACGGTAAAAATGAATTTTTTTTTCACACTAGTCATTTAACTAAAAATTTTTGGAATAATATTCCATTAAGGGTATAAAAATCGCTTTATTTCCATCTTCATTATGAGTTTCACAGTTTATAAATGTAACCAATATTTTATGGTAACTAAAATACGTGAACAGTGACTTACATTCGAGCGCCTTTCACTTTATCCCTACTCCGCCGCCGACCATCACGCGACATGCAACAGAAAGACTAAAAAGTTTGAGACGATGTAATAAAAGTTTCACTTTAAAAATTACCGTTTTTTCTAATAAATTTTGATCTTATCAACATGTACAAATTACATTTTTGACACCAATACCAAAATTTCACCATCCCAAGGGATTATAGTAGATGGAGAAATAATAATATTTGGTAAGTTATTGAATAAAACAAGCAAGATAAAATATATTTTCATAAAAGAAAAAAAATTCCATGTTAAATGAACAGGATAATATAGGAATAAATGAATAGGAAATAAGTATTGTAATTTAGGCACGGCTAAACTGCATCGGATTTTATGTTTCTTAAATGGTTTTAGGCTATAAATTAACGATTTAAATAATACCCAAGTTAAAAAAGCCAACTTGGTAAATAATAGAAACCCTAATACCCTCGTTGCACCCCTGCGCGGCGCGGTGACTTTTAACTGGGGGCGCTCAATATTCGTAGTGAGCGGTAAACAAAAGGTTGACAACCGCTGTTCTCTAAAATTAAAATTAGGTACACATCCGTATTTTACTAGTATTGTAAAAAAATATAACATAATATTTCTTATTAGAACTACAGTGAGATGAGTGCCTGCACGAATTATGTTCTTAATCTTATAACTCTTTCAAAGTGATCATTTGTAAATATTATACTAAAGAATGCGTATAAAAGCTATTGTAGTTCACGTTAGACGCATATTATGTCTGTTTCGAGTAAATGTATTTCTTTTAAATACCGTATTAGGTACCGTCCTTGTCAAATTTTTTGTCCGCTCTGAATACAAGCGTAAGTTCGGGAGTGCGCCTAATTTAGTCAAGATATTTATAAAAAAGGAAATTAAACTATTGTCTAGAAATCTAATATTGGCAATTATTAATGCTTAGATTGTTTCATGTTATATATACAATGTATTTAATATTTAAAATTGTGTTCTTCGCTACTATATTCAGAGCGATCAAAATGTTTGGCGGTAAGACTTATGTTTTCGTAAACTTCCTATAATTTCTTAATCCTTGTTATTAGAACGATATGTTTTAATATTAATTTAATCTTCAGTTAAAAAAAAAATGTATTGATACAATTATAAACTGAAGCGGTTTGATGTTTGTATTTAACTATAATACATTAGATTAGTTGTTAAAGTTTACGGACTGTGTATTATGTTGTATATGATAAATATATTCATATTTCGGTCTTTAGTACTAAGCAAAACTTGGGAACGTTAATAATCAATTACTTTGAATGTGTAGGATTTGTATAAATTGTAAAATTTAAAAAACAGAATATTTCCTAAATCTATACATACTCGTGCTTGCAAAGTAGGCGTATGGTGTTATGCGAGTTCACAACGACTGGATTTTATAAAAACATTTTAACCAAAGTATGCGTCTTCAAAATATATATTTTTTTCAACAAAGATGCATGAGAATATATAGGCTATATATAATACGCAGATTTCTCTCATGACTTATTATCAGTAATTTTGTAAAACCTGCACTCGCTTATGCTATAGTTTTACGTTCCTCCTTTTACTGTGTATTTCGGATTATGCACTTACATAAGTAACACGTTAATTGTTATATACTTAATACTTTGTAACCACAAATTAATGCCCATTGCACATATATGTAATTATATACGTTTCGTGTATAAGGGTTTTATGAGATAAATTTTGCACTCGTTGTGAACTTATCATCAATTGATTTAATACAAGGTTACCGTTTCCCAAAACTTACTGTAAGCAATGTATCTACGATTTATTCAGCCATCGCATGAGATTTCTTGTATGTTGAATACTGTATGATAGGATTACTGCGAATAATATAGCAAAACTGTAAAACTAAGTAGGGGAAAGTGTTCCATTGTTCATAATAAATATGATAATTTTCAATTAGGTATGTAGTTTTTTTTTTTCTCGAACTGACTACGCTATTGACCCGGCAGGGTCTTCACAGCTTCACCGGACTAATCAATTATGTAGTGTTTCAATGGTTTTGATCAAAGTAAAATATGACTACGCCCTAAGGGACCGTACGCATACTGCGTGGCCCGTTTAGGAAGGGGGAGGAAAAAACGATGTACTCGAATGAAGTAGTAAGCAGTCTATTGCAGGTGTTTAAATGTTATGAGATACATTACAATAATTTACTATGGACTTGTATGCACGGTTGTACGGGGGGGCGTCATTATGGAATAATGTGTTGATCATTATTTTTTAAATTACAAATACAGATTGAGTTGAAGTGTTAAAATTTTGCATTAATATTAATTTAAATTTATAATTCTATCTCTATCTGTAAGCGGTTTTTAATATTTAGCAAATAAAATAGTGTTCATTGATATATTGATGATTGTCCTTAGGTATATGTTGTTATGGTTACCGAGTTATGTAGACGCGAGCGCGGTAAATAAAACAAAATGGTCACCAAAGAGACAATATAAATTACATTCATATATACATGTGTATGAAAAATAATTATATTTATTCTTAGAATCAAATACAGCGCACGACTCACACATATTTACAGTGAACAACATATTTTGGTAACTGTTGGTTTAAAATACGTCTCAAGGTCAGCTATCTGTTAGTGAACGTCCCGTGAAAATCGGTGTGAACGTTTTGGAAATAGCACTGAGGATGAAGCCGCAGGTAACACCTAGATTATAATAAAATAATCTATGTTACTACCTTTAATTTTAGCTATCTATTAGTGAAATTTCTGTTAAAATCCAGCTGTTTCGCGGATTACCCGCGACAAACAGGCACACAGATAAAATGAAATAAAAAAAGGTTTTTGTTATATCCAGCATATACACTTTAATATCCAGTCGGTTTGTTTTGACGATATTTTTTTCACACATATCGAAATTTTAAATACATTTACCCATTGTTCTCATTATGCTTCAGGTCTGATATCTTTTTAGACATCCCTTCAATCTTCAAAATTACTATTAATCATTATAATGTTAAACTGAATAAATACAATGAATGAGCTGACGTCTTGAAATGTTGCATAAATATAAATCAAGATATAAAACTTTATATCTGTCTAAGCAGTTTTTAATATCGACAATTTAAATAGTGCTCATTGAACTGGGTACAATTTTCTTATATGTTACTATGGTTACTGGTTATGTAGGCGAATTGCGCGGTAAATAAAACAAAATGACCGAAGAGTCAATATATTCAAATTCAAATTACATATATAAATACAGATATATGAATTTCAATTATACTTATTTTTGGAGTCCAGTACAACGCACATGTTTATAGTGAACAACATATTTTTGAAAAATTTCTTGCGGACGAAGTCGCAGGTAATAGCTAGTCTAAAGTAGAATAACCTAAATTACTTCCTATAAGGACAGCTATCTGCCAGTGAAAGTGGCATGAAAATTGGTCAAGCCGTTTTGGAGATAGCACTGCAAGCGATGCCACGTACTGTAAGCAATGTATCTACGATTTATTCAGCCATCGCATGAGATTTCTTGTATGTTGAATACTGTATGATAGGATTACTGCGAATAATATAGCAAAACTGTAAAGCTAAGTAGAGGAAAGTGTTCCATTGTTCATAATAAATATGATAATTTTCAATTATGTTGTGTTTCAATGATTTTGATCAAAGTAAAAGATGACTACGCCCTAAGGAACCGTACGCATACTGCGTGGCCCGTTTAGGAAGGGGGAGGAGAAAACGATGTACTCGAATCAAGTAGTAAGCAGTTTATTGCAGGTGTTTAAATGTTATGAGATACATTACAATAATTTACTATGGACTTGTATGCACGGTTGTACGGGGGGGCGTCATTATGGAATAATGTGTTGATCATTATTTTTTAAATTACAAATACAGATTGAGTTGAAGTGTTAAAATTTTGCATTAATATTAATTTAAATTTATAATTCTATCTCTATCTGTAAGCGGTTTTTAATATTTAGCAAATAAAATAGTGTTCATTGATATATTGATGATTGTCCTTAGGTATATGTTGTTATGGTTACCGAGTTATGTAGACGCGAGCGCGGTAAATAAAACAAAATGGTCACCAAAGAGACAATATAAATTACATTCATATATACATGTGTATGAAAAATAATTATATTTATTCTTAGAATCAAATACAGCGCACGACTCACACATATTTACAGTGAACAACATATTTTGGTAACTGTTGGTTTAAAATACGTCTAAGGTCAGCTATCTGTTAGTGAGCGTCCCGTGAAAATCGGTCCGAACGTTTTGGAAATAGCACTGAGGATGAAGCCGCAGGTAACACCTAGATTATAATAAAATAATCTATGTTACTACCTATAATTTTAGCTATCTATTAGTGAAATTTCTGTTAAAATCCAGCTGTTTCGCGGATTACCCGGGACAAACAGGCAGACAGATAAAATGAAATAAAAAAAAGGTTTTTGTTATATCCAGCATATACACTTTCATATCCAGTCGGTTTGTCTTGACGATATTTTTTTCACACATATGGAAATTTTAAATACATTTACCCATAGTTCTCATTATGCTTCAGCGTACAGGTTTCAACTCGTATTTGTAATTAATATATATAAATATATTTTATATTGAACACTAACTGTAACCGTAACTTCGTAAACGTCTTTTTAAATCGTATTGATGAAATATATAATTGTGAAACCATGTACAATTATAGAAAAGCTCTTTAAAAACGATTGTAAGTACGATACGCACGCCACTTACAGTAACATATACATTAGATATATAAATACTAACAGTGTGTCAAATGTAGTCATCAGTGACATATTTGAAACCTTAACCCACTATATAACTACCTCAGTGCTCACTTACACTGTATAAGGAACTAATGAAACAATGACTTAAAGATCTTATTATGATGATATAATATGCCCATATTGTCAATAAGTTATACGTTTATGGTCTGATATTTTTTTAGAAATCCCTTCTGACTTCAAAATTACTATTAATCATTATAATGTTAAACTGAATACAATGAATGAGCTGACGTCTTGAAATGTTGCATAAATATAAATCAAGATATAAAACTTTATATTTGTCTAAGCAGTTTTTAATATCGACAATTTAAATAGTGCTCATTGAGCTGGGTACAATTTTCTTATATGTTACTATGGTTGCTGGTTATGTAGGCGAATTGCGCGGTAAATAAAACAAAATGACCAAAAAGTCAATATATTCAAATTCAAATTACATATATAAATACAGATATATGAATTTCAATTATACTTATTTTTGCAGTCCAGTACAACGCACATCTTATGCACATGTTTACAGTGAACAACATATTTTTGATAAATTTCTTGCAGACGAAGTCGCAGGTAATAGCTAGTCTAAAGTAGAATAACCTAAATTACTTCCTATAAGGACAGCTATCTGCCAGTGAAAGTGGCATGAAAATTGGTCAAGCCGTTTTGGAGATAGCACTGCAAGCGATGCCACGGTTAACACCTAGTATAAATTAAAATTACTTAAATTACTTTTTATATGATCAGCTATCGGCCAGTGAAAGTCCCTTGGAAATAGGTTCAACCGTTTTGGAGATAGAACTGCAAACAAAGCCGCGGTTAACAGCTAGTCTAAATTAGAGTAGCCTAAGTAACCCGCTATAATTTTAGCTACTTCCCAGTGAAATTCCCATCAAAATCGGTCCAGCCGTTTAGGAGACTACCTTCATACCCAATCATTAAAAAAATTATTATTTTGATATTACACACAGACACTTCATTTTTGTTATATGTATAGATAGGTTATAAACATACTTTGCATTTAAAATCTTAGCTTATCTTAGGTTATAATGTAAAGTATATAGTATTACTAAGGCTGTTAATTTTTATTTTTATATATATCTATGGATAAATCGCATTACTAATAACACAACATATAGACAATAATAATACGTGTCACGCAGTAATTTATCGTAAATTATTACTAAGTATGTGTATATAATATTTCATAAGTTCTAAATCAATATCCTTTTCATATATTTATACCAGAGTCATGAAATTGTCATCTAGATAGTGCTATCAGCAAATACTCGTATAAAAGTAAGATATTTTAAAGTTGCAAATTTATTTAATTTCGTGGAAACTTTTGTTATGAATATTATAATTTCTGGTAATCAGCACATTATTTTTTCAAGAGTTCTTCTATCGAGATGTAGGTGCCGGTTAAATATGTAAAAATGGCACTATTTTAAGAACAAACTGGTAATGTTCTACCCATGCAATATACTAATAATAATAATACATTTAATACTTTCTACTTTACAATTAATCTGATAACTCTTCAATCGAAATGATAACTTCTGAGATGATGGTTAGATTCCTTTTTTTTAAATTGTAGCACGGCATAGTGACTACACTATGTATACTTGATAATAAGCATAGTGCAATCCAAAGACCATGGCGACCACCGAGAGACGATATATCCGTTGCCAATCACCGCTGTCATGCCGGCCTGCGTAAATTTCTTTTGTCTGTAAATGGTTTTTTTTTCGAACTGACTACGCCATTAGGCTAGCAAGGCCTTAACTGATTCACCGGACTACTGTCTGTAAATGGCTCTTCGTGTTAATCAAGGGGTACAAAGTCGCAGTGGGTTAGTAACTATACATAACGCTAATTAGATTGGTATTAATTTCTCAGTGGATCAAATGTTCTTCACGATAAGTAAAACAAACGACGAGTTATAAATCTTATAAATTTTAATTAACACAATCTCTCACTACTTTTATATTGTACAAAATTTTATAAAGTATATAAATACAAATGTGTGATAATTATCGCCGAATTTCTAATATTGAATAAATAACTTTGATAATATTAATAGGAACTATGACAATTTATAAGTTTGTTATATGAGAAAAAAATTAGTGAAAGCACTATATCTTTTGTTCTATTTGTACCGATTTTTATTTGAAATTGTATAAGAATTGTGTACATTAATTATTCCTAAACTATTATAAAATTACAAACGTTTTAATTATTTTTAAATAAATTAAAATCACAAGGCCCCGTTACTGATACATTTTTGTCTTTTTTGTATATCCTAAGATATATATGCATTCTTTTTTTTTCTCGAACTGTCTACGCTATTGGCCTAGCAAGGGCTTAACAGCTACACCGGACTACTATATATACGCATTCAAGAAGTTCATGTATTTGCAGTTACACAGTATATAGTTTTAAAATTACATGATGCATATGTTACAATATAATACAAGGAATTTACTTGTACGATTTTGAAGGTAAACAATGTTCAAATTCAACGTTGGCTCATACATTAAATTTTTACATGGAATAATCATTTTAACGTATATTTAGCATACATAATAAATCGAGAGTTTACAACATTTATTTTTGGGCTTTTATGTCTAATAGTATTAAAGATACTGCGAATAAACAAAGCCACCTGTTGCTTCCGAAGTATCAAATAGTATATTATAAATAGATAATTAATGCTAAGAATAAATATATTATTTATATAACTCAAATGTAGTGTTTCAAATGCAATCACTGCCGAAAGCAGTGGAGTAACTATACTGTTACGGCTTGCAACAAATTACAAGAATTCCTCTTGATCTAACAAAGGGTTGCTACAGCGACGCATTTTTGTTACTACTTTATCGAATACGTGTCTAGAGTTAGGCTATATTTTTTATAAATAAAATTAATAATTATACCTTTTTTTTTGTTTAATTTACGTGTGTACTTGAGGTAATAACCTAAACGTAATTCAATGCAAGTATAGCAAATTATGCGATAATTTAGGAAAGTCTCATGTTCGCTGCACTCTTGCGGCGCGGTATCTAATTAAATATATTAATAGTAATAATATAGAAAGCTATGTTCATTTTATTTCTTGTTTATTGCAAGTTACTCATAATTTTACTATATTCATTGGGCTAGTTCGAATAATTTTTTTTCTCTAAAATTAAGTATTAAAAACGAAATTGTTTTATTTGTACTAAACACATACTGGTTAACGTGTGTTCACTTCAACAAGTACTAAATCGATTAATACATTGGATAGACAAATTTTGCCAATATACAACGATTCGTTTCGTTTTAAATTAAATTATTGATTAGAACAAATAATAAAATTACGTTTTAGTAAAAATAACCTCCAAATTATACAAATCTGTGTCGACCATGTAACATTGCAACATTATCTAAGTAAATTTCTTAATTATCACATTGATATCGCTAAATCGATGTAAATGACATTTTAAATATAGCACTCAGTATCTATAATACTATTAAAAAGAGTATGGAATATAAAAGTAAGGAGAACCATCTGCGTATATGAAAAAGTGTCCGTCAAAATGCGTTAAATTAGTGTGGCACTACAGTAGCAACAGGGTTCATTATTGTTCAAATATTTAAACAAGTTCCACAAAATTAAACGCTCGAAAATCATTAAACGTATTATTGAACGTTTACAAATTTATATCACGCTCGACGTTTTCTAACATCAGCTATTTTAGATTACATTTACAAGATTATTTCGGACTATCCATTACATTTGCCTATAGTGGCGCCGTTTTGGAGGGCCTTGGAAATATTATTTAGTGCTTAGAGCTGGACACTTTTTCAACATGTCGCCCATATGAGACTGTTCTCCATACATCTACCCTCCGTAATAAAGAGAAAAGATATGATTTTAGTTTGTAATAGATAAACTGAAAAAATACTTAACTGGTTTTAAAAGTTCCTTCACCGATATAAAGGTACACTACCAGCGAGTAACATGGGATGTATTTATTGTTTTAAAATATACATTATTGCGAACAAAAGCTAGTCAGCAGATAAAACGGATTCCAGTAATAAAATACTATTTATACTGAGATTAAATAACACACATTCGCCACGGACTCTTGCGCTTTTGAAACTAGATGTCCGAATAGGTAACTGATAACGAACTGTTGACAACTAAATTTATCACCCTTACAAATTAATAAGTTATTATGTATAGAATGACGATAATTATAAATCACCGGTCACGTTACTTTAAAAGATTTTTGCACAGTTAAAAAAATAACAGTGCGTTTTATAACTTTGTAGTTAACTATAGAAAATCCGTGACGAATATGTTAACATAATTACGCCATAAGATATAAATTATTTGTTTAATAAATATACTACATTTTAAGCTGTGTAAGCTGATTTATGTTTTTTTTAAAGACCGGTGTATCTAAATATCATTTTTTTTCATATATCAAATTCCGATATTGATATATTTAATAATATCGATAAATCGAAATTCCAGTATTTTTTAAAATATTACCAGTCTTAGTGGTCGGTACTAGTAAGATTTATCGATACTATCAATTTCACAATATATTTAGTTATTAGTCTATTGTTTAGTGTATTTCGTTATAAATAGTATAATATTTTCTGTCCCACAAATTAATTGGCTCCTTGTCATTTTTTATTAAAACCCTTAAAAAATTTTCATAACAAACATACTTATTCGTAATACACATTCAATAAAGTTTATTTGATGAAGCACATTGACCAATCGGTGTTATTTAAATGAAAGCGGAAATTTCTTAAGGGTTTAATCTCACAAATAACATATACCTAATGAAGCCTGTTCTCTAATTATGTACTCCGCAAATGCAAAACCATAGCAGAAATGACGAAACTATCAGCTTCTTGGAGAAAAATTATATCATTATACAACTGTAACTAAGCGTTACATTTTGATGTTTTGATGAAAGTTGTAATTAAAATTATACGTATAACTTTTGGCTACATACATTTGAAAGTAGTTTATAGCTTATATAAAATCGAGACAGAGAATCAATGAATTATATCGTGCTTCACCGTATGCTTACACTCTATATAAATATTTCAAATCACTAAGGCTTTTTAATACAATTTTAGTGAAACTTCAATAATTATGAGTACAATTTATAGGTTCAATAAATGTTGCCACAGAAAAAATAAGAACAATTAAGCCATAAACTGACATAATCTATCTACATTTATGCAAATTAAAAAAAAAAAATATTCCAAAATTAGAAAAGAACTATGCCATGTATATACATGACTAATAGATCTAAAATACACGCAATAAAGTATGTAAGTATGAAATACGTAGTCTTATGATAAAATAAAAGATTTTGTAAGGTGATATTTGGTACACAAACGTGCTTTGGTTTCATTGATGTAAACCAACAATACTCAACCTGCGGCCAATTATTTCAAATTTAACACGCATAAGAAAAACTTTGAGCATGCTGAGTAAGTTATATAAACCCCAGATAACACGACCGTCATGCGTTCTATTGAAAATAGTGTGGGAAGAACAAGCTAAACAACGGGAATGGCATTCTCTTCCATATTTTCAGTCGGTTTGGTTGTCAGTATAGTGCGCGGCTATCGTTAAAATCTTACTGAACAGGTGATTTTAAAATTTGGTCCCCATTTCATTTTGCTTCATGATAGCCTTATATAGTTTGTGGCACGCGACACCATGAGAGAAACGTGTTTGTGGCCCTTTTAAAAAAGGTTGAGTATGACTGGTCTAAACAATTCAACAACGAGGTACGTATAATTTTTTACAATACCATAAGATCGTAGGATAGACTTAATATTGATCTTGGCTAACTCGAGATCTAAACTGATTTTTAAGCAAAATGCAATTTCTATTACACACATCTCACGTATTTTTATAAATTATGTAATTTACCTAAAAATATATATGTATATACTAAATCATGTAGGCAATCCATTCTCAAACATCCTCACTCTATTCCTGGATTGGGAATGTAAACGAAAATTGTTTTTTTTAGGAAATACGAAAAATAAAATTAAACCACAGTCACTACACCTGTCAAAAGAATCAAATATATAAATGATCTGAATTCATGAGGTTTTGACAACTCGAAAATATTTTTCTCTAATAAAGTTCAAATATTACTTATAAGAACAGGCCGACTATAGAGTCAACTTTATCTTGTCAATTGTATAAACTGGCCTTGTTATTGCACACATACATAGTAACTTAAATAAACGGCGTGCTCTAACGATAGTAACTAATTAGAGTGAAACCTTGATATAACGAAATTGAAGAAAATAAAAAAAAGCTATACCGATTAATCCGTTACAATGAGATTTGTTATATAGAGGTTAGGTTGGTCTACGATTAGCTTTAAGAAGGTAAGAGATACTGTTTATTAAACCCAATATTAAGTAGATACCCATCTACTTAAAATGTTAAAGCGAACGATTTAAGGAACACCTTTTTCGTTTCTCAGCCATTGTAACTTTAAAACCAATAACAATTACAAACAGCAATGTTTACATTAATTAGCATCAAACAACAATGACTGTTTTACGATGAATTAAGAAGTTTACGTGTCTGAACCCTGTCGACACGTTAATTATTGTGGAATTAGATGGGAATAATTGATAGAACGCTTTATGTAAAGGTTATAAGTTGAAAAAAAAAATACGTAGAGGTCAATAATGCTTTCTATCTATATTCCGCAATGATTTAAAATTTGTTATAAAGAGGATTTTAATAAACTTATTCGTAATGTAAAGGTATATAATGTAAAGGTATATTTTGCATTAGCTCTTGCAGTCCTAGGAGATTTAGAGAAATTCGTTAAATCAAGGAATTCATTATATTGAAGCCCACCATATTAAGGTTACAATGTATTCGGTGTGAAAATCTATATGCCTTGTTCATATGACAACTTTGGACGCCATACAATGTTACCTTAGCATTGATAGCTAAATATAGTTAATCATTCTAGAAAAAAAGTACAAAATCATTCATCCATGCAAATATTAAAACTAGTTTCGATTTATTAGTGCGTGCTGTATAAATTTATCAACAGGCATTAATAAAAAAAAGAACACTTAAACCTTACGCTAGCTTAAAAATACTTCATTTATTTAGCACAACATACTAGTAAATTTTAAAAATTCACTACTAGTCTTTACTGTAAACATCTATAATACTAATTACTGCATCTTTGGTGCCGAATACCAGGGAGAACAAACCGAATATAACTACAACGATGTTCTTCCATATAATATAATTGCAGGTGCCGAATCCGATGTCCCAGTGTGTTATGACTTCAATGAACGCCGGTGCTATAAGTCCAAGGATGGAGAAGCAGAACGCGCCGATAACACCCATGAAGGGACCTATAGTTGGTACAGCCACAGCGAGTAATACACAAATGGTGACCATGATCGTCCTCATTACGTAGTCGGACAGATCCGGACGCTTGGTGAAGTAGTCCTTGATGCCATTCCACATGATCTCGATACATACGAAGAATTGGAGGCCGAAAGTGCAGTAGACCGCGATCGCAATGGACACTTTCACGATTTGAGCTTTGCTGTAAAAGAGAGATATCCATGTTTTTAACGAAATATAGTTTAGTCAAAAAAAGTTTGTACAGATGAAAAAATTGTATTAAAATACATTATACATAAAAGTTATAATTTTATAGTACATAATCTTTTATTTTTTAATGTCTTTGTAATAAGTCCAGTATTTTTTTTAAGCTTATACTGCTAATAGTGTATTGACCTGTGCCTCATGAGGTCTACATTTGATATGGAGTTTTATGAATTTTTAATATCTGAAGTGAAAAGTTCTGTAAGCTCATTGAAGAGTGAATGAAAATTAACCCTCACGCTCGGGTCAGTTAATGTCGACCGCGGTCGGGTCGTTTCCGTAATGAATCGTGTATACTCTTCTCCAATCGTCATGAATCATTTTTGCTGTCTGACAAGGAGAGAATCGTTCCAATGATTATGTTTTATTATTACGTGTTATAATAGCTAAATAAAATAAACCCTAATAATAATATTACACGCTACAATAGACATATATGTCATGTATATACAGTGGATTTCATTAAAAGTTACCTCCGTTGTAACGACTTTATGGTTACAGCGATGTCAGACTTACGCCCCTTGAATTTAAAGCATACTTTCGTAGGAAATTCATTCGGCAATAGCAACTTCGGATATAGCGTCAATTTCGATTATAGCGACTTGTTGTTACAGTTATAGTCGGCAAAGGCACAAAGACTCATTCGTAAAATTATTAAGCTCTCTTATCCTTGGTTAACATTTACAGATGTCCAGATATGATTGCTTTGTTTGTAAGTAGCACTACTTAGCACATGTACAGAGTTATAAAACTTATGCGCTATGACAACGCTAAAAAAGTATTGTTTTTTTTTTTATGAAGGCAAGAGTCATTTAAAATTTGATTAAATCTTGAAAATAGAGTACACTTTACAGCGTATAAAAAAAAAAAACTAAACAGTGCACCATAGTACATTATATCAATAACACCGGTGTATAGAATATAGGCGGATAGTTCCTTCTGCCTACAGTTCGATAAATAAATATATATAAATACTAGCGGGGCCGGCGGACGTTGTCTCGCTCTGATAATAAAAAAACCTTAACAAATTATATATTACCTTCCTCATGGATCACTGTATCTACTGGTGAAAACCGTATGAAAATCCGTTCAGTACTTTTGGAGTTTATCGCGAACAGACAGACGTGACAGAGGGCTTTGTGTTATTATACTATGTAATAATGATATGTACATAACTTTCTGCTATGTTGGATATAGCGACGACATCCACTGTATATGCATAAATTTGTATGAATTTAAAATGCATATATTTATTTTATAAGTTTTCACTTCTATCGTCTAAAAACTCCGTCCTTTTTTTGTTATAGAGACTATGCTTATGTTGATATCGAAATATGTTTTTTTCTTATAGGTTTTACCTTTTCTATCATATGATCACCTGGCGTTAAGGTAACAATAAGAACTAAGGTGGTAACGAGCATATTCTACAGGAGACCTAACTTCCAAATGTAATTGTCGGTATACGCCTGCTGGTGCATGGTCACAATTTATCAAGAATGGTAGCCAGTCAGACAGGCATTAGAAAAGCCCTACCGCTATGCTATGGTTCCAGCACGTTATTTTCCTTCACCTAAAGCTTCGGCTTGCAAGATTCGAACCTAATTAGATCGGCGAGGTGTCCGAACACGTTTGAACTGTTGCTGAGCCATCGTTTCAAAAGTTAATCAGGGGTGTACATAAATTACGTGAGGGATTTAGGGGGAGGTGTTGCCAAGCTTCATGTCACTATATTTCACGTGGCTGAGAGAGAGGAGGCTTCGGTAAATGTCATGTAATTTTTTTTCAAGCAAAAAATAGTGTAAAAATCTGGGAAAGTTCGATTAATTTAAATATTTCTAGATTAAAATATGCCGAAATCTCGCGTGAAATATTCAAAGAGATGGTACTTCATGGTCACATTTAACATATAAAATAATAATATGAAAACAAATACTAATAAACAACAAAAATAACCTTAGTTAAAGTTCTAAGATTTTCAAAAGTATGGATTATAAGTAATAAACTTAGGTGCAATGATCGGTGCCGAAAGTTACAAGGCGCGACCCGGAGTTAATAACCTTCGATAATAAAACGGACAATAAACACTTTCTATTTGTTCATATTTCGAAAAATTGTCCTTTATTAGTTGGTCGTTGTTCCCACGCTTCACTTTCACTTTGCCCGACGGTAATTGACACTGTGCTTTAACAAAGACGCGTAGAGAGAACAAACCCAATGCAATAATAGTAAAACAGTTGAAGTAAAAATAAAGTTTAGTAAATCTAATGCTTATTTACTGACAACACACATTATGCAAGATCTCGCGTGAGGTTAGGGGTTGGGGGAGACGGATCGAGACAAATCTCATGATATCTCACCAGGTGGTAGGGAGCTCAAAAAATCTCAATATAGGGTATATTGATGTACTTTGGTGATACTCACATTTCATATTTATTCAGGCTGAGGGTAATAGAGTCTGCGACTAATTCTCCATAACGCAGATATCCAAGGAAACCGAGCAGAATGTAAACTAGCGTAACTCCGGTCATTCCTTTATTGAGTACACCGCATATCCCGAGCATTGAGCGGGGCGTCTTCATCGAGTTTTCAAGGGGCATAACCACACCGATAGCCTCCATTGCGAAAATTGTCAGGGAGAGGGTCTCTGGCCATTCAAGCGGTGGTTTGAATAGCATGTTGTGGATATTGTTGACTTGCAATTCACCGGTGCCCACGAGATAATAGAATGTGATTCCCAGACCCAGAGCCATGAAAATGTTCGCGATCATTGACACCGGAGCCAAGTATTTGAGATTCCGTATCCACGCCATGAAAATAAGCGGCGGGAGAAGAGCTATTATGAAGATCCTTATTTCAACGTCTTCTTCCGGTTGGTTTATATTCACAGCGACGACCTGTAATAATATTTTTGATCATTCAAAAGTTCTTATTTTTTTTAAATATACTCAATAACATTCATTTGTATAACGTGTTTTACTTACCTGCAAGAGGTTCTTCGCTATTATAACAGTATACACGGAACATGTACCGAAGTAAGTTAAGAAAAGGCTCACTGTTATAAATAACCTGGAAAAAACAATAACAAAAAATATTATATGGTATAGTATGTCGCAGTATTATGAAGTAAATAATATTTTTTAAATTGTTTACTATTTTCAATACACACTTGTTTATCTAGTGCCTTAGTCCTAAATTGGTCAAGGTAAACCCTCAGGGGTCCAGGAGACTCGACGTGGCTACATTGGCGTTACAAAAATATGGGGGTTCACAATTTGTAAGCTGGGTTCACGAAAATTGGAGACTCGACGTGGCTACATTGGCGTTACAAAAATATGGGGGTTCACAATTTGTAACCTGGCTTCATGAAAATTCTGCTTTTGATAGCGAAGAACTATAATGTTCGTTTAATTTTATTTTTTTCGAACTAAGTACTCTATTGACCTAGCAAGGCCTTACCAGCTTCACCGGACTTCTGTTCATTTGACTTCACTTATCAATGTAGGCAGATAATATTTTAAGAAGCTCGGTGACTGTTACTTGGAAAACTTGCATGTTCCATATTGAGTACACCTAAGGGATCTAGTGTCATTTTTAACATGGCAGGGTCTTTAGAATTATTATTTTCCTATTTAATTGCACCGTTTCACATTCCAAGAATCTACATTGCCTTATAACTTATTGTTAAATTTACCTGTTGACTTATTTATATCCTGTATTTTTAACACAAATATGTATTAGAACAAAAATGATTCTAACTAATAAGTACCTGAATATTTTAGAAAATTTTCTTAACGGTTGCGGCCCATTGTCTAAGGCAGCTTCTCCGACATCAGCGAACGACATGGTGCACCTCTTCGTCTTGAAATATAGCACATGAGCACATTTTATCTGTACAAAAAAAAAATACAAATTCATAATAGTCTCTCCATATATAAGGTTCATAAACAGCGAGCGTATAGTTCGTTACAATAAAAATAACTGCTAATAGGAAAAGCCGCAAAGCAAATAATCGCCTATGCTAATATGCGTATCGCTAGCAGTATTAAGATCGATAATTTAACTATATTATCGTAGTCCGGTGAAGCTGTTAAGACCTTGCATGGTCAATAGCGTAGTCAGTTCGAAAAAAAAAAAAAATAACTATATTATCCAATGACGTCTTTACATTATATAGTCCTTCTGTGGACAAAAAGATAAATTACTAGCTTGAAATATATATTTTATATTCTTTTGTTAAATTTGATAAAAATATAAAATTGATAATTTAGCAGTAAAAAGAAGTGCAAATTAATCAGTGAGTTTTTGTCCTTAACCTTAAATTATTAACAGTATAACTTTTCACCAGACATGCAAATCGCCAGCCGCGAAATAGGGCTCCCCTAACAAAAACCCCGAAAAAAAAACAGAAAATAAAAACCCTACTAAAGGTGTTGCAAGACAGACAAGATAAAGAATTGTCCGTATAGGTTATAATTTTTTTATATATATTTCGATTTCAAAAAATACCTAACTAAATATATAGCACAGCTAGATTAAAATAAATTGAATGTTAGGCAATTGCAGGCACATCTTTCATATGTCGATCATTATTGTTAAAACAACAATCGGTTGAGGATTTATTAATGGACCACAATTATATTTACATAAATGGAATGGCTGGTAAAATACTGAATCACTTACGAGAATATAGGAGCAGTGAGTACAGATGACAGCAACTAATATGATCAGGAATATTCCAGAGACAAGGCCGGCGTTTTTGAAGGCTTTCGGCATAGCTAGTATACCGGTGCCCAGAGATGCTTTTAGAAGATGGGTGAGAGTGTCCATGTTTCTGAAACATAGTTTCAAAGACTTGTGTTATGTGTCTCAGAGGTCTTTTAAACATTTATGTAAAATACATTTTAAATTCAAATTGACAATTAAACACATTTTATAGCTATGAGACTATTTAAACAATATTTAGTAAATTATATACATCTTGTGTTCTTTTCCATAGCATAATTTTAGTTTTTATAGATGAATTCATTTTCACCCTTCTTGTTCTATTTATCTTTTTCAAATGTTTCTCAATATTTAATGTTACGTAATTACATTTTTGATTATTATCAATAGTGTAAGTTGTATCGATGTGATAAAACGTTGTAGGTTTTCAGTGTAGTTTACACTTTCTTATTATTATTATGTATATTATTCATCGGATTGTTGACTATTACATTGTCCATGAATATAAATAATGAAATTAAATATTAATTAGATTTTACGATTTTGAAAGCCAAAATTGATGTTATATTAATTACTTGCTGACACCCACGATTTTGTCTACGTTTTCCTGCGTATGCGCACCGCACCGTTTGCCCCAATTCTCCACAGAAATAAAATAAATTGAAGTAATCGCGCAGCACTAATAAAAATCATAGTTTTATTACTTTATATTAAATAAAGATATCGTATTAATTTGTTTTTGGAATGAGGACCACGTATCTAAGAAGGAAAACTAAAAAGGTCTGATTGAAAATTATCCAGTACTTTTTGCGTGATGACCGGACAGCGGCAGACCTCTTTCATTTTAATTGTATATAAGATAAAATAATAATAACGCCAGCCTGTGAGACCCCTCATTAAAGACTTCTTTCCCAATGGAAAGGACGGATACAATCACCACGTGATACCACGACGTATTACCGATGTGATATCCCGAGATATACTTAGTTTGGCCATAAATACTGTTAAAATTAAAAATGTACAAAATATAACATTTGAATTTGGAATCTGTCATTTTTATACGATTATTCATTGACTTTTCTCATTTTGGCGCCAATACAATTTACAATATTTTGCGATATTAAAATGGTGTGGGGTGATAAAGAAAACCGAATCGCGGTGATTGCATTACACAAAGTAGGTATGGAGCCAAATGCAATATTTAAACCTCTCCATACGCTTGGTATTAGTAAAATATTTTTGTACCGGGCTATTAATAAGTACAATGAGACCTACTCTGTTTGTGACAGAAAAAGATATGGCCATCCACGTAGTGTTCGTACGAAAAAGGTGTTCAAAGCAGTAAGGGAGAGAATCCGAAGAAATCCTGTCCAAAAGCAAAAGATTTTATCTCGGGAGATGAAGATAGCACCTAGAACCATGTTGTGTATTTTAAGAGTTGACTTAGGACTTGCAGTCTATAGGAGACGTACTGGCCATTTCTTAACTAATAATTTAAAAAAGTATAGGGTGGTAAAATCGAAACAACTACTGAAGTGGTATGCAAAGGGAGGTCACAGAAAAATGTTGTTTACGGATGAGAAAATATTTACAATTGAGCAACATTTTAACAAACAAAATGACTGTATTTACGCTCAAAGCTCTAAGGAAGCTTCCCAATTGGTCGACAGAGTGCAACGTGGGCACTATCCACTTCAGTGATGGTTTGGTGGGGTATTAGCTTTGAAGAAGTGACTGAGCCATACTTTTGTGAGAAAGGTATCAAAACATCGGCACAAGTGTATCAAGATACCATTCTTGAAAAGGTAGTGATGTCCATTAACAACACCATGTTCAATAACCAAGAATAGTCCTTCCAGCAAGACTCGGCGCCGGGTCATAAAGCTCAGTCTACGCAGTCTTGGTTGGAAAAGAACGTTTCGGACTTCATCAGAGCTGAAGACTGGCCGTCGTCTAGTCCAGATCTTAATCCGCTGGATTATGATTTATAGACAGTTTTAGAGAGTACTGCTTGCTCTAAATGACATGATAATTTGGAGTCCCTAAAACAATCCGTACGATTGGCATGAATAATATTTCCATGGAAAGAGCGCGTGCTTCTATTGATAACTTGAGACCACTTCGAATAGGGTGTTTATACTTTAAATTGTTTTATATATATGTATTAAACTAACACACTGTAAAAGTAATGTTATTTGCAATAGAAATTTTTTTTTCTTTGTTTCAGTATTTATGGCAAGACTAAGATATTTTCTCATGTACAATGATACTATTAGAGCATTTGTCAGGTTGTTTGCATGATGTGTTCATCGTCAGCTTTACCAATTTACATTGGCAGATCTAAGGGAATTCTGAAAAACTAGTTGGTTCACGTCGCGCTTGGAACTTGGACTGTAATTCCGCCGGCCAAGGAACACCGTCACGAGTTTTTGATTAATTAATATTGCAATCTCTTAATTGCATTATTCAAATGATATATAATTCCTTTTGTAAAAAAACATAATAATTAAATTGTGATGTCAATCGATAATGTCCACAGTTAAAATATAATTTTTAAACTTCATATTATACAACTCTGTAGAAATGTATTGAGATTGAACATTAATTTCACTATAATAGTTCTTGCACATTAATATCCCAGTGACCTGCGTCCCCTCGATGAGCCTGTGAAGATGTTTATTGGGACAGAATTTTTGAAGTAAATTTTTTTATGGGTTAGTTTTTAAATTCTGATTCAAAAGTGTTAAGAAAACTGGCGAGGGTAACGCTGTATCGGGTGGAGTGGCAGTATTGTCACACTTGTTTTCAGGTATTGGAGAACAGCGAGACTTACGCTTTTTCTTTTCGAAAGTTCCTCTTCTACCGAGTATGAACTACATAAATGTATTTTTAAATCCACGCCATTATCTAGTTAAAACTCCTTTTCATTACATAGTATAAAACAAAGTCCCCTACCGCGTCTGTCTGTCTGTCTGTTCGCGATAAACTCAAAAACTACCGAACGGATGCGGTTTTCACCAGTGGATAGGGTGATTCATGAGGAACGTTTTAGTATATAATTTGTCAATGATTTTTGCATAACCAGGGCGGGACAACGTCTGCCGGGCCCGCTAGTTAAATATAAAGCACAGCTGTATCATACCCTTCATACGTACATTACATATAAATATTTATTTCGCATATGCCGAGACTTATACATAAAATATTCTACAATGAAATTGGTTGTTGCGACATCACCATCATTAGCCTGTAAGAGACTCATTGCAAGAGCAGTTCTCAAGTAAGCCTCACAATGTTTTCCTTCACCGTCAGCAGACTATCTTACCAATTTAAAATAGTAATTGTCCGCGAATTCCGAATAATTCGTTACTACATGTCGGCGTCGAACCTGCGGACATCGGATTGATAATTCACCGGTCAAACCACTAGACCACGACTACTTTGCTTGACTTTTGATAACATTTCGATGAAATATGATGACTTGATTAACTTATCGATTCACGAAGAATGATATAATCGCTCTTGACTGTATAATTACCGAGTTATGTATTAAATATAACAGTCAATACTATGTATCTAGTGATGAATAGTGGTCTTTGTTGCGTTATCGACCAGTAAAAGTGCGAGGCTTATAATCAACCTAACCTTTTGATGTGGAAAGTATATAAATAATATAAACATTTATCGCTAAGCTCTTGTTGGCATTTTTTTTTTTATGTCATAGGTGGCAAACGAACATGTGGGTCACCTGCTGTTAAGTGATCACCACCATCCATGGACACTAACAACCCCAGAGGAGTCGCAAGTGCGTTGCCATCTTTCGGAGGGAAAGGTTAGAGGAGGGAAAGGGAGAGGAGAGGGGAGGGGAGATGGGTCTCTGGCGCTCTCACTGACCAAGCGAAACGCAACAATGCAAGCACTGTTACTTCACGTCGGTTTTCTATGAGAGGGTGGTACTACCCCGGGCGAGCCGACCCATTCATGCTGAAATCAATAATAGTTTCAGCGTGGCTCTACCACCATCAAAATATATACAATATATGAGCAATATAAACATTTATCGCTAAGCTCTTGTTGGCATGGTTCGGTCCTTCTTATATATATTATAACTAGCTGACGGACCACGCTTTATTACATTTTGATTTATAATTATGGTATAGTATTTGCGTGGCGCCATCTATGAGATATCTATAACAGGCGGTCCTATAGTATTCTGTCAAAAAGAAAAACTATTTATAACGCCATCTATTTGAGACTGATGACACTTAAAATTCATAATAATAATCAACATTGACAATCGTTTTATTTGTAATAAAAATATTGAGGCCATTAATCGAAATATAAATTATCTTATCTCATAACTTGGACCAGATTATACATAAATGCCAACTTTAATGAAGGTCGGTTGAGTAGCTTCGGGGTTCGTCGTGAACAAACAACATGACACTGGATTTTTATATATTAAGATATACACATAAAACATAGGAGTAATATATATATATTGTTACTATTAAAAAAATCTACTTACGAAGTAGGATTTTCTTGATTTCGTTCCGCGAACGGATCGAATTCGTCGGCCTCTGCATCCCGAGACATATTGTATCTGTAAATGGAATATATTAAATTCCTTTATTTGAAAATGACATGTTAACATATTTACAACATATACCTCATCTCAAGCGGTCGTACTTTTATGTTTCTTTATATGAATGTAAATATGTGAAGTACAATAAATTTGTACCGAATAGTGTCTATTAAATTCACTTAAAATATTCTATAGAAAAGTTTCCGAGTAGATGCGGACTATCTATTAATTGTTTTTGATTGTAATTTTGAGAGCCAGAAGGTTTACTGTGTTTACCATCTTGGACTACATCGTTATTTAACAACATGATATAATGCTATGATAAAACCTTTTAACATTTTGTAAAAACCGTTGTAACACTGTGTATGATTTTAAGTCACTTCTGCAAAACTTTATAATTGCTGCCTATCCCATGCGGAAAGGTGCGGAAAACTTCCATCAGCCAATAAAGTATCGTCAAAATCAGTTCGTTATTTAAATCATAATTTGAATTATAGGCACAGTTCATTCGAGACAGTTTGTAAAATGCTATATCTGAGCAATACTTTCATGATTAGATATGAACAAAAGACATGATAAACCTTAGAAATGTTTAGAAGCCATAAACATTTTCTCGACGTATTGACTCAGTATATATAACACGAAACATTAAAATAAAACACACACATAACTGTTTCAGAAGATATCACATCCAGTAACAACATCACTTACAAAGGAATCCGTTAAAGAAATATAATAACTAATTGTGAATTGATTATTCAATACAATATAAATATTTCGTACCTAATATTTCTTTGAGTCATCCTGTTAAACTAAATTAGTGCAAAGGTAATGAACACAGTCTATCGCGATATAAAAAACACACGAGGTTCACGACCTGAATGAGTTGTTAATAATTATGAGATATATTTCTCAGATTATCGGAATACCTACGTTGAACAACTTTATGAAAGAAGGTTATAATAAAAAATAATAGTCTATGCATACTCGCAGAACCAATTACTTACGATTTAATGATTTTAATTACATCTAGAAGTATTAAGCTGCAAAATATTTAGGGAATGGTTCGTTGAACTCGAATATTCAATGAAGGAAAAGATCGTGACATGTTATTGTGTTAAGGCTTTTTTAACCATCTACCCGGTCAAACACCACCCTTACGTTGAAAATCTGTCTCCATGCTGAAATCATCATCCCTTATACCCCTCTGTAGAGTCATAGGCCTCTTCCCGAAGAAAGATATGGGTGATGTTTTCCTTCACGTCAGCTGATAGTATTACAATTGGAATTTGTAATTATACCTACTGATTACTACTTGTGATAATTGATCTACACCATCACTTCATGTTGGAGTGTATAGAGTATTAAAAAAATATTAGACACGTCTAGATATTGAGGTTGTGAGGTATGTTCTTATAGACAGCTGTTAATGGTTCTTACTTCTTAACAACTTGCGCTTTCTTCTTTTCATCCGGCGACAGGAATGTCTCCATCTCCTGAGCGGCCGGAACGACTCCATTTGATTCCTTCAACGAAAATATTTCCATCAATAATAAAACCGATTAGATCACTATAATATTGTAATGATTATATTGGGGCTGTTGAAGTATTATGTATGCAGGTTTTTTATAATTTTTGACCGCCCCCTGCCCTGGCCAGCAAAAGTAAACAATGCTCTTACCCCTCCTCCCCATGCTTACGTAAACATTTACAGACATACATCACATAAGAGTAACTATTTTTTAATTTGTTCTAGTTTCCTAATTGATTCGTGGGCAGCAGTTAACAAATCTAGAAAAAAAATATAGTCTATATCGGTTTGCTACAGGGCAATGGTAGCCTAGTGTGTAAGACCGCGCGCATCACATATTAAACCTACACATCCAGATCCTCCCTCCTGTTATGTTATCAAAAATAAGCAAATCGAAGACATCCCGCTCTCATTTTGTGCTTGAATGACCCAATTTCTTTCAACTTGATCACATAATGCCGGATATGGAAAGTGTGTTTGAATCCATAGCGATTATCGCACACCTGGTGTAATGGTACATCTGTATTTGACTGGAATGCGACCAACTTATACACGGCAATAAACACGTGACGGAGACCATTTCAATTTGCCGCGTTTGGTGATTAGCCAGTAGCCGAGCGTTTGCTGATTATTCCCGTGGTCACTGTTGTTCTCATACTGTACTTTAGCATCGGACGAAATACGGTCAATTTGCCGTGGTATTATCAGAAACCGTTATATAAACTCGAGTTATGCAAATATTAAATAACTATTGACCTGCTGCTTTGTCCGTTATTAGATTTCGAACTTCGATTACTAGTAGGGTATAAACTTTTTCACTAAAATGTATTGTACAAACTATGTAGATCGTAAAGTATGAGCAATAAAGTATATAAAAAACAATTTCCAAATTACTTTCTTGATAACATTATAAAGCTCGTCAATATTTAGTCAAATCGTGGGCGAAGCGGAGGAGTTAAAAAAATATTAAGAGTGTTTATTAAATTACAAACTAGACTTAAGGCTAGCTTATTCCTATAAGACAGTGGTTGGTAAACTCATCATCCAAAAGAGCCAAATATAATCACTACATATTATAAAACAGAGTTCTAAGCCGCGTCTGTCAGTCTGTCTGCTCGCAATAAACTCAAAAACCATTGAGCAGATTTTCATGCTGTTTTCATTAATAGATAGATTGATTCACGGGGAATATTTAGGTATATAGTTTGTTTGGTTAAAATATAACTATTATTGTTGGAAGTGTTGGAAAAAGTCAAACCGCCTGGGAGCTTGCGTCAAAAACGCTGCCTAAACCCTTTGAGATATAACAAACAATTACGAATTTCAGAAAAATATCAGAAATGTTAACTCGTTGTTTACAAAGGAACTTAATAGATAATATTCCATTACTGCACTAAACACATTGTGAAAGACCAGCACGTGGCCCGCGAGCCGACTCCTATAAGAACTACTAAAACACTGCGCAAGGGATGCGCTTATCGACCTCTATATTTGTATATTTGATTTACAATAATAAATACAATAATATAATGAATTTCTGATTTTGCATTTTCAATAAATGCAACTGCTGGCTGTGGTAAGTTTTTTAGAATTATCTGTGAACACAGTAATTCTCTCTATTAAAAACAATGTTCCCTTTATGTTAAACTTGTCGTCTTCTATATTTAATGTAGTGTTCTTGCAAATCCTGTTCGTTTTTTTTCACGCTGTATATACGGACATCTATTTTTACGCATATAGAATTTATTACATTCCTATGTAACGAAAGATATATTCTAGAATACTTTAGATTGACATAAAGATAATGTACGTGCTTCGTATCTAAATAAAGAGTACAGTGTACAAGATAACCTTGAAATGTTCTTTGTGTAAATACTATTTAAACTCAAAAATCAGTTAATATATAGAATCAGAAACCTGTTTCAGTATATCTCTCTTGTACGCTTAGAATACAAAGTACGAATGGATATTTTATGTTGTTCTTGTGATATTTGCAAATCATCATACAACATAATTGTAAGTGTAAATAGTGTATTTAATTATACTTACATTGACCATTATGCAGACTTGATAAGGAACGGCTTCCGGGAAAAATTATCTGTAAAGGAAAATAAATACGGTTTCTTTAATATTGCTCAAAATACAGATAAGAAGACCCGCTTTAGACATATCTGCTGTTAAGTAATCACTGTAGTCTATAGTTATCTGCCGACTGGGTATCTTAAATGGTACCATTGTCCTAATTGAGGCCAGTTAATAATAGGATACTAAAGGTGAAGTTGAAACTACACAATGAACATATTTTTCATTCACACTGCTATTTTTCACATGAAATGAAAATTATTCTGTTATTTTTCAAGGTTGTTATTTTTCAGATATAGATTTCCAGCATTTACAATTGTAGCCTTATTCACTA
This sequence comes from Antheraea pernyi, assembly GCA_015888305.1. Taxonomy (NCBI): domain Eukaryota; kingdom Metazoa; phylum Arthropoda; class Insecta; order Lepidoptera; family Saturniidae; genus Antheraea; species Antheraea pernyi. The sequence goes on along the minus strand of MU159104.1, from coordinate 81,856 downwards.
ATAATATTATTCTGATATGCGACTTGATAGTGATTTTAAATATTATAGGTTTTTTTTTATCACCCGTGAAATAGCATTGATGCAAATATTATGTCACTGTTATGTGGCTACATTAAAATAGCTACAATTTTTGTCTTTTTACAATCACTCGAGTTGTCAAGCTCTTTGCTACATATTTAGATGTTTTATATCATCATGTAATCACATTAGTATTATTGTCCACTATGACATTATTGATATTCTCTCTTACCAATAACAAAACACGATGTATCGTTAACTATACGTTTGTTAGGATACCTATAACTAGAAGATCGCTTATTTGATTTACGTGATGTCTCAATTCATATAATTCGCCGACCACGTTTACATTGTGCAAGGGTCCCCTGCTGTTAAGTGATCACCACCATCCATGGACACTAACAACCCCAGAGGAGTCGCAAGTGCGTTGTCATCTTTCGGAGGGAAAGGTTAGGGGAGGGAAAGGGAGAGGAGAGAGGGGAGGGGAGGGGAGATGGGTCTCCGGCGCTCTCACTGACCGAGCGAAACGCAACAATGCAAGCACTGTTACTTCACGTCGGTTTTCTATGAGAGGGTGGTACTACCCCGGGCGAGCCGACCCATTCATGCTGAAATCAATAATAGTTTCAGCGTGGCTCTACCACCATCAAAATATATACAATATATGAGCAATATAAACATTTATCGCTAAGCTCTTGTTGGCATGGTTCGGTCCTTCTTATATATATTATAACTAGCTGACGGACCACGCTTTATTACATTTTGATTTATAATTATGGTATAGTATTTGCGTGGCGCCATCTATGAGATATCTATAACAGGCGGTCCTATAGTATTCTGTCAAAAAGAAAAACTATTTATAACGCCATCTATTTGAGACTGATGACACTTAAAATTCATAATAATAATCAACATTGACAATCGTTTTATTTGTAATAAAAATATTGAGGCCATTAATCGAAATATAAATTATCTTATCTCATAACTTGGACCAGATTATACATACCTAAATGCCAACTTTAATGAAGGTCGGTTGAGTAGCTTCGGGGTTCATCGTGAACAAACATCATGACACTGGATTTTTATATATAAAGATATACACATAAAACATAGGAGTAATATATATATATATATTGTTACTATTAAAAAAATCTACTTACGAAGTAGGATTTTCTTGATTTCGTTCCGCGAACGGATCGAATTCGTCGGCCTCTGCATCCCGAGACATATTGTATCTGTAAATGGAATATATTAAATTCCTTTATTTGAAAATGACATGTTAACATATTTACAACATATACCTCATCTCAAGCGGTCGTACTTTTATGTTTTTTTTTTATATGAATGTAAATATGTGAAGTACAATAAATTTGTACCGAATAGTGTCTATTAAATTCACTTAAAATATTCTATAGAAAAGTTTCCGAGTAGATGCGGACTATCTATTAATTGTTTTTGATTGTAATTTTGAGAGCCAGAAGGTTTACTGTGTTTACCATCTTGGACTACATCGTTATTTAACAACATGATATAATGCTAAAACCTTAAAAAAAAACATTGCTGCACTGTGTATGATTTTAAGTCACTTCTGCAAAACTTTATAATTGCTGCCTATCCCATGCGGAAAGGTGCGGAAAACTTCCATCAGCCAATAAAGTATCGTCAAAATCAGTTCGTTATTTAAATCATAATTTGAATTATAGGCACAGTTCATTCGAGACAGTTTGTAAAATGCTATATCTGAGCAATACTTTCATAATTAGATATGAACAAAAGACATGATAAACCTTAGAAATGTTTAGAAGCCATAAACATTTTCTCGACGTATTGACTCAGTATATATAACACGAAACATTAAAATAAAACACACACATAACTGTTTCAGAAGATATCACATCCAGTAACAACATCACTTACAAAGGAACCCGTTAAAGAAATATAATAACTAATTGTGAATTGATTATTCAATACAATATAAATATTTCGTACCTAATATTTCTTTGAGTCATCCTGTTAAACTAAATTAGTGCAAAGGTAATGAACACAGTCTATCGCGATATAAAAAACACACGAGGTTCACGACCTGAATGAGTTGTTAATAATTATGAGATATATTTCTCAGATTATCGGAATACCTACGTTGAACAACTTTATGAAAGAAGGTTATAATAAAAAATAATAGACTATGCATACTCGCAGAACCAATTACTTACGATTTAATGATTTTAATTACATCTAGAAGTATTAGGCTGCAAAATATTTAGGGAATGGTTCGTTGAACTCGAATATTCAGTGAAGGAAAAGATCGTGACATGTTATTGTGTTAAGGCTTTTTTAACCAACTACCCGGTTAAACACCACCCTTACGTTGAAAATCTGTCTCCATGCTGAAATCATCATCCCTTATACCCCTCTGTAGAGTCATAGGCCTCTTCCCGAAGAAAGATATGGGTGATGTTTTCCTTCACGTCAGCTGATAGTATTACAATTGGAATTTGTAATTATACCTACTGATTACTACTTGTGATAATTGATCTACACCATCACTTCATGTTGGAGTGTATAGAGTATTAAAAAAATATTAGACACGTCTACATATTGAGGTTGTGAGGTACGTTCTTATAGACAGCTGTTAACGGTTCTTACTTCTTAACAACTTGCGCTTTCTTCTTTTCATCCGGCGACAGGAATGTCTCCATCTCCTGAGCGGCCGGAACGACTCCATTTGATTCCTTCAACGAAAACATTTCCATCAATAATAAAACCGATTAGATCACTATAATATTGTAATGATTATATTGGGGCTGTTGAAGTATTATGTATGCAGGTTTTTTATAATTTTTGACCGCCCCCTGCCCTGGCCAGCAAAAGTAAACAATGCTCTTACCCCTCCTCCCCATGCTTACGTAAACATTTACAGACATACATCACATAAGAGTAACTATTTTTTAATTTGTTCTAGTTTCCTAATTGATTCGTGGGCAGCAGTTAACAAATCTAGAAAAAAAATATAGTCTATATCGGTTTGCTACAGGGCAATGGTAGCCTAGTGTGTAAGACCGCGCGCATCACATATTAAACCTACACATCCAGATCCTCCCTCCTGTTATGTTATCAAAAATAAGCAAATCGAAGACATCCCGCTCTCATTTTGTGCTTGAATGACCCAATTTCTTTCAACTTGATCACATAATGCCGGATATGGAAAGTGTATTTGACTCCATAGCGATTATCGTACACCTGGTGTAATGGTACATCTGTATTAGACTGGAATGGGATCAACTTATACACGGCAATAAACACGTGACGGAGACCATTTCAATTTGCCGCGTTTGGTGATTAGCCAGTAGCCGAGCGTTTGCTGATTATTCCCGTGGTCACTGTTGTTCTCATACTGTACTTTAGCATCGGACGAAATACGGTCAATTTGCCGTGGTATTATCAGAAACCGTTATATAAACTCGAGTTATGCAAATATTAAATAACTATTGACCTGCTGCTTTGTCCGTTATTAGATTTCGAACTTCGATTACTAGTAGGGTATAAACTTTTTCACTAAAATGTATTGTACAAACTATGTAGATCGTAAAGTATGAGCAATAAAGTATATAAAAAACATCAGCAAAAGTAAACAATGCTCTTACCCCTTCTCCCCACGCTTACGTAAATATTTACATACATCAGATAAGAGTAAATATTTTTTAATTTGTTCTAGTTTCCTCATTGATTCGTGGGCAGCAGTTAACAACTCTAGAAATAAGATATAGTCTACAGCGGTTCGCTACAGGGCGATGGTAGCCCAGTGTGTAAGACCGTGCGCATCACACATCAAACCTACACATCCAGATCCTCCCTCCCCTTATGTCATCAAAAATAAGCAAATCGAAGACATCCCGCTCTCATTTTGTGCTTGAATGACCCAATTTCTTTCAACTTGATGACATAATGCCGGATATGGAAAGTGTGTTTGAATCCATAGCGATTATCGCACACCTGGTGTAATGGTACATCTGTATTTGACTGGAATGCGACCAACTTATACACGGCAATAAACACGTGACGGAGACCATTTCAATTTGCCGCGTTTGGTGATTAGCCAGTAGCCGAGCGTTTGCTGATTATTCCCGTGGTCACTGTTGTTCGCATACTGTACTTTAGCATCGGACGAAATACGGTCAATTTGCCGTGGTATTATCAAAAACCGTTAGATAAACTCGAATTATGCAAATATTAAATAACTATTGACCTGCTGCTTTGTCCGTCATGTTATTGGATTTCGAACTTCGATCACTAGTAGGGGGTATAAACTTTTTCATTAAAATGTATTGTACAAACTATGTAGATTGTAAAGTATGAGTAATAAAGTATATAAAAAACGATTTCCAAATTACTTTCTTGATAACATTATAAAGCTCGTCAATATTTAGTCAAATCGTGGGCGAAGCGGAGGAGTT
>MU159104.1:58092-77045 GCA_015888305.1 Antheraea pernyi | reverse complement strand
CAACTTATACACGGCAATAAACACGTGACGGAGACCATTTCAATTTGCCGCGTTTGGTGATTAGCCAGTAGCCGAGCGTTTGCTGATTATTCCCGTGGTCACTGTTGTTCGCATACTGTACTTTAGCATCGGACGAAATACGGTCAATTTGCCGTGGTATTATCAAAAACCGTTAGATAAACTCGAATTATGCAAATATTAAATAACTATTGACCTGCTGCTTTGTCCGTCATGTTATTGGATTTCGAACTTCGATCACTAGTAGGGGGTATAAACTTTTTCATTAAAATGTATTGTACAAACTATGTAGATTGTAAAGTATGAGTAATAAAGTATATAAAAAACGATTTCCAAATTACTTTCTTGATAACATTATAAAGCTCGTCAATATTTAGTCAAATCGTGGGCGAAGCGGAGGAGTTAAAAAAATATTAAGAGTGTTTATTAAATTACAAACTAGACTTAAGGCTAGCTTATTCCTATAAGACAGTGGTTGGTAAACTCATCATCCAAAAGAGCCAAATATAATCACTACATATTATAAAACAGAGTTCTAAGCCGCGTCTGTCAGTCTGTCTGCTCGCAATAAACTCAAAAACCATTGAGCAGATTTTCATGCTGTTTTCATTAATAGATAGATTGATTCACGGGGAATATTTAGGTATATAGTTTGTTTGGTTAAAATATAACTATTATTGTTGGAAGTGTTGGAAAAAGTCAAACCGCCTGGGAGCTTGCGTCAAAAACGCTGCCTAAACCCTTTGAGATATAACAAACAATTACGAATTTCAGAAAAATATCAGAAATGTTAACTCGTTGTTTACAAAGGAACTTAATAGATAATATTCCATTACTGCACTAAACACATTGTGAAAGACCAGCACGTGGCCCGCGAGCCGACTCCTATAAGAACTACTAAAACACTGCGCAAGGGATGCGCTTATCGACCTCTATATTTGTATATTTGATTTACAATAATAAATACAATAATATAATGAATTTCTGATTTTGCATTTTCAATAAATGCAACTGCTGGCTGTGGTAAGTTTTTTAGAATTATCTGTGAACACAGTAATTCTCTCTATTAAAAACAATGTTCCCTTTATGTTAAACTTGTCGTCTTCTATATTTAATGTAGTGTTCTTGCAAATCCTGTTCGTTTTTTTTCACGCTGTATATACGGACATCTATTTTTACGCATATAGAATTTATTACATTCCTATGTAACGAAAGATATATTCTAGAATACTTTAGATTGACATAAAGATAATGTACGTGCTTCGTATCTAAATAAAGAGTACAGTGTACAAGATAACCTTGAAATGTTCTTTGTGTAAATACTATTTAAACTCAAAAATCAGTTAATATATAGAATCAGAAACCTGTTTCAGTATATCTCTCTTGTACGCTTAGAATACAAAGTACGAATGGATATTTTATGTTGTTCTTGTGATATTTGCAAATCATCATACAACATAATTGTAAGTGTAAATAGTGTATTTAATTATACTTACATTGACCATTATGCAGACTTGATAAGGAACGGCTTCCGGGAAAAATTATCTGTAAAGGAAAATAAATACGGTTTCTTTAATATTGCTCAAAATACAGATAAGAAGACCCGCTTTAGACATATCTGCTGTTAAGTAATCACTGTAGTCTATAGTTATCTGCCGACTGAGAATCTTAAATGGTACCATGGTCCTAATGGAGGCTAGTTAATAATAGGATACTAAAGGTTAAGTTGAAACTACACAATGAACATATTTTTCATTCACACTGCTATTTTTCACATGAAATGAAAATTATTCTGTGATTTTTCAAGGGTGTTACTTTTCATAAGATATAGATTTCCAGCGTTTACAATTATGGCCTTATTTACTAATAATATTATTTAGATATGCAATATGATAGTGATTTGAAATATGTATTACAAGTTTTTATTTATCACCCGTGAAATAGCATTGATGCAAATATTATGTCACTGTTATGCGACTACATTAAAATAGCTACATTTTTTGTCTTTTTACAATGACTCGAGTTGTCAAGCTCTTTGCTACATATTTAGATGTTTTATATTATCATGTAATCACATTAGTATTATTGTCCACTATGACATTATTGATATTCTCTCTTACCAATAACAAAACACGATGTATCGTTAACTATACGTTTGTTAGGATACCTATAACTAGAATATCGCTTATTTGATTTACGTGATGTCTCAATTCATATAATTCTCCGACCACGTTTACATTGTGCAAGGTAAATAACGATGACGATGTTGAATAGAGTCCGGGAAAAAATTGCAACCAACACGTTATCTTGAAATACGCTGCGTTAACGTTAAATTTAGACCAATGTAATAAGCAATAATAATTTTCCAGCGTTTACAATTATGGCCTTATTTACTAATAATATTATTTAGATATGCAATATGATAGTGATTTGAAATATGTATTACAAGTTTTTATTTATCACCCGTGAAATAGCATTGATGCAAATATTATGTCACTGTTATGCGACTACATTAAAATAGCTACATTTTTTGTCTTTTTACAATGACTCGAGTTGTCAAGCTCTTTGCTACATATTTAGATGTTTTATATCATCATGTAATCACATTAGTATTATTGTCCACTATGACATTATTGATATTCTCTCTTACCAATAACAAAACACGATGTATCGTTAACTATACGTTTGTTAGGATACCTATAACTAGAAGATCGCTTATTTGATTTACGTGATGTCTCAATTCATATAATTCGCCGACCACGTTTACATTGTGCAAGGTAACGATGACGATGTTGAATAGTGTCCGGGAAAAAATTGCAACCAGCACGTTATCTTGAAATACGCTGCGTTAACGTTAAATTTAGACCAATGTAATAAGCAATAATAATCTATATCTATCTAAATATATATAGTTATAAATAAGAATGTTAATCTAACGCGTCTGTATTTTTGTGAAAAAAAATGTTACAGGTGTCTTGGAATAAGTAATAAAATACATTTCAATCATTTTTAGAAATGTATGTTTGTTTAAACACGCATCACTTGCTAAAATGCTGCGTTCACAATAAATCTCCTCCTCTAAAAAATATCCTCGAGTAACGTTTAGTCTTAATTTCAGTAAAATCGGTCCACTTTATCAAAAGTTATTGTAATTTTAATGAAGACGCAACTTAAGTACGACAGAAAAGTACATAAGTAAATGGACTTACTGTTTTTTTTACATTAGGTTCTACGCGGACGATGTCGCGGGCACAGCTAGTCAAGAATAAAACGATCTATAACGAACATTGGGCTATATTTAACTGGTATATTCAAATAATAATGATTGTTTTTAATGTAGAATAGGTCGCATTTTACATGTATTTTGTTGTCAAATACAAAGTTTTGTATTTTTATGGAAGAACTGTGCACGAGATTGTTTCCGTTTTCTTACGATGTTTTTTTTTCACAATCAGTCTACAGTGTTATTAATTTAAATTGGTCAGTGTATGCGAATTTCTCCGTATAATTCGTTCGGCCATGCCGGGGTTCGAACCAGCGGACAACGAATCGATTTTCCACCGGTCCATTCGCTCCATGATCCATCATGAATTTCATAATTAATAATTTATCTTATTATAATGTGATGAAGAATGATCAGAAATACTGTATGAAACAAGGGTCATAGTAAACATTTGTAAAGTGATGATTCACATTATAAGTGAGTGGGTGTAAGCGTTACTTTGTTCGTCGGATGTGGGCCACAACTTTATCAATACTTCACCAATACATAATTACATGTTATATACATAACGTGGCTTCATAACCAATACGTTTAAATTTAGAATTTACTTTTTTTAATTTATATATTCACAGACTGATAAAAGGTATGACATCAACACACTGTACTATCTTTGTTCGGTGGAAATACTGTCGGGTTTTTTTTTTTATTTAAACTTCGAATGTAATTAAAAAGCGGGTTTTTTATACGCCTACATAAAGAGTGTCCTAAAAATGTATTCATTTTTATCAACAACTAGCTTCTCCCTGCGACTTAGTTAGTATAGTCTAGCTTCTCCCTGCGACTTCGTCCGCGTGGTATAGTTACTTTGCTAACACGCAGCGGAAGCTCTTAAAAGAAAAAAACCCGATTTTGAAACATTCTTCATTGGTGATCTGCTCCTATAGTCTTAGCGTGATGGTATACAGCCTGTAGCCTTCCTCGATAAATGAGTTCTCTAACACCGAAAGAATTCTAATGAAACAAGTAGTTCCTGAGACTAGCGCATTCAAATATACAAACGAACTCTTCAGCTTTAAAATATTCGTATAGATATGAAAAAGGATAATGGGTGTCGTATTTTTTTCTGTATCATTTTAAAATAGGTTCCATACTGTTCTCTAGTATATTACTATATACTACAGTATAGTATAAGTATACACTACTTTGTATATTTTATGATGTATTAAATTTCATTGCGTTCGGTTCAGAGACTGTCGTGACAAGGACTTAAGTCAATAACTTAAACCGACGTAAGACAAAAACTTAAAACACAACTTATTACAAAGACAAATGAATTCCTATATACGAGTATCAGTGTCATTTGCTACCCATAACAAAAAAGCATTACCGCTTTGTCATATGCCAGTCAGTTATCTGGTTGCAAAACGAGAATATAACCACTGAGATATACAAACATTGTCTTAAAAAAACAAATTATCTCCTTTTAGTACTACGTCGATTTAATTTATAATAGCGGCACGTTATGATGACCATTCTGACATTTGTCTACTCATGAAGCTTCGTATTAATTAATAACTATGTCTGAAGTATAAAAATGCTGTTTTTTACTGTCAATGGTGACGTGCAGTTAGTTCTAAAATTTATCGAATTTTAGGATACAAAATTAATTTAGAACACTGATATTTAAATTATGTAGATGTATAATTATACACTATACATATATTTAATTACTACAATATCTAACAATATATATGGTCCCACAAAAAAAAATTTCACGTTTTTACTAACAGCGCCATTTTACAGAATCCTTAATAAATAATAAATAAATGGATTATGATCATTATTGTACTTATTTACAACTCAACTTGGCATTTATATTTTTCAAAATTCGTAATTATGTATTTATATCCTATTAATGATTATATATATATAGGATCGCTGGCAATCACAATAACCATCTCCGGCAAACTCGCGTCAATGCTTAATGCAAAACGCAGCATTTGATTATATTTTTGTCGAAAATAAATCGACATTTCACGTCACGGTTATGTGTCAAATCGGACATTATAGCGTGCCGCTACTATAGCAGACTTATGTCACACTGAGACGCTACTTTATGAAGAAACAATTTTTTTTTCGAATTGACTACGCTATTGACCAAGCAAGGTCTTAACACCTTCACCGGACTACATTAAGAACAAATCTTGTTATATGCGTTAGGTACGCAAACTAACATTGCCACTCAAAACACTTATGGAGAAGTAGTCCGGTGAAGCTGTTAAGACCTTGCTTGGTCAATAACGTAGTCAGTCCGAAAAAAAAACTTATGGAGAAAACGGTACGAATTATATGCACCAAGGGTATTTTCAGGTAACTTGTCGGCTTTACCGCGGTATTTTATGGCTTCTTTTGTTTTTTGTCAATAATGATAGAGACTTTTCAATGGTCATCTGACTTTTTAGTTAAAGTAAAAATAATCTTCATAACATTATAATGCATAGTTGTATCGTTGATAAATCTTATCGGAGAGAATTTAGGCGTTGAAAATTTGTAAGTTAGATCATCGAACATGACTGTTGAAATTTGGACGGTAACATGACTTACACAATATTTCATAACTTTGAGTAATATTATTGCAACAAACGTTCTTTTGGTGGCAACTAATGTATGATATCTATTCTTTTCAAATCAAATCAAGAATACTTTATTCAATTAACTCTCAGAAAAGACCGTCAAAACGATAAAACTACCACCGGTTCGGAACATGATCCAGTCATCGAGAAGAACCGGCAAAAAACTCGATCTGGTTTATATTTTCATCGTACATAACATAGCATATTTTTACGAATATACAAAGTTATAGCGTCATTTCCAAACGTCACCATCGTTCACATATTAATCCACCATATAGATTACCCGCTTGATTATAGTGTTTGAATTTACTAACTCTCAAATCGATACTACGCTTTGTGACTTATAAAACCTAACACTATTACCTAAAAAACTGTTACTGGTTTTAGTGAGCCTGAAACATAGAGTGAGCAATTTGTCATTGTTTTTAGTGTCCAAATTATGTCGATCTTTTACTAAATCCAGCTTATCTAGTAATCTAATCTATCCAGTAAATGGTCCATTGAAGTGTGTCTGGATGCGACCTCATTATTCAATTGGGTTAAAGTACAATGCTCGCTAAACTTTTTGATCGCTCTGACGATAGGTCTACAGAACACAAATCATTACATAGTATAAAACAAAGTTTCCTACCGCGTCTGTCTGTCTGTCTGTTCGTGATAAACTTAAAAACTACTGAACGGATCTTTATCCGGTTTTCACCAATGGATAAAATGATTCACGAGGAACGTTTTGGTATATAATTAGTCAAGGAATTTTTATAATCATGGCGGAACAACGTCTGCCGGGCCCGCTAGTACTATATAAAAAAAACTCTGTAGAGTCGTCGTGTCGGTGCATTGAAAATATTTGCCAAAAACTGATTGTGGGTGATATGTGTCTAACAGAATATGGTATGATTATTTTTTTAAACTTTGTCTGGATGTGTGTCTGTTTGAAAAACTTCAAAGATATGAGAATGTATGCTCAACACGCGTCCTCGATTGTCCGAATTGATAGTCACCCGTTGCAACGGTATCGTGGGGTAAGAGACGACGCGGACATAAATAACTTGTCTGTTTGAAAAACTTCAAAGATATGAGAATGTATGCTCAACACGCGTCCTCGATTGTCCGAATTGATAGTCACCCGTTGCAACGGTATCGTGGGGTAAGAGACGACGCGGACATAAATAACTCTTAAAATAAATTTGCTCAAGTTTCCGTCTCGTGTGTGTACAGTATTTTATTATAGAAATTGATTTAAAACAATCCAATACTATCTATACTTATAAAAAACGTAAATTTAGCCAGTCTGTACTTATTAGATTTTTGTAAAATAAATTTTTGCAGGTGTCTGGGAATAAGTAATAAAATACATTTCAATCATTTTTAGCGATGTCTATCTGATTCAGGATAAAACCTCCCCAAGAAAACCATAAAGCATATACTCGAGTAACGTATAGTCTTGGTTTCAATAAAATCGGTTCACTCTATCAAAAGTTATTGTATTTTAATGAAGATTCGACTTAAGTACGATAGAAAAGTAGATAAATAAATGGACTTAATACATTTAGATGATATCATTAGTCACTGTTCTTTTACATTAGGCTCCACGCGTACAGTTAGTTTATGATATAATTCTTCTATCCGTGTGTTTGTGACTGAACTCCTCCTGAACGGTTGGACAGATTTTGATGAATTTTTTTGTGTCTTTATGTGGATTCAAGAATGCTTTAGATTCACAATTGTACCCGGTAGGTGGCGCTGCGGTTGATTTCTAGGATTTTTTATTATCAAGACAGGGCAACGTCCGCCAGGCCAGCTAGTAAAGTATAAAAAGGTTTAAATTGATATCTCATTTTCACGAAACTAATAATAATCACGTAGATTTTATTGATAAATTAATTCTAAATAAATAATCAGCAAATGATGAAGGGTGTAGGGTGTTATAAAATAATTTTATAAAAAACTTCATAAAATTGCATAATATTTTTTCCAGTATTTCTTATTACTCGTTCATGTTTACGTGTGTATTGGAACATCTGTTCATTTATTTATATTATCATAATATTTATACAATCAGTATGTCATTGTTGCGTAAGCAAGATGCGCCATGTAGTAATCTTTTGTTTTTGAATAATAATATGATTTTACTGCTTAGGCTCGATTCACACTATGATGCTGTTCACGGTTCGATCCCGGTCCGGAAAAATATTCTTAAACAAGAAAGAATCACAGTATTCTCGCTATCGTATCACTCTAGTTACGATTCGATCTCGCGCCGGTACCGGTTGGTCGAAAAGAATATTTGACTGGAGCGAGATCGGTACTGTCATGGCTTGTACCGAAAATGTGAATACGTTTTTGTTTCAACTCCAGTCTTTCTTCGGTCGTGCAGGGAGACGACACATTTTTCTTCTACTCATGGCTAATAATCATTTGTGGAACTTTGAAAAAGGTCATTACTTTATGGGTGTGATTTATAACATTTGATTATGAGTAATAAACGATTACACTATAGTTATTTTCGCCAATTTTTCTATAGGCGTTTTTCCGAGAAAAAAGTGTATATGGTGAAATTCGCGAACATTTTAAAAGAATAGTTGATTGTTATGCACTTTCAATAAATATTTTATATATTAGAAATTTATCGGATTATTTCTAGAAACATCCTATTTGTCGACCATTGATTGAGACTGATTGTGGAACTAGTAGTGTAGACACAGCGAAATTTGATCGAACCGAGACCGGAGCGAGATCGGACCGTGAACGGCATCATAGTGTGGATCGAGCCTCACCGTTACAATTTTATCATTTGAAAATATACCTTGAACACTGTTAATTAGAATCTTATGTTAAGATTGTATCGATCTTTAATTGGCGGACGAAAAATAATTTGGGATAACTAATTTAACGCCCGATTTTTTTTTTCGACAATATCTCGCGTTAAGAAGATCGTTTATAAATTAGCTAATGCCCGTGACTTCGTCTGAGAGCTTGGCTACAACACCGCTGGCCCCACTTCACACATCATAGTGCTTATAAAAATCACATATTCTTAAAACCATTCTAATTTTATAATTTATAAAGATATCGTAATATATTTTACATAAGGATCAATTGCCTATAGAGTAATACTAAACATTTTTTTATCAAAATTAGTCCGATAGTTTTTATGTGATGCACTGCACACACAAAGGCAGACTTCTCGTTTCATTTTTATAGACATAAAGCATATACTCGAGTAACGTATAGTCTTGGTTTCAATAAAATCGGTTCACTCTATCAAAAGTTATTGTATTTTAATGAAGATTCGACTTAAGTACGATAGAAAAGTAGATAAATAAATGGACTTAATACATTTAGATGATATCATTAGTCACTGTTCTTTTACATTAGGCTCCACGCGTACAGTTAGTTTATGATATAATTCTTCTATCCGTGTGTTTGTGACTGAACTCCTCCTGAACGGTTGGACAGATTTTGATAAATTTTTTTGTGTCTTTATGTGGATTCAAGAATGCTTTAGATTCACAATTGTACCCGGTAGGTGGCGCTGCGGTTGATTTCTAGGATTTTTTATTATCAAGACAGGGCAACGTCCGCCAGGCCAGCTAGTAAAGTATAAAAAGGTTTAAATTGATATCTCATTTTCACGAAACTAATAATAATCACGTAGATTTTATTGATAAATTAATTCTAAATAAATAATCAGCAAATGATGAAGGGTGTAGGGTGTTATAAAATAATTTTATAAAAAACTTCATAAAATTGCATAATATTTTTTCCAGTATTTCTTATTACTCGTTCATGTTTACGTGTGTATTGGAACATCTGTTCATTTATTTATATTATCATAATATTTATACAATCAGTATGTCATTGTTGCGTAAGCAAGATGCGCCATGTAGTAATCTTTTGTTTTTGAATAATAATATGATTTTACTGCTTAGGCTCAATTTACTAATAACGAAATTTAAATAATTCACACCATAATTAATTTAAAAATTCATAAAAGAACACAGCTTAAATTCCACTGCCTCGACTTTTTTATATAAGTTGTTACATTTCAAAGCCCATTCAGCCAATATGTGCAGTACAGCTACTGCAGTGCTGATTTTCGATGGAAGCCTTTTTTTATTATAATAATTATGATGTAGTTTCATTACAATGTATTCCTCTACTCCTTTCTTTCCTTCTCCGGCTCCAACGTAAATATTCGAATCTACATACAATAGATGTGATGTCTAAAACACGCTACTGAGCCACTTTCGCTTCAAACCAAATTGATACAGTACAAGAAAGAATCACAGTATTCTCGCTATCGTATCACTCTAGTTACGATTCGATCTCGCGCCGGTATCGGTTGGTCGAAAAGAATATTTGACTGGAGCGAGATCGGTACTGTCATGGCTTGTACCGAAAATGTGAATACGTTTTTGTTTCAACTCCAGTCTTTCTTCGGTCGTGCAGGGAGACGACACATTTTTCTTCTACTCATGGCTAGTAATCAATTGTGGAACTTTGAAAAAGGTCATTACTTTATGGGTGTGATTTATAACATTTGATTATGAGTAATAAACGATTACACTATAGTTATTTTCGCCAATTTTTCTATAGGCGTTTTTCCGAGAAAAAAGTGTATATGGTGAAATTCGCGAACATTTTAAAAGAATAGTTGATTGTTATGCACTTTCAATAAATATTTTATATATTAGAAATTTATCGGATTATTTCTAGAAACATCCTATTTGTCGACCATTGATTGAGACTGATTGTGGAACTAGTAGTGTAGACACAGCGAAATTTGATCGAACCGAGACCGGAGCGAGATCGGACCGTGAACGGCATCATAGTGTGGATCGAGCCTCACCGTTACAATTTTATCATTTGAAAATATACCTTGAACACTGTTAATTAGAATCTTATGTTAAGATTGTATCGATCTTTAATTGGCGGACGAAAAATAATTTGGGATAACTAATTTAACGCCCGATTTTTTTTTTCGACAATATCTCGCGTTAAGAAGATCGTTTATAAATTAGCTAATGCCCGTGACTTCGTCTGAGAGCTTGGCTACAACACCGCTGGCCCCACTTCACACATCATAGTGCTTATAAAAATCACATATTCTTAAAACCATTCTAATTTTATAATTTATAAAGATATCGTAATATATTTTACATAAGGATCAATTGCCTATAGAGTAATACTAAACATTTTTTTATCAAAATTAGTCCGATAGTTTTTATGTGATGCACTGCACACACAAAGGCAGACTTCTCGTTTCATTTTTATAGATTTGACAGAAAACTGTTATAGATATTTTTTATGTTAACAGTTTATTTTATTATACTGTTAACAGTTTATTTTATGGTGCACGTGTTCGTTTAAATTATTTACTACGTAACCTCGTTTTTCCTGTATCAAGTCTTTAGTCAAACTCATTATCCCATAATACCAAATACTTACCATAATTTTAATTCAACATGCTATAACTTCGCTACAGCAACGCGAGGTCGGATTAGCTAGTTTGCAATAATTGTACAGTAACTGAGTAACAATCAATCATTTATTTAAAGAGATTAATTATTGTTACTAATATAATTAAAATGGCACCATGAAACACATTACTCAGCCATTTCCTTATTTATTATCCTATTGGTATTATACAGTAGCTACCGTAATTTATATGTGGTACATATTATACACCGTATAATATTAACATTGCATTAGTGCATTTACAAAGTTTTATGGCGTTCCCTTCCGTTGTAACGTGCAATTACGTAATACAGTTAATTAATTCTGAATAGTTAATTAAATAATTATCAAGATTTCTTTAATTGTCTTGTAAGCAGTCAGAGTTGTAATTACATGATGGTATATTTGAGATTCATAAATTACAAAATCGTTATCGCGGAAATGTGTTACCGCTCAGGGTGAAATCTGTAGAGCGCATTCAGACTTATCCCAGTCAGTTAAGTCCAGAATTTATATGATTAGTCGCAAGCTCAGCATTCGCTTAGTTGTGCTGAGCTAAGTGCAAGGCATCAAATTCAATAACATACATAATACATACAACAACATACGAAAAACGACATAACGTCGAAGGACGCAGGTTCGAATCCATACAACTGAGTCGGCGCTACGGTAAAAGATAACATCGTTATAAAACCATAGCATGGTGGTAGGCTTGCCCGCCTGATTAGCTTAAATCTTAAAGTTGAAAATTGATCACCAAGCACTAGTCGGTGCGATACGGCAGCTGCATTTGAGAGCCAGTCCTCTCTAGGTTTGCCGTGTTTACCATTTAAGAGCACTTCGTCATTTAAAATCAGATATGATTGTGTTCAAAGGCTAAAACTTATCCCTTCCTATTATAAAACAAAATCCTCTGCCACGTCTGTCTGTCTGTTCGCGATAAACTCTAAAACTACTCAACGGATTTTCATGAGGTTTTCACCAGTATATAAAGTGGTTCATGAGGAAGGTTTTTTGTAGGTGGTAGAGCCACGCTGAAGCTATTATTGGTTTCAGCACGAATGGGTCGGCTCGCCCGGGGTTCTACCATCCGCTCATAGAAAACCGACGTGAAGTAACAGTGCTTGCATTGTTGTGTTTCGTTAGGTCAAGTGAGAGCGCCGGAGGCCCACCTCCCCTCTCCTCTCTCCCCTCCCTCCCTTTCCCCCAAACACAGGCTGGTTACACACTTTCGACTCCCTTGGTGTTGTTAGTGTCTATAGACGGTGGTGAGCACTTAACATCAGATGACCCACCTGTTCGTTTGCCTGCTATGACATAAAAAAAGAAGGTTTAGATATATCATTTGTCAAGGTCTTTTTTATTATCAAGACGGGACAACGTCCGCCGGGCCAGCTAGTATAGTATAAAAAATTATTAGTTATTAGCTTTATTAGTTTTCCATATCGAAGACGATTTCTTTTTTATTAATATTTCTTGATTTTTAGTGTCCATATTATATACACCTGGTTTCTAATAGGTATAATAAATAGGTTCCAATTTCACGAAAATACGTAGATACGAAGTGGGTGAAAATGGAATAAACGATATTTCACACCCTTAGGGGTTAAATATTTTCTTCAAAGGACCACCTCTGAATATAACCAATTCAATTAAAAAAGAATCGTTAAAATCGGTTCATAATTGACACAGATATCGATTAACATACATAAACAAAAATATACATCCAACCGAATGTAGCAACCTCCTCCTTTTTCGAAGTCGGTTAAAAAATGTTTTCATTATATTCTTTTTCTTATATCGCCGTACAAGAAATAATAAACTCATGCAATATAGTAAAATAAAATCAGGACTAAATAAACGATCTAATAAAGAATAAGAGCAATTGTAGGGCGAAAGAAATTAAATAAGTTGCACTATTCTTATTCGCTAACCTTATATTGGTAATTTTTAAAATGCAGTGTCCAGCAAATGTTACGTATCGTCATAGCGTCGGTTATCTTGAGTTTTCGGAGACGATAAACATTATTACGAACTATATTACTTTGGTAGATCATTGTTTACGCTTCGATAGCTCTGATATGTTTTATGTATTTGCTGGTTACTATTGTATAAGTAAAACTCTTTTCATGTATAATTTGTTCATGTAACAGTTTGTTAGCTAAAGTCCGAGTATCCAGAGAGGTGGGCGCGTAGGCGTGCGAGGGTGATGATTCGGTGCGGGTGGTCGGGGTGAGTCGACGCGTTCGGGGCTCACGGGGTGCCCTCACGTGTCAAGGCGCGTGCAGGCGTGGGAGGTGAGGGCTGCTTGCAGTCCACGTTACGGTAAAGGCCGTAACAATCATTTTATATCAGGACAGCGTAGTCTGTGTTGGAATACGCTAAAGATAGACAACTAGTTCACAAATATAGCTGCTAGAACATACCTATGAGCATTGGTGGCAGATTTCTAATTTAAGGGTTACCAAATTAGTCATGTTGTAGATGGTAGAGCCACACTGAAGCTTTTACCGGTTTCAGCATAAATTTATATTTCGTATTGTTTCATTCGAGCAAGTATTGTTTGGCCACGTGACAGAATGAGAGCCTTTACACATATAGAATAATATATATTCTAACTGTCGCAAAGTAACCCAATTTCATATTCAATTAATTAACTGTAATCTACTAACTGTGTGTAATCTAATTACTCATCATCATCATCATCATTACCCTTATCCCACTTAAGTAGGGTCGGCACAACATGTTTTCTTTTTCCACTCTCTCCTGTCAAATGTCATTTCAGTATTCACACCTTTTACGCACATATCGTTTTTCACGCAGTCCATCCATACCTTTTTCGGTCTTCCTCTACTCGTATATCCGTCCACAAACATACTCAACACTTTTCTAGTTACATGGTTTTCATCTCTCCTCATGACATGCCCATACCATGGGGTTACCAAATTAGTCATGTTGTAGATGGTAGAGCCACACTGAAGCTTTTACCGGTTTCAGCATAAATTTATATTTCGTATTGTTTCATTCGAGCAAGTATTGTTTGGCCACGTGACAGAATGAGAGCCTTTACACATATAGAATAATATATATTCTAACTGTCGCAAAGTAACCCAATTTTATATTCAATTAATTAACTGTATCTAATTACTAATCAGGAAAATATTTATTTGCCTTTAAACGTAGCCTAGAATCGCGTATACATAAAACGTATTACATGAATGTACTACAGTAAGGTTAGGTTAGGTTTTTATAGGAAGGCTTACTAGATGGATAGACATGGTAGTTTACAAAACGCAACCCCGTGCCGCCCCATTAAAAGCGGCGGACGGTACACTGTGGGGCTTTAGTGAGTAAGAGTTTCAGAACACCCATTCTGTCCCCTGGGAGGGTGGCGTGTACATGAGAATTTCCCTACGTCAAAAAAAAAAGAAAAAGCTATGCTCGATTATCTTATAACAGGTTTAGCCAAAATACTAAAATAATATTTTATTGAAACGATATTGCTCTATTAAATCGTAATTAAATATGAATGTTACCACAACCGCAAATGTCAAGTTTATTAGGTTTTATATAACTTTGTTTCCACAGCACGTGTTTTCAGGAAAGATACCATAGAAATAGTGACGAGAACATTGGAAACAGCTCTAGTATTTTATGCGTCCCTGCAACCATTACCCAATTTTAAGGCAAACGAACTAATGTAGATTGGCTATTCGAGCTATTCCTAAATCCCAACAAGCCAAAGATACTTCTGTTTTACCTTCCTCTATACCTAAACTAGAATTTTACTGGTATTTGAGTATCAAAACAACACAAAACTCTTTCTACATAAAATAATAGCCATTGCTCTTGTTAAAACTTTCCAGAGAGTTTTTATGGCATCTCAGTATTCATGCTCCGCGGTATTATTCCCATAGATTGCGTAAAGTACCACTAAAATTACAAAATACAGAATTAATTGTGTTATTTATATTATAAGCTTATGAATAAAATATAAAATACTACTAGATAACAGACTATGATCCCGCCAAAAACTCCTAATAGAGCGTTAAAAATGATTTTATTAACAGCAAATAAGTTTGCATTTTTTATTATTTTGAAATCGCAAATTTCAATTCGAAATTGTAAAAAAAGTACTAGAAAATTATGAAACGTTTTTTTTTATCTTTTCAATCAGTTCTTATGTATAAATCATGCGTAGATGTGCAAAATATAGCGCAATGGTTAGACGACGCTATTATTGCATCATTTATTTGAGTCGATGATTAGAGGTGAATGTCAGTGGAACGCAGTTTGTAAATGCGGTGATGAAAAACATATAGATGATTCTATATACATTGCTGATACCGTGAGATAAATCACTGAGTTTATTATATATATACTAGCTGTGGCCGCGACTTCGTCCGTGTGGACACTTATAAAAAAAACTGTTATTTTTAAGATCATCTGAATTACTTATCTACTTTTCTCTGATACTTCAGTCGCATTGTCATTAAATTTATCAAAATATACATATAATTCATCAGAAGCGGAAGAAAATGAAGAGATCGATTTTTGGATAATCGATTTTCTAGTCTTCGATTTTTTCATGAATAGATTCCAACACCACGCTTCGAATCGATTTAAAAAAAAAAAATTGTGAAGTATCTCCATCCTTACCTCAAAATCAGATTTTTTACAGCAACCGCCACCCTCGTGCCCAACTGTCAATATTTGGATGGCGGTATGGTGTCGTCATTCTTAATCAAATAAATTACTCTTAGTACTAGATTGATAACAAAGTTTAAAAAATTATCGTTTGCTACGACATATATATATATATATCTATAACCTAATAGAGCGTTAAAAATGATTTTATTAACAGCAAATAATTTTGCATTTTTTATTATTTTGAAATCGCAAATTTCAATTCGAAATTGTAAAAAAAGTATGTACTAGAAAATTATGAAACGTTTTTTTTATCTTTTCAATCAGTTCTTATGTATAAATCATGCGTAAATGTGCAAAATATAGCGCAATGGTTAGACGACGCTATTATTGCATCATTTATTTGAGTCGATGATTAGAGGTGAATGTCAGTGGAACGCAGTTTGTAAATGCGGTGATGAAAAACATATAGATGATTCTATATACATTGCTGATACCGTGAGATAAATCACTGAGTTTATTATATAAATACTAGTTGTGGCCGCGACATCGTCCGTGTGGACACATAAAAAAAACTGTTATTTTTAAGATCATCTGAATTACTTATCTACTTTTCTCTGATACTTCAGTCGCATTGTCATTAAATTTATCAAAATATACATATAATTCATCAGAAACGGAAGAAAATGAAGAGATCGATTTTTGATTTTTTCATAAATAGATTCCACCATCACGATTTGAATCGATTTAAAAAAAAAATTGTGAAGTATCTCCATCCTTACCTCAAAATCAGATCTTTTACAGCAACCGCCACCCTCGTGCCCAACTGTCAATATTTGGATGGCGGTATGGTGTCAGTCTTAATCAAATAAATTACTCTTAGTACTAGATTGATAACAAAGTTTAAAAAATTATCGTTTGCTACGACATATATATATATATATCTATAACATGAGGTCCTTCAAGCGTAACGTGAACAGGCATTTATGCAGGCCGGCATGACAGCAACGACTGATGAAGGATGGCGTACCTCTCGGTGGTCGCCGTCGTTTTTGGATTGTAGTGAGCTTACCATCAGGCATAGTACAGTAACATTGTCGGGCTACAGTAAAAACAAAAAAAAAATAGACAAGTAAAACAATTTCCCAATACGTTTTTTCTTCCTACCATCGACGGGCCCGAAGGCTTTATTTATATTTCTCTATTCGTCATAAGTCACAGTCTTCACGTCTATAACTAATTCTTAATAATGGTGTAAATGCGAAAGTGAGTTTGTTACGTTTTCACCCCTTAAATACTAAACTGATCATCATAAAATTATCTACAGAGAAGGATGTAGAGTACATTTTAACTACTAATAGTACTGTTCCCGAAGGTTGAATCCATTTTAACGTGAGCGAAACCACGCGCAAAAGATAGTGTACAATCTTAAAAGAAAAAACTTCAATTATATTAAATTATAATCAAATTTCGATCACTGGGCGATTGCTACTAGTTCGAATAATATATACGAAATATAATCACAATTGAATTAGTAGTATATGGGATTAAAAAATAACATTGAATAAGTAAATTATGCAATAATGTAAATATATGAATGCTAATAAAACTCATTTATCTATCGTCCCATGCATGAAGCTGCACTTGGAAGTTATTTATTAAGTTTAAGTTAAAACTTCTTTAACTCGTTGAAATCAAAGCCTGAAGAAGAAGTTAAAGCCATAAAGCGGACCCTGGCACCAGGCCGAAAAACGGTAAACAGAAGAAGATAATACAAAAGCTAAACTAAAAATTAAAAGAAAAAAGTCGAATCAGTCGTAAGAACTGTTGACAGAAGTGAAAACTAATAACTGTGTTCTCTTTTGAATGTTCATATTAATTATAGTGTGAATGACAATATTTAAATTTCAGAATTTGTGTATTGAAATTATTAACGTTAGTGTGGTTTTCATATATATTGGCACTCGGAGCAATTTATATACATTTTTATAAACTCTATTAATTAATCTAAAGTATGATGAGTTGCAAAGTATAAATATTACATGTACATGCCCCTATACTACGCGTTGCTAGTCTGATACAAGCCGTGCGAACTTACAGATATATCTTCTACCAAACAAAGCGCCAAAAGAAGTTTTCCCTTTAAAAATCAGTTGACAGGCAAAAGTATTGAACTATGTTGTCTTTGCATATTTATAGATAGATTATTTATCTTCCAAACTAACATAATGGAAAAAGAAGCCTACTGGAGTCATATTACACTGTTCGCGTAAGAGGGAAGCCCTCACGACCCACTTAACTACTACACACAGATACCGTTACATATACGGTGTGATAGTCGGTAACGCGGTTCGAATGTGAAGTACGCAGTCGCTATTGAAATATACACTGCGATGAAAGTTCAACGAACCACGTGTGCGAATACTGAATAACTGTGTTTCAAATTATTATTATGAACTAGCTGTACCCGCAGCTCCGCACGCGTTTTTTAAATTGTATTAAAGAAATATAAAATTGTGAGACCATATACAAGTATAGAAATGCTCTTTAAAAACAATTATAAGTACGGCACGCACGCCACTTACAGTAACATGTAACGTATATATTATACTAGCAGTTACCCGCGGCTCCGCACGCGCTTTTTAAAAAATGTATTAATGAAATGTAAAATTGTCAGTGGGTGTGCACATTACAGAAATATTTTTTTTAAACATTTGTAACTACGACACGCACGCCAACTGTAACATGTAACGTGTAAATTAGATATATGAATACAAATAGTATATCGAATGGGATGGGATTTATCATCAGCAACATACCTGGAACTTCAACCTACTATATACCAAACTCAGTGCTCACTAACACTATATAAGAAAGTAAAGAAAATTATAAGCTATACATTATCGAATAATATATCTTAAATCTTTTATTATATAGATATAATATGCCCGTATTGTCGATATACTTAAGTT
>MU159104.1:0-57029 GCA_015888305.1 Antheraea pernyi | reverse complement strand
ACTAACGAAATCTCTCAAAAGGAAAAAAGTGCTCGATTTTGAAACATTCTTCATTGGTGCTCTGCTTCTATTGGTCTTAGCGTGATGATATATAGCCTATAGCCTTCCTCGATAAATGAGCTATTTAAAACCGAAGGATTTTCTCAAATCGTACTGGTAGTTCTTGAGATCATAGCGTTCAACCAAACAAACAAATAAACTAACAAACAAACAAACTCGTCAGCTTTATATATTAGTATAGATATATAAATACTAACATATGTCAAATGAGGTTTATCATCAGAAACATATTTGGAACCTTAACCCACCATACAACTACCTCAATGCTCACTTACACTGTATAAGGAACTAATGAAACAATGACTTAAATATGTAATTATGATAATATAATATGCCCATATTGTCAATAAGTAATACGTTTATGGTCTGATATCTTTTTAGAAATCCCTTCTATCTTCAAAATTACTATTAATCATTATAATGTTAAACTGTATACAATGAATGAACTGAGGTCTTATAAATATAAATCAAGATATAAAACTTTATATCTGTCTAAGCAGTTTTTAATATTTGACAGTTTATATATGGCTCATTGAACTCGATACAATATTCTTATATGTTATTATGGTTGCTGAGTTATGTAAACGACGGCGTGATATACAAAACAAAATAACCGTAAAGTCAGTACAATTCAAATTTTATACATACATAAACAGATATATGAATTTCAATTATATTTATTCTTGGAGTCCAGTACAACGCACATCTTATGTACATGTTTACAGTGAACAACATATTTTTGCTAAATTTCATGCGGACGAAGTCGCAGGTAACAATCTAATCTAAAATATAATAACCTAAAGTATTATACTTTTTATACGGTCAGCTATCTGCAAGTGAAAGTCCCGTGAAAATCGGTCTAATCGTTTTGGAGATAGCATTGCGGGCAAAACCATGGTTAACATCTGGCCTAAATTGAAATGGATTAAATTACTTGTTATGATGTCCGTTATCTGTCGATGAAAGTTCCGTGAAAATCGGTCCAACCGTTTTGGAGATAGCATTGCGGAGGAAACGGCAGTATACAGCTAGTCTAATTTAAAGTAGTCTAAGTAATCCGCTGTAATTTTTGCTATCTGCCAGTGAAACTCCCGTCAAAATCAGTCCAGCCGTTTCAGAGATTACCCGGAACGAATAGACAGATACACAGACAAAAATTTTAAAAATTGCATTTTTGTATCAGTTGCGTGTATACTTTCACACCAAATCAGCAAAAAAATGTTATTTTGATATTACATAAAGACATTTCATTTTTATTATATGTATAGATTAATCAACTTTATTTTATTACTAGCTGTTAACCGCGGCTTAACTCCCGCTTTTTAAAAATGTATTGTAGCATGTAACGTGTATATATAGATATGTGAATATATCAGTGTTTCGAATGGAATGGGATTCATCGTCAGCAACATACCTGGAACTTTAACCTACAATATATCATCCTCAGTTCTCACTTAGACTATATAAGAAAGTAATTACAATTTTAAGCTATACATTATCGAAAAGTATCTGTTAAATCTTTTATTATATAGATATAATATTGTCATATTGTCGATACCATTAAGTTTTTCTTATACTTTGCTGTAATCACTGAGTTATGTAGACGCAAGCGCGGTAAATAAAACAAAATGGTCGCCAAATTGAAGAAAAAGATAATAAAATTTAAATTACATACAAACGTATGACTTTCAATTATGTATATTTATTCTTGAAATAAGTAAAGCGCACGTCTCACACGCTTGTTTACAATAAACAACATATTTTTGATAAATTTCACACGGACGAATGCACGGTTAAAAGTTCAACAAATAAAATTGAATATGTCACCCGCTATAATTTCGGATATCTACCAGTAAAATTCCCATAAAAATAGGTCCAGCCGTTTCGGACATAACCCGGACCAAAAAGACAGACCAAATATATATAATAATATAAAATACCAACAAGATATAAAAAAAGTTGTTATTTTACATACACACACTTTATTTTTTTAGTACGTAATAAATAAAAAATTGGATTCAAAACAAAAGTACAACACACATTTTGAATAGAACAATAAACGTTAAAAACGTTTGCGATAGATAATTACCACGTTACCGTGGCAGCGTATATAACACTAACACGCAACTAAAAGGAAAAACAGCCCAATTTTGAAACATTCTTCATTGGCGCTCTGCTCCTATTGGACTAAGCGTGATGATATATATATATATAATATATAGCTTTCCTCGATAAATGAGCTATCTAACACTGAAATAATTATTCAAATCGGATCAGTAGTTTTTGAGATTAGCGCGTTCAAGCAAACAAACTCTTCAGCTTTATAATATTAATAACCTAGCTAACTATTCTAAGCTATTCATACATATATACATTTGTGAACCATACAATCGAAATTGCATGATTCACAAATGAATACGTGTATATCGGATAGATTAGCGCGTTCAAGCAAACAAACTCTTCAGCTTTATAATATTATAATATAGATGTAATGAAAACACAATCCCTCTTAATATATTTAAGAATAACTCAGAAAATGTATTTTTCAATATACAGTGACAATTTCACTATAAATAAATTCAAATAAGCTATAGGAATTTCATATCTCGGCATCCCACAGAACCGTCTGTATGAATTTTAATATTGTACCTATTGACCATAGCGTGTGACAAACACGTGACGTGAATATTATTATTTGCTATGTCTGCGGGACCATACATATATTACGTTTTACAATAAGAATTGAGTTACTATAATTTCATAGGAATTACTCTTTTACGTGATATATAAATATCTTGGGCGATTTTCGTGTGACGCACACAAAAAATGGTATAAATGGGAAAAATTATAGATTTCAAAAAAATCAAAACGAATTTCTAAATATGAAGTCTTAATGCTATAGAGATATAAAGATTGTAATAAATAAATCAAAAATCTTAAACATAGAATTAACCTATATATATATACAAGAAAATTGATCTGATTGTAAAAATAGTATGCGGTGCCTCATACTAATTGTTACAATTAGTCAATTGGTGGCTCTTTATAAGAATTATTAATATTATTATTTTTATGAAGTTATAGAAAAATAACAATATAGCAAGCAAATCATACATCTTGAAATACTTCGTTTTTAACCGGAACGGTTAATGCCGCTCAAACAGAAACTATGCCGCTCAAGCAGAAACTATAAATAGCCTACCGAAGCTAAAGCCTACAGACAAATGGTAAAGCTAAAAGATCCTATCGTTGGTAACTGTATAACTTCGTAACTATATAATAATAATCATAAATACAGTGGTACAACAAAATAATCCCAAGGAGGGTTGATGTCAGGCAGGCGGCCGATAGTAAAAATTATGCCAAATCATACACCACAATATGACAAACATGTTGTACCGACCCTACTTGGTGGGATAAGGGTAAGAAGAAGAAGAGTAAAAAACATTCCATGTTTAATAATCAGTTCATTTATAATTAACGAATTTACAAAAGTTATGGGATAAATTTATTAAATTATTGTATTGTCATCGGTCCTCAATAAGTGTGGTAAATTTCAATTTTATGTTACGTTTTGAAATGGATGAAAATTACGTTCAAATATTCCGTTACATACAAATACCCGCCAAACTTTATGACCGCTATAAATTGCACACGACTGTATGTATAAATACATATTATACTGTATGTATAACATTGAGACAGCTTGAGGATAAATAAATTACAATTTTAGATTATTATAATAATATTTTATCCTTGTTTTGTATTTAACTCCTGTATCCTGTACTTTTGTATTACACGCCAGCCCGAACTTACTAGTCTGACTACTACATTCAGAACAGCCATCATTTCTTTGGTTAAAATAACGATCATAACAGTTAACAGATTAATGTGTAAAGGTAAGTCTTCGTTATAATATCTTATGTACATATTTACAAGCATGACTTGTCGTTTCGTTGGAGTTTTATTTATTCCGTCTTACTTAGTTCTCTTTTAGTGTAATCGCCTTAAGTTCTCTACTATTTCATTATCGCTTACCACAGTTTCTGATCTATATTTTATATGGTACTTCTAATTCCTGTATAATTCCAAATACTATTATAAAGAAAAAAATTGTTAAATTACATGTTTGTTATATTTTCACGCAAAATGACTAAACGGATTTTTGATGCATCTTTACATTAATTTAGCATATACACCAAATCAAATATTCTTTATTCAATATAGGCCCTGAGAAGGCGCTTATGAACATCAAAGCTACCATCGGTTCGGAAAACAATCCAGTCATCTAGAAGAACCGGCAAGAAACTCGATCTGCTTTATATTTTCATGATATATATTTTTACAAAACATAGATAGTTACATTTGTTTTTAGTGGATGTACAGAGAAGGGCGTCATTTCCAGACATCACCGTCGTTCACATATTAATCCATTCTATAATAGAATTTAGACATTAAAACCCGCTTGACTTCAGAATAACACATAAAGTGTGATATGGCTGTTGTTAAATTGATCAAAATATAACGAATAGTTTTTATTAAACTGTTCCGTGCCACATGAACCACCGGTGGTACACGTTAGACTTGATGTTTAGTACACGTGTACCATCGGTGGTACACGTTAAACTTGATCTTTAAGCCATGCGCTGTACCTTCCATGGTACACGACCTGATAACTACAGAAAACGAAAGAATTAATTATGTCATGTTATGTATGATGTTGTAACGTAATATTGTATGATAATATGGTACATCTATTATTTTTCAAAATATCAAATGGCCTGAAGAACATGTCAGGCAAAAATGGTTTAACGTGCTTAGTAGGAAAAAGTCTATCTTGGAATCTCTCTTAGAAATTGGAAAGTTATCTCGCTGTGCGTTGGATAAATCGTTAAAGCTAAAGAAAGATTTGTTGTCATCTTTACTAAGATGGCGATGGTTGCAAGAATATCTATATAAATAAAAAATGAATTGCAAAATAAGTTGCTAAGCGCAAAACTCGAAGACGGCTGTTCCAATTCGAGTAATTTTTGATTTGATTTATTCCTTGAACTGAGGAAGGTTTTTATGGAGAGCAAAAATGCACAGAAAAACCTTAAAATCAGTTTTCTTTTTCTGTAATTATGAACGCAGCTTCAAATTGGTATTAGCTTGAACGCATCCGTAATTACGATGCTTTTTTATATTTGATTTGACGCATGTAATTTTACCATTTTACTGCAGTTTGCTCTAAATATTTAGCTTTCTCAATTTGTATTCCGGAAAAGAGTCTCTATGGGGTAGCATAGCGAATGTTCCATATTTTGGTATCAGGTATGTATTTACTAAAAAGGTAGGCTAAGAAAAAAAATCATAAGGCGAAACGAAGTTCGCGGAGGCAACTAGTTATATATAAAAACCTTTCCACGGATGGAATGTGGATTATCCAAATGAAATAATCATAAAAATAGGTCGTGTAGTTTCAGAGACAATCTGCATACAAATGTAAGTGATTTGAAGCGATGATGGCTTAGTTGATAGGGTGTTCGGACACAGCGTCGTTGGACGTAGGTTCGAATCCTAGCAACCAACCAACCAACGGTGAGGGAAAATATCGTGATGTAACCATAGTATGGTGGTAGGGATTTTTCAGAGTCCGCCTGACTAACTACCATCCTCAAGTTGAAAATATATCACCAAACACCCGTTGGTGTGTTCCGGCAGCTACCTTTGAGAGCACTCTAGGTTTGGTATATTTCCTAGCTTAGACCACGTCGTCATTTAACGCCAGAAGAGAATCTTGTCAAACGCTTAATGCCTTTAAAGTTGTATTGATGTATATCTGATAATTGTATATATAACATAACAAAATAATAAAAATAGTAATAGAGAAAAGTTGTAATTATTATTTTTAAGCCGTTGAAAAAATGTTTCTCACTCACGGATTGATCAAGGATTTTTTATGATTTACGATAGAGTTATTAGATATCAGTACAGCGAGACAGCTATAACAAAACATCTAAAATACCAGAATTGTACAAGTGGTGAATAATTCGTAAATGAATTGCGCCTCAGACCTCCTACCTAGGGCATTTAGTTTGGTGGTGGTACTTTACACCGGACGGTTGAATCTTTGTCGTCATTCTATTTATATAAAATCTAGAACAGTCACATTCCAGACTTGTTTTATTGTTAAATTGTGAAATGGATATATTTATTTACAAAGAATGGTAATAAAAGAGAATGGATGAAAAGGGAGACAAAGAGAGTTTGATATAATTTAAATTTTTAAATGAGTAACTCACCAGAGTTGAGTGTTAAATAAATAGGAAGGTTAAAAAATCGCAAAATACATTATTAACTTATTTATTTATTTATACATTATGCCTTAAATACGCAATGGCGGACTTAATGCCGAAGGCATTCTCTACCAGTCAACCATTAGGTAATGCAGAGATAAATGTTGGTAGGTTTAAAAGGAGAAGTTTTTATAAAATTAACTTGATTTAAAATTTTATTATTTTTGCGATTTACAACTAAAGGTACTAAAAGCAAAAGAAAATCTGGAAAGTAACCTACAATAGCAAATATTTATCATTTAGCATTTCAACCCGATTTGTATTTTTACCGGTTATTAAAACCGGTGATATCGGATCTATGCCCTTACTAATTAATAGAATTCTCATCAAATATGTACGATTATTTATATTGATTAAAATGTAGGCCATACACAATCGTACTTGAATTCATTGTCTCATGTATAGAGATACAATCTAGAGATTGATAAATAAATAAATTTAATTGTGTTATTGAAGTCCTTTGACTTTATATACATATGACGATATTATTAATACAATGATTTTATACTCGATTATTCTATCATTAAATATAATTGAATAATTAAAGTAAACAATACACTTGAAGGCTTTTTGTTTCTACATAAATATATTTTATATTTATTACTTGCAGGTTTTATCAATGAAGGCCGATTATATGCGAATGATATACACGAATTAAAGTGTTAACTCTATGTTACCTGACTATGCTATTAAGTCCATTATACTAGTTTTTATATATATAGATTTATAATTCTTATTCTTATAAATAAATCATAGTAGAATAAATTGTAATAACAGAAATAAGGGTGCTATTTGTTAATTATTTGATTATTAGGTACTAATCATTCATACAGTAGTAATTTAATAGATTCATGTAGATGTATTTTTGGATAAAACTACACTTAGTAAATGCATTATAATTTAAGTTTGTCAAACACTGGGTATAAATTCCGCCGTCAATACCGTGAATTAGGTCACTTTACGATGTATGTTAGATTCGTTGATAATGTAGTTAACAAAAACAATAGAGTATAACATATCTATAGGTATATAAATAGGCGAAAGCAGAACTTTTTCATATATTTGTTAACCGATTTTTTAAATTTAACAGCTAAACACGAGTTTAGTATTATTAGTAAAGAAATTAAGAATTCGATTGTTTTTCTTTTTTTCGTTTTTTCTTTGTATTCGTTATAGAACTTCACACTCCTTACATTCAATAATCTTCACTAATATTATAAATGTGAATATGACTTTGTTTGTTTGTTTATTTATTACGCTATCACGCCTTCACTATTTAGATTGTTATAAAACGTTGCATATATGATGCCAGGGCTATAGTGTAGCGCAGTGTACCTTTTGTTCAGAAAAAACGTCTGTTCTCAAGGGATATGACACAATCTACATAAGCGCAAGCGAAGCCGTGAGCAACAGTTTGTCTATAATGTTTGTACAACCTAACTTCTATACATATAATAACAATATAAATATAGCGTGTCCGTATTTTTTTTTTAAACGTGAAAAAAAAAATTGTTGTAGGTGTCTAGGAATAAGAAATAAAATATATAATAATCATTTTTAGAAATGTCTGTCTATTTGTATGAACACGCATCACTGCTAAAGTACTGGATTCACAATAAACCAAAGAAAATCATAAAGTATATCCTCGAGAATAACTTAGTCCTTGTTTGATTAAAATTGGTTGTCTATCAATAGTTATTGTAGCTTGAATGACGACTCGAGTTAAGTACGAGAGAGAAGAATAGTACATAATCTATACTTAATAGATAAAGCTGAAGAGTTTGTTTGTTTGGTTGAACGCGCTAATCTTAGGGAGTACTGATCCAATTTGAAAAATTCTTTGAGTGTTAGATAGATAATTTATCGAGGGAGGCTATAGGTTATATCATCATCAAGCTAAGACCAATAGGAGCGGAGCACCAATGAAGAATGTTATAAAATCGGGTGTTTGTTCCCTTTTAAGATCTTCCGTTGCGTGTTAACGTTAGGCCAAAGTAACTATTCCACGGGGACGAAGTTGCTAGCAGAAGCTAGTATCAAATAATATGACAAGAATAAAACAAAAATACATATCAACTATTCGGAAATACATTCAAATTTATTATTAAAACAGGAATGTAATAACTTCACACATTTTATATACCTACGTAGTATCCTCATACAAGGATACTAGTACAAGCAATGTACTAATTGAATGAGTATGAATATTTTACGATATCGCGTGTTTAAATCAATATAAATCTGTTCCATCCTGTCAATATTCGAGTTTCGCAAGTTCGACTAGTCTAATAGAGAAATTATACAGACTGAATGTTTAGACAGTTGCAATATTTATGGAGGCTACTCTGCATTCGATTCTTGTTCTAAATCAATAAAAAATAGGTGCTTAATATTTGACCTAATTATCTAGAAAAATACAAAAACTTTACACAATCCTCTACGCGTCTATGTTAAGGCACAGTGTCAATGACCGTCGGGTGATTCTATTTTCACTTGAAAGGAAACGTGGAACCGTCAGGAATAAAACAAAAAGGTTTATTGTCCGTTTTATTATCGAAAGTTATTAACTCAGGGTCGCCCTTGTAGCTTTCGACACCGGTCATTGCACCTAGGTTTGGATATGTTTATACTTTTGAAAATCTTAGAACAAACATTAACTTAGGTTTTTTTGGATGCCTATTAGTATTTTTTTGATATTATTATTTTAAACATTAAATGTGACCAGAAGTGGCATTAAACTTTCACCCTGTATAATGAATGACGCGGTTATAGGGATGTGTGAAGTGTCTTTAGTTTTCATTTATCGATACGTCCGATAAGTCGATTTTATTAGTATCAATAAAAACATTTAGAATGTTTAATACTTTATTGAAGTAATATGATACAACTGAGCTATATTAGTTACAAGAATCCGTCCTTCACGATAGGATCACAGACCTTTAAGAGCTTCCGTTCATTCAACTGGAAACTAGCATTGGATAGTGTCATAATTTGTAATATAATTGAATATCTGAATCACTACTATTTTTCGCATACGTTACATGTTATTAGATCGTTGAGTAAGAGCAACGAATTAACTAAACTATTTTTAATTATCACCTGTGAAATAGCAGTGATAAACTTACTGAAATAACTTTGCGTTCTACGTGTTACAAATAACATCGTATCATATATGCTTTCTTTTCATTTAACTGTGATATAATCTCAACTATATTTCTTTCTTACTCCATTAAAATAGTCTTCGTTATTTTTGTCTTTAACCAATACACATTGGTTACCCCACCAATACACATTGAAAAACCACACCTGTGTATAATAATATTACATTTTTTTTCTTCAAATTTTTTGGTTTCGCACAGTTATCATTTGAAATTGGCAATATAAAGGGAAAGAGGGAAAGAGGGGTGATCGCAATTTGATACAATTCACTACTCACTCCCTTGACGTATTGCATGAGCATAACATAAATGTCACCAAGATTTGTCAGTCATGATTTAGATACAGTCAGAGAGCCGTGGTTATTTCAAAATGATTTAGATACAAGTCTTGGTAATTTCAAAGTTCTTCTCCACCAAGCCCAAAAGATCGAATGGGCATGTACGAAGATTATCGCAAAGCATTATGTGCTCTAATCTCTTCGTGCTAAACCTGAGGCATTCTTGAAGCAAATTTTCAAAGTTGACAAAAAAAATACATATTGTATGAACATCGCAGTCAAAGAGTTAGATGAGGTTATCTCTTGAGCTTGAGTAACAAGAAATGTAGAAACTGGAAAATTGTACCTACATTTCTACCATTTTTACTTAATTCACTGAATCCATTATAATGTCATGTATCGAATGTTACGAATCTTTGATAAGATTTGTCCTTATGATTCGACACCAGACGTGCTAAACGTATAAGGTGCAAAACTATCGATTACCCAAAGTTATTCATGCAACACTAAGATGAGTATAAATAATATTCGATAGAAAAGTAACTCGTATATTGACAATGAAACGGAAGAATACGATAACAATACAATACATTTAAAAATAAATTACAATGACTGTTAAAAGTGGATAAACAACACTGGCGAATAATAACGGAGTGCCAGTTTATCTCTGTGATCAAGGTCACGATGTGGTACATAGATAAGCCTAATTTTATATACATTGAGATTGCACGGGTATACAATTTCTAAAAGTAAATACATGACTGTGTCTTTTCAAGTATAGTTTCGGAACACATCTCCATGTACCTGGATATGAAGATAGAAGACTATCGATGTGATAACAGTGTGTCATCGTTTCAGTGAATGATAAAAACAGCAATGCTATTTTTATTTCTGTACTAGCTGATGCCCGTGACTTCTTCTGACGTTGTTTATTATCTTATCACTTTATTTGTGTATAGAGGAAAAATATAAACACCACACAACTTGTACTACTTACATACTAAAAATCGTAGTTTCTTAAAATTACCTTATATTAAACTATGTTTTACTAGCGGCTTTGCTCGCATATGTAAATTTCACTTATGAAAATGTGTATACAAAATTTCACGAGGATTGGTTGGATAGTTAAAGACTGAATGTGCAACAAACTGACATTCGCATATATATTATACTATTAGGAATGATGAAACTATAGTAATAGCTATATTTTTTTTGTAAATAAGGATAACCGACCTTATTACAATCGCGTTTAACAAGTGTTTTACTAAACAGTGTCAAAAATTGTAAGCCTTATTGAACACACGTTTAAAATACTTTATTACAAAAGCGTGTTCAACCAGTCTCTAGCTAAACGTCTGGTTTTATTATGGAAGCAACTCTGAATAAAAAACGTTCCGTTACACAATGTTTTTACCAATGAAGCTTTGATTCTCTCGATATTTTTTATTTGATTTTCCCATTTACTACGCAGGTATCCATGTGACTATTTCGAGATTAATAACTGTTAAGTAAAATATTATGGCATGAACGCGTACGAGTGTGAATAATTTGAACTAACACGCGCGGCTGAGTTGAGACGCTATTTGTGTTATTCTAAAAATATATCTTAAAGGTTCCCAGTAGAGATGATACAAGTGGATTGTGTTGTGATTCGATCATGTGTCGAGTACCGAAAATCCGGATTAGTGTGTAAATTTAAGCCCCCATTAACTCACGAACAGGAATATTAGTTTTTATATAATGTATACAAATGGCTCATTAAATTCATCTTACTGATTTATTGTATTTTAAGAAACAAGTGTTCCTTTTTTCCTAGATATTCAATAAATGTTTTTTTTTAATAAATAAATGTATGTAATTTGCTATCTCAATTTATCATAATAGACAAAGCTAAAATTTCTAAGTAACTTTATTTGTTATTAAAACACTTCGCTTTTTACGTTTTGTTTTTTCGGATTTCGAAATTATTCAATTGCATCCATAATTTATGTTCTTTTTGACGGTTTCATATCTTTTTTGCTTATGGAAAATATTTCGCTGTAGGGATATTCGATTGCATCTAAGTTGTGGCCGAATATATTGTTAACGAATAGGTATTATTTATTTTTCAACCTGATCAATGACATATTCTATTTTTATTTAAGGTTTAAAATTACCTGCATTTTCACATTCATTTCGTAAACCTTGACTCTACAGCTCATCGAAGTTGTGTTCCAAGTATATATATGGTTAATTCATGAAAAATGATTAGAGTGAAGTGTGGTTTAGACTTTATTCTCCTAATGCATGCAAACTATAGAATACATTTACAGTGTGCGTCACAAGAGCTATGTATCTCTATGACGTCATGCTATTTATCTCGTATGACGTCATTACTCTGATAAGTCACGCGTCATGGTACTACGTCGTAGTTCTAAGCCACCTACTTCATTTTTGCAACTAGTTTATCCCGCGATTCCATATGTTTTTCGGTTTAATCCTGATAAACCGTAGCCCTCGTCATTTTACAGCCTAGTGGCTTGGTTAAGTGGTAAATACGTGGGAAGTTTAATGGTGGTAGAGCCACGCTGAAACTATTACTGGTTTCAGCATGAATGGATCGGCTCGCCCGGGGTAGTACCATCATCTCATAGAAGACCGACGTGAAGTAACAGTGCTTGCATTGTTGCGTTTCGTTCGGTCAGTGAGAGCGCCGGAGGCCCACCTCCCCTCCCTCTCCCTCCTCTAACCCTTCCCCCCAAAGAGTGGCAACGCACTTGCGACTTCTCTGGTGTTGTTAGTGTCCATGGACGGTGGTGATCACTTAACATCAGGTCACCCCCCTGTTCGTTTGCCACCTATGACATAAAAAAAAAAGTTATATCGTTTTTTATTGTTACGGTACGAGACACGCTTAAGCGTACTACTACACTTACACTTAGTGTATGGTGGTTTCCAGTCTCAAAATATAATTCTATAATATAATATTATATCATAGCCAATAATATCTGTTATAACGTTATAAATATATTAGTTAGGCAGAATAATCG
Source organism: Antheraea pernyi (assembly GCA_015888305.1). NCBI lineage: Eukaryota > Metazoa > Arthropoda > Insecta > Lepidoptera > Saturniidae > Antheraea > Antheraea pernyi. Next base: position 44,166 of record MU159104.1, on the reverse strand, counting down.
ATATGTGAAATCTCGCATCTGTTTGTTAATCTATGCCAGCCGAATCGTTCCCCGTACGTCGCCCACCTCAATGTTATTTGATTCAAATAGTTGTTCGATCTTTACAATGATTTCTCTATAGATATAAACTAATTATTGTTATCTCAACTAAGTGTCGTATTTATCGTTTGATAAAGAAAAATCAGTGCCCGGTTATTAATCGACGATAAACAGTTTAAACTGTTAACGTTGCCTTCTTTTATCACATAACAGTTTCTCAATGAATGTCAAGTGGGTGATATGGCATATAGAATTATCTTTTTCGGTAAAAAACGATCGCTATAAATTAAGGATTTGTAGACAAACAGTACCGTAATATTGGATTACAAATACAATAGCTACTGGGTAGGTAGGATATAACTGAGTACAGCCTTTGTCGATCTCTTTGGCTGGTCTGAATATAGCAATAAGTTCGGGAATGCGCGTAATGTACTTAAGAGTTTAATATAAAACAAAGTTAGAATATTATTATAGCAGTCTATAGTCAGTATTTATTTATCCTTAAAGGGTCATTTAAATTTTACTCAACCACTGAAGGAGGGGTCTGCATGTGTAGGTCTGATATGTAACGCGAATATCTTGGGCTACCTTATCGCTGGAGTTGCGGACCACTATAAGTTAATTCCTCTATAGGTTCTAAACTCCTTATATTCTATACTTGATAGCTGCTACCCGTGAAACAAAAAAAACCAGAGCAAATTTAAAAATACTTATATAAATGTGTTCACTTTAAGCATAAGGGAAACAGGGAGGGGTGGAAGAGCATTGTTTACTTTTGCTGTAAAAGTGGGGAGGGGGCGGTTGAAAATTACAAAAATTCTGCTTACGCAATACTTAAACAGCCCCTAAGTTGTCTCGATGTTTGTGCCTAAATTTGTGTTCTGCATAACTTTTAGAGCAGTCAAAAAATTTAAGACGTTATTTTACTTTTCTGTATTTAATCATTATCAGGTTGTGCCTCACCATTTCGTAAATATACGCGCTGTGTAAAAATGCCACGGTTAGAGAATTTGCTTATACAATGAAAGTGCCACATATGATAAGATAACATACGATGTTACGTATTGTGAAAGTGAATAAACACACACATATGTGCATATATCTCTGTGTATACTGATACCGAATAAATAACAACGCATCGATTCCCAATCCACTTATTCAATCAAAGAACATCCACTGCTGGACATAGGTTTTCCTGAAAATCACTTGTGCAGCATGCTTCCAATCATCACACAGTTTGGGCCACTAAACCATTCATCCTATGAGGGTTATGCCAGTTAAGACTAAGAATTCTAAGGGCTTGGTTCTTAAATAATATAAATTAAAAGTCACAAAACACTATTCATAATACTTTTGAAAATAAAAACAAGACTTTATATTCTGGGAACTTTTTAGCACATGGTTAGTTGATGGGTAATAAATTAAACATTTGTAAATAATATAAAAGAATATTATATAATTTATGATGACATTTTACAAGTAGTATTCAGTTAAAGATAATTATTGCTTGTGTCATAAATAATCATAAATTGTTAAGATATAGTATTTTAATATAAATGCAATAAATAATTTCACTTTATTTAAAAATATCACCAAATTACAATTAAAATCTAAAATATATCAAGAAAAACATTTTTACAAAAAAGTAACCTTTTCCCGCGACTTCATCTGCGTATTTTTTGACATATTCAAGATGGAAAGTAGCTTATCCTCTTACAATCTATCTGATTTGTTTTCCAACAACATTTTGTTTGTCTGTCTGTGTGTTTTATCGCGAGAGACTTTACGAAGTTACAATTTCTCAATATGAACTATATTCAGACGCATAACAATTATTATAGTTTACCGTCTGTAATTAATAATGGCATAAGGAAATAAGCTATATTTAATTATTCCATGTTCGGCTCGAAGGACCAATTCCTGTAGCTCGTGTGTTTAACATTAATTAATTAACAGCCACATAAGGAAAGAAAATGTATTTTATTGTTAAAAGCTTTATTAAAGTACAATCTGCGACGTGTGCAGTTTTTCGGTCAAACTGTGACAATTTAATGACAAATAAGTGTTGCCAGGAAACTGAATTGCAAAATACCTATGTATGCCTCATAAAACTAGCCGAGGTGAAACAGTGGCGCCATTCGCACGTCCATAAAAGGTCTTGAAAGAGTACAACCATTGTAAAATAGATGACGAGTGAGTACCTTCATGTCGTAGATAACGCAAAAGTGGGAAGCAAGTAACAATGTGGTTGTGATTAAAAAAGATATCGTTCTCAATATTTTAATGCATGAATGCGGAAAAATGTTGACACTCTTAATAATGTTCGTTCTCTGTTTAAGCAAGATAATACACGATATGATTATTATCAGATAAGAATTGTCACAAATGATAAAGTGCGTGTTCTATTAATTTGCTTCTTGAAAATGACCTTTAACGTGATGAGCGTTATTTATACCTTAATCATATAGATCACACGCACAAAAAACTTATCAGTATTTATACTTTTTTAAATTTTTTATATTTGGCAACCAGTCTTCTAGTAGATTATTACTGCCATTGGCGAGTAGATAATGATATTACAGGTATCACAGGTATTACAAGTAGAAGAAGAATATATTACTTTAATTGTGGAATCGTGATATATGAAAAGCGTTTTGATATATAACCTTGAATGTACCCAGAAAAGTCGTCTATCTGCCAGTATAAGTTTCGTATACATATATATATACATATAAAATTGAAGCTTCCGTTATTTGTTCCTGATAATATCTTAAACCTCTGAATCGATATTGACGAAACTTATACTGGCAGATAGACGACGTTTCTGGGTACATTCAAGGTTATATATCAAAACGATTTTCATATATCACGATTCCACAATTAAAGTAATATATTCTTCTTCTTACCCTTATTCCACCTAAGTAGGGTCGGCACAATATGTTTTCCTTTCCACTCTCCTCTCTCAGATATCGTCTCAGTATTCACACCTTTTTTACACATATCATTATTAATGTTGTCCATCCTAGTTACACCACACATCCATCTTAACATTTGAATCTCTACCACATGTAATCTTTTCTTATTCGTAAGTTAAAATAATATATCTTTATAATATTTGAAAATACATCGATCTTATGTTGAATTACTATGCATAATATTCCTATGTGAATATTCTCTCCGCTTATCTCACGCTCACTATCTTCGCAACGATTTTATTACTACCTGTACTGGAACATTGTCGATGTTGCCTGTCTATTGTTAAATGTTTTTCGTTTCGCTTTTGTTTTGGCGTTACATTGATTTTAGTGTCTATTCAAGCGGTAGACTGTTCGTCATCGTTATGGAATAACCATTATAATTATATGTGAGAATGTATTGCAATAAATACTTGAGTTATAACGAAATAAATATTGTATAAATATTCACTGTATGTCTGTATATAAATCATGTTTTTTTTTCTTAAGCAAGCAAGGTCTTAACAGCTTAACCGGACTACAAATATAAATAAATCATGATGATTACTTGTATAGTACTGTATTGCCACCTACCGGCGAGTTATAGTAAAATTAATTGTAGAACATTGTTTTCATAAAAAAAAAGTTGGTTGTCTGTAAAGTCGGTTTACGGACGATAATTTTACATGATAAATGAAAAATTGCATATTTCTATTCTATGAATTGAATTGAATTATTCTATATCTATATAGATACGTCACAAGCCGAACGCTTAGGCCGATCGCGCCTCTCTATCGCTTGTTCCTAGCTCTCGCTTGCACGCTTGGTTCAGGCGGAACGTGATAATGACTCATAATTTTTCATGCGTGCAGCTGACATTCATCGATTTATAAGACGTTATCACTTCAAAATCTCTAAATTGTAGTAAATTGATGATCGATTTTGGAGGTTATAGGTATTTAATATATTTATCAATATCCACATTACAGGTATACATACTTTAGTAAATGACCACGGCTCCGGACGCGTTTTATATCTTTTAGACGTTGTTCTATTGACTCGTTATTTTACTTTATTAAACTTTGAGTGTATTTTATGATTATTAGGATAATTATCATTTTTATCGCTTTATAAAACGCGAGAAATTAATAGTTATTTATGTTTCGTAGCCGTAAACATTATCATCCTCCATTTAATACTATTTTAAATTAACGAAATACACTGAGACTTATAATATAAATATTTAATTCATATGAAATGAATGTTTGTATACACACGGCTCTGCTGATAATATAATATACCCGGGCTTATATGAGGGTGAGAATAAATGACACAAATAAGTCTCAGATAACAAAAGTTGACATGTTTAAGGCAATGAATTTAAGATCAGGAAGTGATAAGAGAATTTGAAAGCAAATTTTCGGAATTTGTGTGCATTTACCAATTTAAAATGGTTATTTATCGGCTGACGGTGAAGGAAAACATTGTGAGGTAACCCGAACCTGAGAAATCTTCTTATAGTAATACTATAAGCCCGTACCATTCTTCGGAAAGAGGTCTATGACCCTGAAGTATGGTTTTACAGGCTGATGATGATTATGATCAAGTAATAAAGAGGTAAACGCTAAAGTGATGATATTTCTATGAAGCTTTCATCCTCTCTAACAACGAATAGAGGATTCGATTTAAAGACAGTAGTTTGTTTGTTTATTTGTGAATTATTGTATACTATTGTATAGTAGCGGTCCCGGCAGACGTTATCCCAACCTGATAATAAAAGAAACCATGACAATCCGTTCAGTAGTTTTTGAGATTATCGCGAATAGACAGATATACAGACAAACAAAAACGTGGTAGAGGACTTCGTTTTATAAAATGTAGTGATACTTGATATTTGAGAAACATCTGTTATCAACTTCCAATGTTCTTGAGGATGTGTTTTTAATTTTTATTAATATTTCAAATTGCTATGTAAGTTTGTTAACTTGTCTGAACTTGTCTGAATAGCAACGTATTCAAAGGGATCAGTAACCTCTAACTCCTCATTTTATACCTAATAAAGGAGTTCGCCGATGTCTCATTTTAAAAAGGAAATTGTTAAGAAGCGAGTTAACGGGCGCTTTTGTACGGCCCTGCAATTTGTACTTTTGTGATGTCTGGCTTAAATTATATGTACGTTGTTGGTAAAATTAAGCCTTTATTAGACGATCAACTGGAATATAAATTGGAAGAGAAAAGATTCGTGAACGCGCTTGCTATAATTTTCATAACTCTACATGTACTAATACGAGGATTACATAGTCATATTCGTCAGCTACCAAACAATCAGCTATTATATTAACCTTGTATAAAAAAATCAGCAAATCTATATACAAATAAGGGAAAAATAAAATAAATCAGTATCTTTTTGTTATCTGTTTGTTTCTCATATTTAAGGATCTTTACGCCCAGTAATTAACAATATTTGTACACTCTTTTGTCAAGAAAAGCCTCAATAATATTAAAACTTAATCAATTTAATGAATTATGATCGAGTTTTGACCATTACTTAGAGAGGCGCTGTAATAAAATGAAACTATATTGAAAACTAAAAGATAAGGTAAAAAAACAATAATCTACAAATGTTTGTTGTAAACGACCTATCTCATTGAAACATAACACTCACTTGTATCTGTCACGACTATCAAGTATTTAATTACTACAATGAAATTTTCTGTCACAGCATTTTTATTTCGACGCTAGACGTTTGTGGCGCGTGGCGTAGTCTTATCGACGGTATCAGTTATTACGTTCATAGTTTCTTCGGAGTACTGGATCTATATTTCTAAGAACATGGGTGAGGATATAAACACATAACAAATTAATGTTTTCTAATAGTGCTTGTTACAGGAATACGTGGTGTTCCGCCAGTTAAACACATAATACATATAATAAGAATGTAGGGGCGTCATAGTCGATACAAAGCCCAAAAATAAAGAAAAAAAAAGAATGTAAATCCAACGAGTCTGTAATATTTAGATTTTTGTGAAAAAAATGTTTGCAGGTATCTTGGAATAAGTGATAACATATATTTCAATCATTTTTATAATTGTCTTTCTGTCTGTTTGTATGAACACGTATCATTATTAAAGTACTGCGTTCACAATAAAACCTCACTAAGAATTTCATAAAGCATATCCTCGAGTAACATTTAGTCTTGATTTCATTAAAATCGGTTCAGTCTATCAGAAGTTATTGTAATTTTAATCACGACGCATCTTAAGTACGAGAGAAAGGTAGATACGTAAATGGACTTAATATATTGAGATGATTTTATTATTCAGTTTTTTTTTCATTAGGCTCCACATGGACGGAGTCGCGGGTATAGCTAGTTAGAATTTAGGGTTAGTTACTGTTATTACTTTTAGAGGTATGTTAATATTTACCTACAATAGCGTGGTAATGTACTATACAAATTTTAGAATAATTGTCAATATGCACCCCAATGTCAATCTTCATCGCTCTTTAAATAATATGATTGAAAGGACACTAATATTAATACGAGCATTAGTGGAGATAAGAATAAAATTCATGGTATTACTAAACTTTTCGTAGGTGGCAGAGCTACGCTGAATCTATTACTGGTTTCAGCATGAATGGGTCGGCTCGCCCCCGGTACTACCACACGACCCACAGAAACACCCACGTCAAGTAACAGTGCTTGCATTGTTACGTTTCGTTCGGTCTTTTTCGGAGGACCCCACCCCTACCCTTCCTCTCCCTCCCCTAAAACACAGGATGGCAACGCACTTGTGACTCCCCTGGTGTTGTAAGTGTCTATGGACGGTGGTGATCGCTTAACATCAGGTGTGTCATCCTCTTTGTTTGCACACTATGAAATAAAAAGAAGCTCTGTACAACGTAATATGAAATGCCTATCTAGATAATGAAGTAAAAAATATTACACAAAAACGATTTTACATATAGAAACAATTTTCAGGAAGATTGTATGGATACAATTCATTTTCCCATTGAATTCGTAATATGGTCAATTTATAAAACATGCAAATTATTTCACGCAAATTAGCAGCAGTTAAGTATAATTACTGGCTTCTGTCTGGCAATCGTTATAGTAACTGATACCTCGCCGCTCTGTGTGTGTGTGAGTGATAATATTTCGACTTTAGAGATTTTTTTTTAAATTTTTAACTTTAGTGTGGTTTTCATATATATTGGCACTCGGAGCAATAATTATATACATTTTTATAAAGTCTTAATCAATTAAAGGTATGATGAGATGCAAAATATCAATATTAAATGTACACAGGTCCTTGTACTACGCGTCGCTACTCTGACGCAAGCTGCAATATGGCCGATCAGGCTTACTGTTCAACGCACCTAAATAAATTTCACTTAAAAATATTATAATTCCAATTTGACATGATTGAATTTAAAATAAACTGCGTTTTCATTACATATAAATAGAAGAGATATTACTTTTATAAATGCTGTTCAATGATATAAAAGTCAAAAGTAAAGAAGTGGTTCACTCTTTATTTCTATAGCTGTAGGTTACATATTAATAAAAAATAAGGTCGTACTAATTGTTCTTTTACAGTGAGAGTTCTCTCTGTGATGTATAACTGATATATTATTGAAATAACTGTAAACAGTACACGAATAGTATTACAAACCGATAGTTTTGTTAGCGTCTCGCTATTTATGAATCGATTTTTTCAGAGTTTCCATACATTTGGTATTGTAATTAGGGTTTCAAATGTTTATTTGGGCATCATTTTTGGTCTTTTCATGTTTACGCATGTATAATGAATTTACGAAACAAAGAATCTTTCTATACAACATTGTATAAAATTGCCTGAAATATAGTGTGAAAATCTTATACTTCTATACTTACTAATATTATAAATAATATAATAATAATTAATATATTATTAATAATAATAATTATTATTATAATAATCATAAACATATAGTGGTACAACAAAATAATCCCAAGAAGAGTTGATGTCAGGCAGGCGGCCGATCGTAAAAATGAAGCCAAATCATACACCACAACATGACAAACATGTAGGATCGACCCTACTTAGGTGGGATAAGGGTAAGAAGAAGAAGACTTACTAATATTATAAAGAGGTAAAGTTTGTGAGGTTGTAGAAATCTCTGGAACTACTGGCTCGATTTGAAAGTTCTTTCAGTGTTAGATAAGGCATTTATCGAGGAAGGTAATAGGCTATATATCATTGCGCTTAGACCAATAGGAGCGAAGCACCAATGAAGTATGTTTCAAAATCGAGGTGTTTTTCCTTTTTGATAGTTCCCGCATCGCGTATTAGGGTTAACTCAAACACAAGCACGTATACAGAGAGGGGTATAGTTGGGATTTTACATGCGGTCTGTGCACATGTAATATTGGTATTTTGTATTGATCTTGATTCATTAATAAACTGTATAAAAATGTAATTAATTATTGCTTAGAGTGTCAACAGATGTCAAATTCAGACTAATGTTTTTAATTTACATTAATTTATAATATTTACATAATTCAGACTATAATTCATTTATAAATTCAAAAAAGAACACATTTATTCAATTTTTTTTAAGTTTTTGTTTCTGTCAATAGTTAGAGTTAAGGCTGCCTCGACTGTTTTTAATTCGAAAGATAGCTCCAGAAATCACCAATTCGAAATTAAAAAAATTAACAACTAGTTCAACTTTCTTTTACTTCTTCTTCCTATCCCACGTAAGTAGGGTTGGCACAACATCAGATCATTTTTCACACAATCTCTCCCAACATTTTTCAGTTCTTTACTCCTATATTCGCCCATCTTCATAATCAAAACTTTTCTAGTTACACGGCTTTCGTATCTCCTCATGACATGCTCGTACCATGCTAACATTGCTAACGCTTGCTCCTTCTAAACCTTTATGCCACTGGTGTTATTTTCAAACTTCCTCTCTGGCATACTCATTCTTAAATCTTATCCATTCTAGCTACACCCAGATTACAGCTAGTTCAACTTTATAAATTGGTAATTATATAATTCATATCTGTGTTATTGATACATTACACTAGATTCTTGTCGTAGCCATGTTTTAATCTAATGGCATATTGCTAATGTTTTAACCCTACAAGCATGTTATAAAATTTGATTAGGTTGCAATTTATATACGCTATATCAGCTGATAATTCTATGTATGTAGTGAAAATCGAATGTTTACAACATTGACTTTTATCATCTAAACAGTTCACAGAGTGTAACATTTCACAATATGCATAAAGAATCGTATCGATTTCAATTGAATATCGTCATTGCGACTGCAAAATCAAGTATGTGCAAACGTAGATATTTAGGAACGTTAAAAATAGTGTATGTTAAACTAATGTGTTAATTACAATAAAGCGCGTGATCCGCGGGTATAGAAGTAAATCCGTAATTTCTTTACATAGCTCGCATGAAAAATATATTGCTCTGGGCCTGCTATTTTAATATAATTGTATAGCAGTGACGCTATATTTTTACATCTGTTATTTCACAGGTGCCAAATGAAACCTTACCATATTTGAAAGAAAGTCATTCAGCCAAGAAACACCTATTCGAACACATTCTTATTAGCTCCTTCGATTATATCGTAACATTAAATAACACAAGCAATTAAATAACACAAAGTTGTGTGCTGCGGCTGACTTTCATCTACTCACACAAGTCGAACGCTTAGGACGATCGCGCCTTTCTATCGCTTGTTCCGTGCTCTCACTTGCACTGAGCACACAGGCGGAACGTGACTATGAAATATGATTTTTCGTGCGTGCAGCCGTCGTTCATCGATTTATAAGACGTTATCACGAAAAAAGGAGCATCCCCTTTAACACAGTACAGTGATACGAATTCAACCAAATCACATATATGTATGAATGAAATGAAATGCATAATTTGCACATAGCTGATTTTGCAGGCGCAATAACGATATAAATTGTATATTATCATGATATTGCATCGTATTCGTCGGACAAATGAGTGTCATGTGTGTGGAAAATAAGATAACGCGAAACATAAATAAAACGACAACAAAATATCAACACACTAACGGGATGTGGTCTGTAGATGACCACTAACTAAATCTTTTTTCAAAATAAATTTATTATTATGATAATTAATTAATTATCCTATTAAATGTTTAGGGTGATACTCTCAGATATAGTTCATTTTTAAATTCCGACTCTATATTGAGATTGATTGATATTTTAAAAGTAGAGTACGTCGTATAGATTTGCAGGATCTTAATCTTAGTCTGTCTGCCTTTTTTTATTGTGTTTATATTCTTGTATTTTTTTTATAGTAGCACGGCAAAATGACTTCTCTTTGCCTTATTGTAAGCACAGTACAATCCAAAAACAATGGCGACCACCGAGTGACACACTATCCATCGTCGGTCGCCGCTGTCATGCCGGCCTGCGAAAAGCTGGATATGCACAGGCTGATCCCGAAACGCGACCCGCAAAAGCGAATCACTATGACGGGCTTTTTCGCCATATACATGGTGGTTGCGACCCAGTCAGGCTGTAAAACCCTACCACCCCGCTAACATTTTGTAATATTGATGGCGTTTTATGTAATTTACATCGGTTATTATAGGTTAGTGAAGTGGATGGAAATAATACAACGGATCATAAATTCTGAGATAGCGTAAAAACTCCCTGGAAAGTTCTAACAAGGGGCCACCACCTTGTTAGAACATTGAAATTATCACAAGACACTTGTAATATACACCTACTCAATAATGGCAGTAATAGTCTAAGATTGGTTGCAAAAATATATATACCATAAAATTTTCGCAATATAGATTAGGGGTAGCGTCTCCTACGTAGCGTGTTTGAGATTGGATAGTACCGTAGTCCGTTTAGGTCAGAATTATGAAAAGCCATGAGCAACACTGGCCATTAAATGTCAGAGTTATTTGATGTTTGTTTGCAAATAACGTCGTAAGATAGGCATGTTGGCATTGTCAATAAATTACCAGGGTTCTTAGGTCACGCCCGAGCCGAGTCGGTAGAACTTAACGTTAAAGCCCTGCCTAGTCACGCACGACGATTCCGTTCGTCAATGATTTGTCGACTGAATTCCGAGGTATATGTGTAGATTAGGTTTTTACAGTTGCTATTTTTAATCACGTGGATCATTATAATAAAAATACAAGAAAACACAGTAACTATAAACAAAAAAAAAATGTTGCGTGTATCATTGTGTACACGCGGTGTAAGTGAAACTTATTTGATTTATATGTATTAAATTATATACATATGAGAATGCTCTTAAACTATATACTATACGAAGTCCCGTAGTATAATACTTAATTATACATTTTTGTATACTACTAGGCCTAGACAGACGCTTATACGTACTTACACATACACATAAACACATACCTTACGATTAAAGCGTAACAAAATACTTTCTCAACCATATCATAAGAAATTTCACTTTAAAAATACAACGTAGCAAATAACAAAGTTTGTAAGGAATTGATATTTGCCACTCTTCCACAAAAACTTTATTCAACAAATATTAATGAAACATGACAGCAATATAACTTATAGCTCAAAATAACTTATAGGTTCTAATTAATATAGTAATTGTTTTAATTAGTAAAAAAAATACGATAAGTGTCAGATAGGTTTTTTTTTATTGTAGCACGGCAAAATGACTGCACTATGCCTGATGGTATGCACAGTACAATCCAAAAACAATGGCGACCATCGAGTGACTCACTATCCATCGCTGGTCGCCGCTGTCATGCCGGCCTGCGAAAAGCTGTATATGCACAGGCTGATCTCGAAACGCGACCTGCAGAAGCGAATCACTATGACGGGCATTTTCGCCATATACATGGTGGTTGCGACCCAGTCAGGCTGTAAAACCCTACCACCCCGCTTTCTCCATTGCCTCGTTCGTTATTCAGCAGGGTGCATGTTATTCGACACCCCTTACACCCAGAGCTTAAACAACTCCTGTCATTTATGAGAACTTGTCGGCGTGAGCTTCATAAATTGCTTTGAGTCACATGAAGATAATGCACCATTGATATGTACAAACGCAAACAGAGCCGAAGACGGCTACTAGTTTATAATAGTTATTTATATATATACGTTTATAAGTAAAGTTTCCGTATTTTATTTCTGTAACTAATTCTCACGTAAACTATGCCATAGTATATCGGATCGTGACCTAAAAAAATACAATAATATCACTAAATCCATTAAAATGTATTTTTACTGCAAAATGCAACAATAATTATGTCATGGCAACACAATATTATAACATAAACGACAAATAATACTTTGTATAATTTTAATACCCTCATACTTCTAACTGTAGAGTAAGCTATTTTGAAGTAAAAGATTGCTAGAGAAACTCAAAACAGTAGTAGAAATTTAACAAATACATTGATTTTCGAAAAAGCCTAGGCTGGATTTTTTAATATCTATTCACAGTTGCTATATTAACTTTAAATACTTATGCTATAGTAACGTTAATTTAATATTGTTTTTAAATATTATATCACTAAATATATTTGATATTAATATTATGGCAAACACAGTATTATAACATAAGCGACAAATAATAGTTTGTATAATTTTAATACCCTCATACTTCTAATTGTAGAGTAAGCTATTTTGAAGTAAAAGACTGCTAGAGCAACACAAAAATGTAATAGAAACTAAATAAAGAGAAGTTTTCGAAAAAATCTAAGTTTGGCTTTATTAATAGTTATTTACAGTTGATACTGTTAATTTAAGTATAATGTAATATAATGTTTAATATCACTAAATCCATTAAAATGTATTTTTATTGAAAATGCAACGATAATGTTATGGCAACATAATTCTACCACATAAAAGACAAATAATAGTTGTATCATTTCAGTACATACATGGGTTTTTATATGTCAGTGGTTGCTCTACCGGCCTTTTTTTGTTTATGTCATATGAGGCAAATCAGCAGGTGGGTCACCTGATGTTAAATGATAGACACTAACAACACCAGGAGAGTCGCAAGTGCGTTTCCAGTCTGTGTTTGGGGGAGGGGAGAGGAGAGGGGAGGTGGTCCGAACGAAACGCATCAATGCAAGCACTGTTACTTCACGTCGGTTTTTTGTGTGTCGGGTGGTACTACCCCGAGCAAGCCGACCCATTCATGCTGAAACAAGTAATAGCTTCAGCGTGGCTCTACCATCTACAATGGTTTTACATCAAAATAGTTTGCTCTATCTACACTTAGAAGTAAGAGGGTTTTTGTATATCAGTGAGAGCAACATATAAATGTAGTACAAATTAAATAGATACTTTTTTAATTGAAAACGAACAGCTTTTAAAAAAAGTCTAAGGTTTTCTCTTTTAATATTTATTCACACTGCTTATAATTATTACGCTCTGTACTGTATAATTGTTTGCAAATATGTATTATGCGGACAATTTTCTTTGCGTAAGAACTATATTACGGTTTGATACTATGTCATTTCAATATAAAACTCTATCCTATTTTTGCTGAATATTTGCTATATTTGACAATTACTTCATAACAAGTTATGTATTATTTATAAACAGACATACATTAGTTCTCCATATTTTGCTCACAATTATAATGCGTAATTTGTTATCAAAGCATACTGTGTTAAATATTATGTTAAAGATATGTAAATGCTTTTATTTCTAACTCTATTATCATTTGTAATCATGGTTTATTAGATATCTAAACTTATAAAGTATTTATTTCGTTAATAAATTTCTAAACTTTTTCTAAACTTATTCCGTACATGAATATGACAATTTTAACATGACTAGACCAAAATGAGCTCACGTATTTGTCTCTAATTAATTATTAACACTCAATAAACAAGTTAAATACACTTTTTGACAGTGGAGCGATGACATGGCATATTAAAACCGCTTGCTCGTGGGTGTGTAAAGTCGTAATATCGATTGATGGATGTAGTAACCACAAAACATATTTAACGGTTTACAAGGTGTGCGAGTCGATGTTAGTTTGTCATTCAGTCAATGACCGTACTTTGTGTATTATTAATGATCCGTATTAAATAATAATTATCGTTTTTGTTTACAAAAAGTAAACATTATTATCAACCGATTTATTTTAGGCGTCAATTAAGAACGAAAGTAGCGTTTACTTTATTCTTGATGCACCGAAAACAAGTTAAGTCATTTAAAAATACTATTATTGATGAAATTTAAACAATTAATTAAAAGTAATTATTAAAATTATACCTTACGATTTAGAATATGCATACACCATTACAAAGGACTTAAAAGTTATTAAACTAATTTGCTCTATCGCATGTAATATTTGTTTTTTACTGACGAAACAATCTTATAGTTAAAAAGGCGCATTGTTTTCTGTCTCCAAGTCGTCCCTTCGTCCTCATAATATATTTAAAAAAAACTGTTTTATTAACACGAGCGTTAAATATTTTCGTTTGCTTCCTTTTTATTATTTTCACTTTTGTGAAAATATAACAATAGATTTGAAGATAATCAATAACGATTCTTGTTAACCGCAATCATATAAATATGGTAAAGAAATTTATTTAGAGGTGTGTTTTAGATATATCGTGAATGGTAGAGCAGAAAATGCACGATAACATTTCGCATTCGTGCATTGTTTCGAAGTCTAAAATCTAAATATAAACAAGTAAAAATATACAAAGATGAAAAAATAAAAAGTAATGAATGTCATGACATACTTATCTATTTAAAAAGTCATCAAGATAATTCATTACCGACACGATTATAAATAAATATAGCTTATAACATATGCAGTTTCGTTTAACTTTAGTTTCTTCGGTCTCCGAGTTTTTAGTAATATTAAATCGATAATTATACATGATGATATATGAAAGATATTATAGTTATTTATATATACACTAATTTAATATATTTTCTGAGCCATGTATAATATGTATAATGTTATTATATAAATTTTAAATAGCCGTACTCTCCATTATAACGTTTACCACATGAATAACTGAAGCTTTTGTATGTTAATTTATATCGTTAACTGAATATATATACGTGTCGACATCGCCAAGCTTCGATAACACATGTTATATCAAATAAAATTATAAAAAAAACGTGAAAATTAAATAAAAACGTTTACATACCTTTTTGTCTCTTCCGAAAATCATGCGATGTGTATACCGACGTTATAGGTTATGAGGGGAACGGAGCTCCTAGACACGTGTTTTAAAATTAGTAAGAAGCAATATAAGCGACCCGCTCGCTCGCTTTTTACAGTCGGAATGAACGAAAACCGGCGTTCGCTGAGTGGCGCCGCGTCTGTAACGACAGACGTTCGCGACGCTTGATACGCATGGCTCAGGCAAGTGAGACCGATTGTTGCGTCATAAAGAGTAGGGATATATATTGGCGATATCGAATCAACCGGCTCAAGCAGCTTCGGAATACGACAGCTATCGTTTGTAGAGTTAATTCAGCTAGATCATTAACGTTTCGTGTTCGCGCATAGCGTTAAAATAATGCACGCGAACTCCGCGATGCGGATTCCTTGAATTATTCTTATTCCCAACACGAGCGAAATCGAACGGTATTCGTTGGTCGTCATACTATTCATTTGTTAGTCTGTCACGTAAAAACTATTAAACGGGTTGAGCTGAAACTTCATAATGATATAGTTTACGTATCGGAATAACACATAGGCTATGTTTTTTAAAGATATTATTGAAATTGGCCGAAATATAAGGGTAGGTGTCGAGTAGATTGCAGAAGAGATTTACCAATGAGTTTCACCGTTCGTGAGTTGCATAAACCGTTAATAAAATATACTCTACGTATTTTACACAATACAAATGTACAATAGGATACAGAATCTTTGATTTTACCGTTATCACACAATACCTATATTTGTCGACGTGTAAACAGATATACATTGAAATCAATATTCTTTGATAACATAATAAAACATTTAAGATTGATTATGTTGACTCTACGTAGAGTTTGTTGACACACGTATCGTTATGGTAACGACACAGTTTTCAGTGGTTAATGATTCATCCACGTTATTATAAGTTGGCACAGTTTTACTACAGACAAAATCTATATATAGCCGCGGTGAAAGAGATTCCTTGCACTCGGAACTCACTAAGATTTACGGATTAATAAAATTTAAAACGATTTAAAAATATGCCTGCATAATAATCTCACTTGATATTAAGTGACGACGTAGTCCAAGATAGTAAACACGTTAAACCTAGAAACCTGGCTCTCTAGTGCTACTCCCAGAACATACCAACCGATGTTTGACGACGTAGTCCAAGATAGTAAACACGTTAAACCTAGAAACCTGACTCTCTAGTGCTGAGTAGAACATACCAACCGATGCTTGGCATCAGCTTTTCAACTTGATGGTGGTGGCTAGCCAGGCTGGCTTAGAAAACTCCTACCACCATGCCATGGGTTCATCATTATCTGTATAAATATAGAAATTAATGTTGGTATGTACATACGTACAAGTATTTCAGTGTGATGAAATCCAACATAGTTCTATCGATTACCGTAAAAGTGTTTATTGATGGAATGATATGATTAAAAGATGCAATGTTATCTGTTTTGCTATAACTCGCTACCAGATGGGGCTGCAGTATTGCAGTTGGCATTTGTAGATATTTACACAAAATCCAATTTGGTATGACCCAAATACTCCTATTAATCATAACAAATAATTAGAAAATGCATTCGAGTATATACTCGTAAGTTTAAAATAGAATTAAATATAATAACTGTGAATTGATTATAAGTAGAAATAAAAAAAGAGAGTCTCATTAGCGTAGTATATTAAAGGTATGTTCTCTATATATAAAATGGTAGAGGTAAAACGGTTAAATACATCTTCTTCGTCTGTTTTTCAGTCGATTTTCTTTATTATTTTCTTATTTTGTAGCTACTGATGATCTTTAGTGTTCCCAATAAAAATGGTAAAAGTTCCTTTTTTCCATACCACTTGACGAGTCAACAAATTTATTTAACTCTACTATTTATCATGCTTCTTACGTCAACCGTCTACAATGTTTGTCTAAAATAAATACTTATAGATTAATATCCATATACTGACGCGTGAAGAAAAACCTTTGTACCTATTATTATGGGTAGATTTCGAAATTTAGTGTCCGTAATTTATCATTGGAATCTATCAATCCGTTGAACTGTTTCATATTCACTGCAGTGCTGCGATAGAGATACCTCGAAATCTGACGGCATATTGCATCATTTTACGTAGCCGTAGTATGTTTTAGAGAATAATTAGTATTGTAGCCTCGGAGCATTGTCTATAAATAAATAACTTGCGTCTGACGTAAAGCGATATTCATTTGTCGAGGTTTTTTTTTTATTTCGAAGTTTTTATTTTTACACTTCTTTATGTATCTTCTTCTTCTGCTATACATATAATAAAAATGAAGTGTCTGTATGTAATATCAAAATAAAAAAAAATCACTGATTGGGTTTGAAGGTATACACGCTTGTGATAACAAAAATGGAATTTTTAAAATTTTTGTCGGTCTGTCTGTCTGTTTGATCCGGGTAATCTTCGAAACGGCTGAACCGATTAGATTAATATCCATATACTGACGCGTGAAGAAAAACCTTTGTACCTATTATTATGGGTAAATTTCGACCAATAGTGTCGATAATTTATCAATCCGTTGAACTGTTTCATATTCACTGCAGTGCTGCGATAGAGATACCTCGAAATCTGACGGCATATTGCATCATTTTACGTAGCCGTAGTATGTTTTAGAGAATAATTAGTATTGTAGCCTCGGAGCATTGTCTATAAATAAATAACTTGCGTCTGACGTAAAGCGATATTCATTTGTCGAGGTTTTTTTTGTATTTCGAAGTTTTTATTTTTACACTTCTTTATGTATCTTCTTCTTCTTCTTCTATAAATATAATAAAAATGAAGTGTCTGTATGTGATATCAAAATAAAAAAAAATCACTGATTGGGTATGAAGGTATAACTTCTAATTAACGCTCCTGATAACAAAAATGCAATTTTTAAAATTTTTGTCGGTCTGTCTGTCTGTTTGATCCGGGTAATCTTCGAAACGACTGAACCGATTTTGACGGGAATTTTACTGACAGATAGCTGACCTTATAAAAAGTAACTTAAGTAATTTTAATTTAGACTAGATGTTAACCGTGGCTTCGCTTGCAGTGCTATCAACGTATAATGGCAATGTATAATAAATGTAATGTAAATATAAATCTTTATAATAATATTTTTAGTTATTGTTTCAATAGTTCCTTATACAGTGTAAGTGAGCACTGAGGTACATGCATAAAATAATTTTAAAATGCAAACTATTTTTTATAGTAACTGTAACATGTAACGCAAAGTACAAAAGATTTTCACTTCAAAATAGGCTTAGAATAATCTAATTGTACGTTGTCCGACGGTGAAAGGATCACATGAGCTGTTATAAGGTCGTGAAATGTCATCCAATCTGTTGTTAGATGAGTGAATGAAACGCGGCCAGACGCTACTTAGCTATATTGTATACAGACGCCGTTTAATAAAGATGAATAGAGTATGATGTAACTAAATGTGACATTCATCGATCCGTCTAATTAATATTCGAAACTGATTCTCGTTGTATTCAGTAGCGTATTTAAAGTTTTGTACAAGCGTACGTACTATATTATTTTGCACATATTAATTACTAAATATTAGGGTGGTTCATTTCCGCAATTTTTTTTTTTTCGTTGCTCATGTAAAATATTATTCTTCATATAGAAAAAAAAATCTCACCAAGTTTGAGCTCTTAATATTAATTTTAAGTACTTACAATTTAAATTTAAAGTTTTACCATACAAAATGCATGTAAAAAAATCTTACTTTTCCAAATTTCTAATGCTTACCCGGCTTTTACAATATTGCAAATCGGTTTGATGGAACTTGTGGGGAATTTCACGCTCTTTAAAATAGTCTTAGTGTTTTTTTGTGTAACTTGCACTGGTTCATCAGTTGGAATCGTCAAAGTACCGTTTTTGAAAAAAAAAATTTTTCTCTTAACTTTTAGAGCAAACCGCTAAAAGTAAGAAGAAAAAAAGAACTGACTCATAAAAAAAAAAGTTATCCGACCAATATTTCATGAATTTACAGCTATTTTTATACCAGAACATTTATGAAATTTTTGCGGAAATGCACTACAATACTAAATATACTCGCGACTACTTTCGCGTGAACTACAAAATCATTAGATATCGAAATCTTTTTTTTTTTGAAAACTTTTTATGGCACGGAGTGGTATTTTTGACAGGAGATGAATTTATAATTTCACGTCATGACATGCTAGTAAGCGTGACCGGTGGAGCCGTATTGCGCTTGTACGGCTTGCGTCAGACTAGCGACTCGTAGTATAAGGGCCTGTGTACATGTAATATTGATATTTAGTAGCTCATCATACGTTTGATTGATTATTAGGCTTTATAAAAATGTATAGAATTATTGCTCCGAGTGCCAATAGATATGAAAACCACGTTACTGGTGCTTGCATTGTTGCGTTTCGCTCGGTCAGTGAGAGCGCCGGAGGCCCACTTCCCCTCCTCTCTTCTCCTCTCTCTCCCCTAATCCCTTCCCCCAAAGGGTGGCAACGCACTTGCGACTCCTCTGGTGTTGTTATAGTCCATGGACGGTGGTGATCACTTAACAGCAGGTGACACACATGTTGGCGCTCTCACTGACCGAGCGAAACGCAACAATGCAAGCACTATTACTTCACGTCGGTTTTCTATGAGAGGGTGGTACTACCCCGGGGCGAGCCGATCCATTCATGCTGAAACCAGTAATAGTTTCAGCGTGGCTCTACCACCATTAAAAATATTGTCATTCACAATATAATCGATTAAAATTTCATGAGAAAACCCAATTATTTAATTGTGTCGAGTTTTCACTTCTATCGGCGTTCCTTATTACTAGCTAGTCTTTTTTTTGTATTCTGTTGACTCTTTGCAAGTTATTTTTTAAATTAGTAATGTATTTTATGCACAGCAAAAAGGTCAGGTATCAGCTATTATAACGATTGTGGTTGTAAGACTTGAAGCCATAAATTATACTTAACTGCTGTTAATTTGCGTCAAATGATTTGCATGTTTTATAAATTGACCGTATTACAAATTCAATGGAAAAATGAATTGTATCCATACAATCTTCCTGAAAATTGTTTCTATATGTAAAATCATTTTGTCTAATATTTTTTACTTCTTTATCTAGATAGGCTTTCATATTACATATGTTGAATAGAGTTTAGTAATACCATGTTCACACTATAAATAATTTAAAAATTCAAAAAAGAACACAGTTATTCTATCGTTGTCAGTTTTCACTTCTGTCGGCAGTCCTTACGATTGCCTCTTTTTATTATAGCTATATTATTACTTTAATATACTATACATATTACTTATTTCATAATCGATACTACTATTATATAGCTGGAAGGTCTGTCTGTTTGGTTGAACGCGCTAATCTCAGATATACTGGTCCGATTTCTTTCAGTGTTAGATAGCTCATTTATCGAGGAAGGCTATATCATCACCGTAAGACCAATAGGAGCGGAGCACCAATGAAGAATGTTTCAAAATCGGAATTTTTTCCAGACTAACTATTCCACGCGGACGAAGTCGCGGGCCGTAGCTAGTATTTATATAAAGTCTCTTTAAACAATATTAGTCAACTAATATATTTAACTGGCTCTCAAATGCAACTGTAGGAATACGCCCATATGCTAGGCGATAGATTTTCAATGTTACCAGATTAGGCGCCCTTCGGCAGCGGCTCAAGCCTAGGTCCGTTCTCTCCGAGCCCTTGAGTGCGCTGCTCGCGCGATACATTGGCACAAACTCTTACATCACTGCGACAACATTACACATATCACCTCTACATACGTGCACGCATACACGCTTACACATACAAGTGGAAGGGTTTTATTTTTTCCCTTATCAAACTGAAATAGTTTAGAAAATTATCCTATACGAAATATATATAAGGGTTGTTGAGGTATGTATGCTTGGTACACATATATGTTTCAACAACTCATATATGTATGAATAGTTAGCTTAGCTTAGGTTAGCTCAGATAGGTCGCGAATTGCATGTATCAGACAACAGCCCATGCCGAGGTGTGTTGTGCACCCTTGAGTTAGCTGCCCAAATAAAATCGGCTGAGTGCCTTAACCACTCGCCTTAGTAGTCCGGTGAAGCTATTAAGACCTTGCTTGGTCAATAGCGTAGTCAGTTCGAAAAAAAAAGGTGGTGGTATAGTGGTAGACCTACGCTGAAACTATTACTGGTTTCAGCATGAACGGGTCGGCTCCGCCGGGGTAGTACCACCCTCTCATAGAAAACCGACGTGAAGTAACAGTGCTTGCATTGTTGCGTTTCGTTCGGTCAGTGAGAGCGCCGGAGGCCCACTTCCCCTCACTCTCCTCTCAACGCACTTGCGACTCCTCTGGTGTTGTTAGTGTACATGAACGGTGGTGATCACTTAACATCAGGTGACCCACCTGTTCGTTTGCCATCTATGACATAAAAAAAAAAGTTTTCTGTCTACTTTGTCTAGTATAATGAATGTTTTACCTGATTTACATAAGTATTACTAACTAGGTAAACCCGCGACTTCGTCCGCGTGGAACCTTCTGTAACAACAGTGATTACCTAATAAAACCATCGGAATGTATAAAGTCCATTTACTTATCTACTTTTCTCACGTACTTAATCCGCTTCGTCATTAAAGTTACAATAACTTTTGATAGAGTGAACCGATTTCAATGAAACGAGGACTAAATATGTGTGAAGTTTTATCGTAAACGCAGTACTGTAGCAGTGATGCGTGTTCAAATAAACAGACAGACATACATAATACATACATAAATAGACATTTCTATAAATGATTGAAATGTATTTTATTACTTGACACCATGACACCTGCAACGACTTTTTTCACAAAGATCTAAAATGCACAGACACGTTGGTTTTGCATTATTATTGTACCCGCACGCGTTCTTTTAAATTGTATTAAAGGAATATAAAATTGTGCAACCATGTACAATTATAGAAATGCTCTTTAAAAACGATTGTAAGTACGACACGCACGCCACCTACAGTGACATGTAACGTATACATTAGATATATAAATACTAACAGTGTGTCAAATGAGGTTTGTCATCAGCAACATATTTGGAACCTTAACCCACTATATAACTACCTCAGTGCTCACTTACACTGTATAAGGAACTAATAAAACAATGAATTAAAGATCTTATTATGATGATATAATGTATATATATATATAATATATTTTCAATAAGTAATACGTTTATGGTCTTTTTATCTTATCTTTTTAGAAAGACCCCTTCTATCCTCAAAATTACTATTAACAATTATAATGTTGAATAGTATACAATTAATGAGCTGATGTCTTAAAATCTTGCATAAATATAAATCAAGATATAAAACTTTATATCTGTTTAAGCAGTTTTTAATATTCGACAATTTAAATTGTGCTCATTGACTTGGATAAAATCTTATATATAAAATTCTCGTGTCACAATGTTAGTTACCGTACTCCTCTGAAACGGTTTGACCGATTTTTATGAAATTTTATATGCATATTCAGTAGGTCTGATAATCGGCTACTATCTATATTTCATACCCCTAAGTAATAAGGGTTGTCCACCCCTAACATTTATTTTTTAATATAAAATTGTGCAACCATGTACAATTATAGAAATGCTCTTTAAAAACGATTGTAAGTACGACACGCACGCCACCTACAGTGACATGTAACGTATACATTAGATATATAAATACTAACAGTGTGTCAAATGAGGTTTGTCATCAGCAACATATTTGGAACCTTAACCCACTATATAACTACCTCAGTGCTCACTTACACTGTATAAGGAACTAATAAAACAATGAATTAAAGATCTTATTATGATGATATAATGTATATATATATATAATATATTTTCAATAAGTAATACGTTTATGGTCTTTTTATCTTATCTTTTTAGAAAGACCCCTTCTATCCTCAAAATTACTATTAACAATTATAATGTTGAATAGTATACAATTAATGAGCTGATGTCTTAAAATCTTGCATAAATATAAATCAAGATATAAAACTTTATATCTGTTTAAGCAGTTTTTAATATTCGACAATTTAAATTGTGCTCATTGACTTGGATAAAATCTTATATATAAAATTCTCGTGTCACAATGTTAGTTACCGTACTCCTCTGAAACGGTTTGACCGATTTTTATGAAATTTTATATGCATATTCAGTAGGTCTGATAATCGGCTACTATCTATATTTCATACCCCTAAGTAATAAGGGTTGTCCACCCCTAACATTTATTTTTTATTTTTTGGATAACATTTTTTAATTTATATTTTGTTATAATAAGACATTAAAAAATACATATAACCCTAAATTTTCACCCTTCTAACACCAACCCCTATTTTTTAATAGTAATTTTAGTAATTAATCATTTTTCATCCCACTCGATAACTGATCAATTATCACTTGGTAAGTTATCCCAGAGAAAGAGCTAATTAAAACCAAGTCGTCGTCTTTTTTGTGAACGTTTTTCACTCTATTTCGATTAAAATTTCACTGAACTTAGGACAAAGCTAACATTTTTGTACAAAAAAATATTCATTTTTATTAAAGTATCAAGGCAGTTTATTCCTGCTATACTTAGTGCTAGATTTTTTAAATTTTCCGCGCTTCTTCTTGATCAACACTCATTTGCCAGAATATACCGGTGTCACGTCCCAGTAAACAGCACGGAGTAGGGATCACAGTTTTCGGCCATTATTATATTGTTTATGCATCAAGCGTAATAGTAACGTTTACAATTATTATTTTACTATCTCAGTGTAACTCTCACATCATTACATAGTATAAAACAAAGTCCCCTACCGCGTCTGTCTGTCTCTATGTTCGCGATAAACTCAAAAACTACTCAACGGATTTTTAAGCAGTTTTCGCCAGTGGATATAGTGATTAATGATGAACGTTTTGGTATATAATTTGCCATGGATTATTTTATAATCTGGGCGGGACAACGTCTGCCGGGCTCGCTAGTATTCTTATATATTACTATGGTTGCTGAGTTATTTAGACGAAAGCGTGGTATATAAAGCAAAATGGCCGAAAAGACAATATAATTCAAATTACATACAGATACATTAATTTCATTTATATTTATTCTTGGAGTCCAGTACAACGCACATCTTATGCACATATTTACAGTGAATAACATATTTTTGCTAAATTTCATGCAAACGAAGTCGCGGGTAACAGCTAGTCTAAAATAGAATAACTTAAATTGCTTCCTATAAGGTTAACTATCTGCCAGTGAAAGTCCCGTGAAAATAGGTCAAGCCGTTTTGGATATAGCACTGCGGGCTAAGCTACGGTTAAGAGCTAGTCTAATTTAAAGTAACCCGCTGTAATTTCTTCTAGCTGGTAGTGAAATTCCCGTCAAAATCGGTCCAGACGTTTCGGAGATTAACCGGAACAAAGAGACAGACAGACAGACCTACAAAAAATTTAAAAATTGCATTTTTGTTATCAGTTGCGTGTATACTTTCACACCCCGTCAGTAAAAAAAAGCGTTATTTTGATATTACATACAGACACTTCATTTTTATTATATGTATAGATTTAAATTATGAATTAGAATTCAATAATCCAAACACACCGTTCAGATGGACCAGAATCTATTATTCAGTCTCCCAGTACTATATATAGAATACGTAGAATACATTAAATCCATTTGTGTATTCGTATAGTCTGAGTTTAACTAACTCAAGGTTAACTATTTTGTTAATTTCTATTTAAGGTAACATATTATACGCCCTAGCCCGAGTATTATTTGTGGTTACTGTTATTAGTACAAAATAGAGGAATTTATTTATCACTTTTTCCTGTTTTTTTTTATAACTCGTCAAAACCGCATTCATATACCTGAATAACTTTACACTAATTATATTGTTTGTTCATACAAGTATATACCTATAAGTATTCTTCAATCAGTGTTGTTTATATTACGAACCAAGTGCTTAGTCAGGGAGCTATTTATATCACCTGAGCAATATGAATTAATAGTTCGATCGATGTATGTAATTAATATTTATTTTAAAAAAAATACTAACGCGATAAAAGTCTTTTATTAAAGCACAATAATAAAATCGTTAAATGAAGATAATTTGAATATAATTAGGTATATACGCTACACTTTTATTTAATAACGCAACAACGACTACCTACCCTCTCAGACACTCCAAATCACTCTGTAATAATATATCTATAAGGGTTTTGATTTGTCACCTCGGCAAGAAGAAGAAGATGGCTAAATTCGGTTTCGTATAACGTCATCCTTGTTTATCGCAGCCATTGCGCTGTGCGACAGAGAGAATGCTTTACGAAACTGGAACAACCCGTACTTAGCCGCACGTCTCACTCTTTTCCCCGACGTGCGAAATCAAATGCTGGGTACTGGAGCATCTACTCTGTTCGTTGCGCCTCTTTCTAGCATCTGATTTCGTCTCCTTACACTCCCCACACTGCTACCTATAAAATCCCATCGTTGGTTACAATAGAAACACTTTTATTGTAATATATTTCGTTTAATTTCAGATATATTTAGTTATCGGTGTATTTCAATATAAGTTTTTTTTTATGTCATAAGTGGCAAACGAACAAGTGGGTCACCTGCTGTTAAGTGTTCACCACCGTCCATGGACACCAACAACACCAGAGGAATCGCAAGTGCGTTGCCACCCTTCGGGGGGAAGGGATTAGGGAAGGGAGAGGGAGAGGAGGAGAGGGGAGGGAGAGGGAGAGGGGAGGTGGGCCTCCAGCGCTCTCATTGACCGAACGAAATGCAAAAATGCAAGCACTGTTACTTCACGTCGGTTTCCTATGAGAGGGTGGTACTACCCCGGACGAGCCGACCCATTCATGCTAAAACCAGTAATAGTTTCAGCGTGGCTCTAGCACCATTATGGATTCTACCAGTTTTGAGGGGAAAACTTATTTAGCCGTGTTGAATAATAATACATTTTTGGTAGAAAACATATGTGTCCACGTCACTAACGACCTTGACATGCTTGTGACGTATTGCGCTTGCGTCAGACTAGTGACGCGTAGTATAGCCGTCTATCTGTGTACATTGAATATTGATATTTTGTACTGAGCTTGTATATTATATGTTTGATTAATTTATAAACTGTATGATAATACATATAATTATTGTCTCGGAGAGCCAACAGATGTGAAAACCGGACTAATGTTAAAAATTGCAATTTACAAATTATGAAATTTAAATAATACACAGTATAATTGATTTAAATATTCAGAAAAAAAAAAAACATTTACTTTATTGTTTTGAGTTTTCAACTCTGTCGGCAGTCCTTTCGAGTGACTCGGTTTTTTTTGGTTATTTGTATGTTATAAGTAAATAATATACTTTTTCATAATAATATTTATCATAAACTAGCTGGCTTCGCACTGGCCTTCTAATGAAAATGAGATCAGGTATTCTCTTTATAATATGACTAAGGGGTCGTATATTAATTACGTGAGGCGTTGTCGAGGATTTTTTTGATCTCCTTCCTCCCTGGTGAGGTATCGTATGATTTATCTCGACCGCCTCCCTCTCCTAATCTCATGTTAGATCTTTCAGAATATATATTTTAGACATACGTTGGACTTATGCAAAAAAAGTCAATTTGCTTTATTATTTTTACTCTTTTACTATTTTTACATTTACATTACATTTCGATATATCAAAACTTAATAACATTACATCTATTCATGGATTTTAATATATAACAAAATTGTGCCAGGTTTCAGGATATTTTAGTGTAGAAACATATTTTATTTAAAATTAATCTAATTTTCTCACATTTTTACCTCGAAAACCTCACGAAATTAATGGAAACCCACTAAGTAATAAAATAAAATGGCAACTGGAAAGTCACTCTGTCAATATTCTTAAAGATCTACTTACTTTCTGTTTCACTCAGTTCTTTCAACTCACTTTTTATATGGAGATTTATTAACCCAGGTTTTGCCGTGGTAACGTCTTATAAGTCGATGAAGGCCGGCTGCATGCACGAAAAAGCATGACTCATTGTCCCGTTCCGTCTGAGCCGAGCGTGCTAGCGAGAGCGCGGAATAAGCGATAGGGAGGCGCGAACGGCCTAAGCGTTCGGCTTGTAACGCATCTGTTTATCTATAGAATAATTCAATTCAATTCATAAAACTATGCAATTTTTATTAACGTTTTCTTTTGACGTTTTCACTTAAAATTATCGTCCCTAAACCGACTTCACAGACAACCAACTTTTTTTACTTGTACGATGTTCCTAACATTTTCTTTCAGACAAACGTCCTGAGAATTACAAACAACGAGAAAGAATCAGTCAAATATGTGCAATCGTTCTGATTACATATATTCGGTAATTTATTTTTCAATGTAGAAGTTAGATTATACGCATACATATTCATATAGCTATACCGCTTACTCATTACTACAATAATGCTAGTGTGAGCAGTGCCATCAATTAGTCTCAATTACGACGGCCGTGCTCTAATTAACTGCACTATAAGTCTTCTATTGACGTCAGTGATAAAGCTTTTTTGTTTAATTAAGCTACATGATTCAATTATGAATGGACAAGCGAATGAGATGTCAATCAGAATTGCATTATAATGAAATGTTAACATCGTAATGATTAAAATCGAATGTATAGTATTTATAAAAATCATAGTTGCTTAGAACTTTAATAACTTTATACGGAGTGAAGCAATCGTGATAATTTTCATTCAGATCAAGGTCCAATGACTATAAAGTAAATATGAAAAAATAGATTAAAATGTATCCAGTGGTTTTTGAGTGATGAACCCATAACGGCACATCTACCATTATATTTATATATAAATAAGCTGCTAGCCGCGACTTTGTTTACTTCGTTTATTTTTATTTTTTCTCGTAATTACTATATTATTGACATGGCAAGGTCAGTAACAGCTTCACCGGACTACTATTATGTCAATTGTTTTGTTATATCTCCAAGGAATTAGGCAGCGTTTTCAACGAAACTTTCACGTGACTCTACTTTTTCTGATACTTCCAACACTTATCGTAATATGTCAACCAGATCACAATTTTTTTTTGACATATTATATATCTAAACCTAAACACTCTATCTAATAATGAAAACCGTATGAAAATCCACACAGTAGTTTTTGAGTTTGTCCCGAACAGACAGACAGACGCGGCTGAGGATTGTTTTATATCTAGTGATAAATCAGGTCAAAAAAAATGGTCACGGCATTATGACGTTTTCTAATATAAACATATATGTTTTTAATGCGTTTTCAGAAACTGGGCGAACGCTAATACAGCTAAAAATTTTTTTTTCGTGATACAAGCAATTTTATGTATGTCAAACTTGGTAATATAGTGAAAAGCGAAAAATGAACTGACGAATCTAACGTGCTTATTTGATAAATATTTATTTTAATTATGCTTAACCCATCGGTTTCCGAATTAGCCACAATAGGTCAAAATGACATACACTAAGTTTAAAATTCCTTTTTTAAATTTCGCGATATTCGGTGAATTATGTTGTAATAATAAAAATAAATATGTTATGTATTATGAAAGGATAAACCAGATCGAGTTTCTTGCCGGTTCTTCTCGATGACTGGGTTGTTTTCCGAACCGGTGGTAGCTTTGACGTTCATAAGTGCCTTCTCAGGGCCTAAATTGAATAAAGAGTATTTTGATTTTGATCGGTTTCCGAATTAGCCACAATAGATCAAAATGATATACACTAAGTTTTAAATTCCTTTTTTAAATTTCGCGATATTCGGCAATGACATTTATGTAGCTGTATGTTTGCAATAATACTTTTATTTATATGACAATGTGATACATTACATTTGTATATAATTTTTATCTATAGTAATAATATATTTAAACACGTAAACCTTAGGTTAAGTTGTGTAGCCGAGCCGAACCTGAGGAGATGGGTCGGGGGACCCATCTCCTCATTGCACAGGTGAGGCCGACGAGGGGAGACGACTGGTTGTGTACCCGTTAGGTTAGGTTAGGTTAGGTTAGGTTAGGTTAGGTTAGGTTAGGTTAGGTTAGGTTAGGTTAGGTTAGGTTAGGTTAGGTTAGGTTAGGTTAGGTTAGGTTAGGTTAGGTTAGGTTAGGTTAGGTTAGGTTAGGTTAGGTTAGGTTAGGTTAGGTTAGGTTAGGTTAGGTTAGGTTAGGTTAGGTTAGGTTAGGTTAGGTTAGGTTAGGTTAGGTTAGGTTAGGTTAGGTTAGGTTAGGTTAGGTTAGGTTAGGTTAGGTTAGGTTAGGTTAGGTTAGGTTAGGTTAGGTTAGGTTAGGTTAGGTTAGGTTAGGTTAGGTTAGGTTAGGTTAGGTTAGGTTAGGTTAGGTTAGGTTAGGTTAGGTTAGGTTAGGTTAGGTTAGGTTAGGTTAGGTTAGGTTAGGTTAGGTTAGGTTAGGTTAGGTTAGGTTAGGTTAGGTTAGGTTAGGTTAGGTTAGGTTAGGTTAGGTTAGGTTAGGTTAGGTTAGGTTAGGTTAGGTTAGGTTAGGTTAGGTTAGGTTAGGTTAGGTTAGGTTAGGTTAGGTTAGGTTAGGTTAGGTTAGGTTAGGTTAGGTTAGGTTAGGTTAGGTTAGGTTAGGTTAGGTTAGGTTAGGTTAGGTTAGGTTAGGTTAGGTTAGGTTAGGTTAGGTTAGGTTAGGTTAGGTTAGGTTAGGTTAGGTTAGGTTAGGTTAGGTTAGGTTAGGTTAGGTTAGGTTAGGTTAGGTTAGGTTAGGTTAGGTTAGGTTAGGTTAGGTTAGGTTAGGTTAGGTTAGGTTAGGTTAGGTTAGGTTAGGTTAGGTTAGGTTAGGTTAGGTTAGGTTAGGTTAGGTTAGGTTAGGTTAGGTTAGGTTAGGTTAGGTTAGGTTAGGTTAGGTTAGGTTAGGTTAGGTTAGGTTAGGTTAGGTTAGGTTAGGTTAGGTTAGGTTAGGTTAGGTTAGGTTAGGTTAGGTTAGGTTAGGTTAGGTTAGGTTAGGTTAGGTTAGGTTAGGTTAGGTTAGGTTAGGTTAGGTTAGGTTAGGTTAGGTTAGGTTAGGTTAGGTTAGGTTAGGTTAGGTTAGGTTAGGTTAGGTTAGGTTAGGTTAGGTTAGGTTAGGTTAGGTTCCGAGCCGAACCTGAGGAGATGGGTCGGGGGACCCATCTCCTCATTGCACAGGTGAGGCCGACGAGGGGAGACGACTGGTTGTGTACCCAGTAGTCTCTCTATAGTAGAACAAAGCCTGGCGTTTCGCCAGGCTGCCGCAGGGGCGGTTTCTCAGGTAGACAGCAGGTTCGATCCCTGGCCGCCCCTACCATGCGGCGGACGGTACACCGTGGGGTTTTAGTCCGTGCGAGTCGGACATAACCCACTCTCTCCCCCGAGAGGGTGGCGTATCCATAAAGGATTTCCCCACGTAAATAAAAAAAAGGTTAAGTTGTGTAGGAGGCCATCTAAAAAGTTATTACGCCGATGCTAAAAAAAATTCACTGCGAAAAGCTTCTTTATTCCGGTAGGTGAGTTTCGTTTCTTTCGGTCAGTGAGAGCGCCTGAGGCCCACCTTCCCCTTCCCCCTCCCTCTCCCTCCAAAGACAGGCTAACAACGAACTTGCAACTCACCTGGTGTTGTTAGTGTCTATGGACGGTGGTGATCACTTAAAATCTGATGACCCACCTGTTCGTTTGCCACCTATGTCATAAAAAGAAGACTTAAGTACGCCTCATTTTACTTTAATGTCCATATTATAATATCATCAGATCAGTAAATTCGTAACATTGACCAATAATCTCAAAAATAGACACACAAAGTGCATTTTCATAGAAGAAGGTTTTTGTACTATTTTATCTTAACTTGCCACTAGGTAGTGCTATATCGTATCCTATTGTTATTGAGTTCTATATTGTAATTTAAAGCGGACAAGGTAATAATATAGATTGCTCATACAATATAAATTGTCGACATAAAGAATTTATCAGCACCGAAGCAAAATCCAATAAAGTTGTAAAAGTTCGTTAGAGTAACAGCGTATAGTCAGTTCGAAATAAAAAATCACTAGTTGAGTGCCTGATCTTAATGGTCCTCGTAATAAGATGTCTTATGGGGTATGTTGTAGCATTTTCACATTGAACTATAAAATGGATGCCACAACGTATGTTATGGCAATTGCTAAGGTCTAGAAATACTATCGACGTATTTCGAGGCCTTTTTAGCTCGGTGTCACCAATGATATCATCATATATATTAATACGTGAAGCCTAAACTTTGTATCCCTTTTTAACGGAATTGGGCGAACGGATGAACGTGAAATTTGGCATAGTTAAAGTTTATATGGAGGAGAAGTGCAGAAAGCTATTTATTTTATATAAAATGCATTAGAAGTACATTAAATTAATTAAAATATGCATTACTCACACTACTGCTTCAATTTTACACAACATATACACACATGTAAATAAAAAAGACATTTTGACATCTGTCAATAAAGGACTTCAAAAAAGGTTGTGAAGGAGGTTGCTATGCTCGACTGTATGTATTATTTTACTCTTACGTTCCAATTACCCTTTTTCATTCTACATTCAACAATGATATTAACCCTAATAAAATTCAAACTTAAAATAATCAATGAACTATGGTCGAATGTCGACCACTGGGCGCCCACTAGTTATAATTAAAAAGGTGTAGATACGTCATAAGCGTTTCGACAGCGCCTTGTTGAAACTTGGCTAGCTAGGTTTAGGTTACTTTTAACGGCTGCCCCGTCAATCCGCCCGTATCTAAGTAACATATAACTATTTCTTATTCATCATCGATATTGAGAATATGTCATCTTATTTTCACTTATTATCTAACATAGTGTGGCGTTACAATATTACTTTATGTATGTGTGCATTATCGTGCCATTTGTTTTGTTAATATATCATGTAAGTAACGTATCTACAGATTTTTGGTTATAATATCACTGGGGGAAGGGGGGTGGGGTCATTGTATAATTGATACCGCGGTAACTACACTCCTGTTATGTATATTATTTTATGCTTAAATTTAGGCTTTGCATTACAGTC
Source organism: Antheraea pernyi (assembly GCA_015888305.1). Classification (NCBI taxonomy): domain Eukaryota; kingdom Metazoa; phylum Arthropoda; class Insecta; order Lepidoptera; family Saturniidae; genus Antheraea; species Antheraea pernyi. The sequence continues at coordinate 11,925 of MU159104.1, read as the reverse complement.
TATACACTGAACGTGGGATATTACCTTCCATTGCCTACAGCCAGACGGCTTTTTATAGTCGTATGTGTAAATACGTACAATATGGTTTAGATATCGATATTTATTTGTATTATTTTATAAAATATCACCTCAATGTTTCCAGTACGATTCGGTTCGTCGGTTTGTTTTCCTATCTTTAAGATAAATACGTCTTTATCGGGATGGAGAACTTTTTGCGCCTGGACACCTCTAGGGGCGTCTTTCGGTGTGACGTTGCAAACATTGCATAGAGTATCGTGTGCTTCCTTCTTGCTGTAAGTTACTTCAGAATTCAGAGCCGTTCTGTTGGACAGAGCTTCACAAATATCATCTGGTATCTGTTGAAATTTATTGACATTAACATTATTTTTTCTAGACTACACACAATCAACAACTACATATAGCATAAATACAACAAGTTAAAACATGTAATAAATTAAAAAAACGCCACAGTTTCGTATGGAAGGTTCGAGAGCTGTTATTTTGTCGAGTTACGATTTTCATGTGTTAATTATGAAGGCTATTGAACAAGGAATAATAGACACGCTGATGGAGTGCGTGATAAAGTGGCACAAAATAAGTAGATGAGTGAAGTAATTATACGCTTTTAGTACTTTCTTAAAGAGCTATATAAACAGACTGCTGACTTGCTATTTATTTATTTCTAATGTGGGGAAATAAGAAGTAAACAATGGAATACATTTATGAGAGTATTAGCGCATATTTTGTTAGTATTTGAAATAAATTCGTTCATCACAATACATATTTTGTAATAAGTTTTTTTTTTAGAAACTGCTCATTTTAAATTCTCGTATTGGTTTATCTACCTGAAAATTGAGTCTATTAGCGGGTCCTCTATTATCTTCGCCAGGTAGACCGCAGGTTTCCGAACAAATCGAGCCCGCGTCATCACACGTACAATTCTGCTCTAGCTTTAGTTGCGATGGAGTTAATTTCGGTGGTTTCGAAGTACTTTTGGGCACTCGTATTTTAACCTTTAATATATTTATTATGAGTTTAATTTTTAATTGTATTTTTAAACGCGAAAAATTTTAATAAACCTAAAACCCGATTGCAGCCACACCTACCGTTTCCCATTATAAATCCAAACTATCAAGGGGCTCACTCAAACTTATACCCAGATAGTATGTGAGATTTTTTTTAAATAAGCCTACAACCCATACTTAACATCATCTACCGGGTTCAATTAAAATAAAAACTATGTGTATTGGCAGTAAAGTAAAAACAGCTTGAGAGGTCTATGGACCTCCAGTTGGAACGAAGTTCCTTTCCCTTTTTTGTAGGCGTTTACTATACAGTCAGTATAGTTTACATTGTAAAATATCAAGTTGATAGACTTAAATTGTAATTTAAACGATCAAATTTATCCATAAAATAAATAATGATAAATTAAACACCGAATGACATCGTAATTATTTTCAACTTGTATTAAAACTTTTTCACACTTCAATGTATTTAAGAAAAAGATAAATATTAAAAATATATGAGCAAGATGATTCAACTGCCACTTGGCTGTGACTATTTGTCTAAGAGCTAGGCAACGGCTTCGACAGCGAATATCAATAAGCCAGTTTTATATATATTTTTATGCTCTTCCACATAGCGTGCGGACTACCTGGCTGCCGCTAAACGTTGCGTTTATTTTTTATTTTTTTCGAACTGACTACGCTATTGACCAGGCAAGGTCTTAACAGCTTCACCGGACTACTAAGGCGAGCGCTTAAGGCACTGAGCCTATTTTATTTTGACAACTAGCTCAAGGGTGCGCGGCACACCTCGGATTTGGCTGTTGCCTGATACATGCAATTCGCGACCTATCTGAGCTAACTCACGCTAAGCTAACTATTCATAAATATATGAGTTGTTGAAACATATATGTGTACCAAGCATACATACCTTAACAACTCTTATATATATTTCGTATCGGATAATTTTCTAAACTATTTCAGTTTGATAAGGGAAAAAAATAAATAATAAAACCCTTCCACTTGCATGTGTAAACGTGTATGCGTGCACGTGTGTGGAAGTGATATGTATAATGTTGTCGCAGTGATGTAACATTTTGTGTTACTGTATCGCGCGAGCAGCGTACTCAAGGGTTCCATACTGAGGGAAAGGACCTAGGCTTGAGCCGCTGCCGAGGGAGGCCTAGTCTGGTGTGCGGGAGCGTAATTTACCCCCATAGTTGCGTTTATTAGTTGGTGCATATCGCACCTTTACAGACAAAAATATTGAACTCAATTTTTTAATGTGAAGGCCCCGTTGTAATTTAGAATCTAATGTAATTCACAAGAATATAGTATTGTCAATGAATCCCACTAAATTTCGTTCGATCTTGATTCTACTATCAACCTGTCTAGCATTGGGTAAAGTAAATCTCATATATTTCGCTTTATCTGCATTTAGCAATAGGTTATTTAACGTAAACCAATAACAAATTTCATTTAAAGTATTATTCAGATGCCCAACCTCTGAATCTATCCTTTTCACTTTAAATATTAGTGAAGTATCGTCCGTATAAAGCACTATCTCAGCACAGTTATTAGTACATAGTAGGTAGTATATAGTTTTGTAAATGGTAGAGCCATGCTGAAGCTATTACTGGTTTCAGCATGAATGGGTCGGCTCGCCCGGGGTAGTACGGCCCTCTCAAAGAACAGCGACGTGAAGTAACAGTGCTTACATTGTTACGTTTTGTTCGGTCAGTGAGAGTACCGGGGGACCACCTCCCCTCCCTCCCTCCTCCGCTTCCATCCCCTCCCCCAAACTCAGTCTGGCAACGCATCTGCGACTCCCCTGGTGTTGCTAGTGTCTATGGACACTGGTGATTACTTACCGTCAGGTTACCCGCCTGTTCGTTTACCCGCTATAATATTAAAAAAAAGTCATTACAGAATAAACAATCCGAACGAAACGCAGCAATGCAAGCATTGTTACCTCATGTCGGTTTTCTGTGAGAAGGTGGTACTACCCCGGGCGAGCCGACTCATTCATCCTGAAACCAGTAATAGCCTCAGCGTGGCTCTACTACCTACCAAAACCTATATATAGAATAACTTACTTTTAGCTATAGTTTAGCGCAACACTGGCTGTATGATAAAGACAGCGATAGTTGTGGAAGCGCCTGTTATAGACACATGTATTCAAGATGGCGTCAGTTCTAAGTCATATGTCTACGATTATCATTGTTTTTCATTGCTTACGGTGAAATCTCAATATCATAATGGTTAATAAAATGAAATATGTTCTTCGCAATGGAAAAAATAAAATGGTTTGAAATAAATTATTTTATTTATAAAGAATATCATCGGGCACATTATTGTCAATAACAAAATTATCTGGCAGTGATAAATTCATGTTTTGAATAACGTTTAAAAGTTCCTGAAAAAAAACGCTCCTAAAATTATTTATAAATCAAAATTTTGACCAGTGAAGGTGTGATGCGCATTAAAAAACACAACGTTAAACTGGCTATCAGGTAACCTGAATCTTGTTTGGAAGGGAGGGCACAATATATTTTCATCTTAAAAACCAGCTTTTCTAAAATTCTCGTTCTTCCAATGTTGCTGGCTCTTGTACTAAGGTGTCGCAAAAAGTCTAGTTACATTAACCACAATTTTTTGTTTTTCCTTATACTGGAAAAATCCCTCCATTTTATGGGACATAAGTATCCTAGATGTAACCTTGTAATATTAAGTATCACTGTGTCAAGTTTCCTCAAAATTGGTTCAGTACTTTCAGAGTGATACGTGTTCACAGGGACAGAAAAACAGACAGACAGACAAAAATTTTAAAAGGGTTATTTTTGGCTTCTATATCGACAACAAAGCCTACCCCAATCAAAATTTTCAAAAAATATTAAATGTACAAATTTGGCCCTGTTACAGTTTTATTATAATATAGATAGATAATCAAACACAACTACCTCTCCTGAGGGGAAAGCCAAAACTGAAAGACCAACTCTAATCTCCTTTATTTAACTCTTTCTAAAATCTCGCCGCGTCTCGCTCTACTCAACTCAACTCGCATTCTCAACAGTTATAGGTCTAAATCCCAACCATTAGTCAAGAAAAATAATTGCGTTACTATTTATAAAAAACACGACAACAGTGGCGTGTGTTGTAGCGAAACCGTATGTTGTGAAGCCAATGCGAAGTTGTATGAGGCCTTTCTTCCTTCGATACCGCGTTTACAAATGTTTTCGTGTCTCTGTTGCATTTTTAAGCGATGGTAAAGCTACTATATTACGCAAGCTTAGTCCATAACGTGTTTGGGCCCAGAAGTGGACGTGGGTTTCATTCTTTGCAACTGAGACGGAGCTTTCGGTGAAGTTAAACATCCTTATGAAACCATAGCATGATATTAAGGTTTTATCTTTGTCCAGCTACCATCTTCAATTTGAAAATCTGTCACCAAGCGCCTGTTGGTGTGTTTCAGCACACGCGCTTGAGACCTAGTCCTCTCTAGGTTTGTTGTGTTTACTATGTTAGACCACGTCCTCATTTAACAGATGAGATCATGGTTAAACGCTAAAAATTATAAAGCATAATATAATTATAACCTAGATGGGATCCCTGCAGTTTTTTCTCACCCTGCCAAGGTGGCCATTAGCGTAAAATAGTTATAATCACTTTATTAATATCATGAATTTACGATCACGATAGGAATATACGACGAGCACGAAGGTTAGGACTACTTTGGATTAAAACGCCTCGAGAAATATAAGGTCTCCTACTTGAGAATTGTATTTTAAATCAACGATAACTAAATTTCACCTTTCTAAGGTCAAAATTTTTAAGTGAGAACAAAATACATACTAATATTTTACAATTACCTCATTACCGTTGAAAATGGCACCTATCTCTTCGTACGGTCTTCTGTGTCTAGAAGTATCGCCATCTTTACCCATTGTTATCTCGTGTGGTTTTATAATTAATAAAAATACTAAGTAATTTTGCTACTAACAGATCGAATCGATAAAAGCGAAGTGATCGCTCAAACACGAAATTTTGTTAGTATTCAGGTACCCATAGACCTAGGATATGTCAATCAAGATGTCTGAAATTTTACTCTATGATCTCGTAGACTAATCCTCAATTATTTATTAAAAACGAGATCGTCTATGTATATTTATATTTCAAACAAATATGCGCTCAGAGTATTGTAGCCAATAATATTTAGCTACATGAAAGAACACGAACGTTGGGAGTTGAAGCAGTCATTGTGGCCGAAAACGGCCAGGAGCATACGTACATATTGTAGCCAAACTAGTTCTAAAAATTCTCGATACTACATACAGGTAAGCATTGTCGGTGTTATTAAATTCTTACTATAGTATACTACATCTACTCTGATTTAGCTACATACGTTAGCGGGGTAATATAGCACGTCGTTTCCCTTTCTCACCACATCACCCGTCCCCGGTAACATCTAGCTACATATGTTAGCGGGGTGATATAGCACGTCGTTGTCCTTTCCCACTAAATCACCCGTCCCCGGTAATATCTAGCTACATACGTTAGCGGGGTAATATAGCACGTCGTTGTCCTTTCCCACTACATCACCCGTCCCCAGTAACATCTAGCTACATACGTTAGCGGGGTAATATAGCACGTCGTTTCCCTTTCTCACCACATCACCCGTCCCCGGTAACATCTAGCTACATATGTTAGCGGGGTGATATAGCACGTCGTTGTCCTTTCCCACTAAATCACCCGTCCCCGGTAATATCTAGCTACATACGTTAGCGGGGTAATATAGCACGTCGTTGTCCTTTCCCACTACATCACCCGTCCCCAGTAACATCTAGCTACATACGTTAGCGGGGTAATATAGCACGTCGTTTCCCTTTCTCACCACATCACCCGTCCCCGGTAACATCTAGCTACATATGTTAGCGGGGTGATATAGCACGTCGTTGTCCTTTCCCACTAAATCACCCGTCCCCGGTAATATCTAGCTACATACGTTAGCGGGGTAATATAGCACGTCGTTGTCCTTTCCCACTACATCACCCGTCCCCAGTAACATCTAGCTACATACGTTAGCGGGGTAATATAGCACGTCGTTTCCCTTTCTCACCACATCACCCGTCCCCGGTAACATCTAGCTACATATGTTAGCGGGGTGATATAGCACGTCGTTGTCCTTTCCCACTAAATCACCCGTCCCCGGTAACATCTAGCTACATACGTTAGCGGGGTAATATAGCACGTCGTTTCCCTTTCTCACCACATCACCCGTCCCCGGTAACATCTAGCTACATATGTTAGCGGGGTGATATAGCACGTCGTTGTCCTTTCCCACTAAATCACCCGTCCCCGGTAACATCTAGCTACATACGTTAGCGGGGTAATATAGCACGTCGTTTCCCTTTCTCACCACATCACCCGTCCCCGGTAACATCTAGCTACATATGTTAGCGGGGTGATATAGCACGTCGTTGTCCTTTCCCACTAAATCACCCGTCCCCGGTAACATCTAGCTACATACGTTAGCGGGGTAATATAGCACGTCGTTTCCCTTTCTCACCACATCACCCGTCCCCGGTAACATCTAGCTACATATGTTAGCGGGGTGATATAGCACGTCGTTGTCCTTTCCCACTAAATCACCCGTCCCCAGTAAAATCTAGCTACATACGTTAGCGGGGTAATATAGCACGTCGTTTCCCTTTCTCACCACATCACCCGTCCCCGGTAACATCTAGCTACATATGTTAGCGGGGTGATATAGCACGTCGTTGTCCTTTCCCACTAAATCACCCGTCCCCAGTAAAATCTAGCTACATACGTTAGCGGGGTAATATAGCACGTCGTTTCCCTTTCTCACCACATCACCCGTCCCCGGTAACATCTAGCTACATATGTTAGCGGGGTGATATAGCACGTCGTTGTCCTTTCCCACTAAATCACCCGTCCCCGGTAATATCTAGCTACATACGTTAGCGGGGTAATATAGCACGTCGTTGTCCTTTCCCACTACATCACCCGTCCCCAGTAACATCTAGCTACATACGTTAGCGGGGTAATATAGCACGTCGTTTCCCTTTCTCACCACATCACCCGTCCCCGGTAACATCTAGCTACATATGTTAGCGGGGTGATATAGCACGTCGTTGTCCTTTCCCACTAAATCACCCGTCCTCGGTAATATCTAGCTACATACGTTAGCGGGGTAATATAGCACGTCGTTGTCCTTTCCCACTAGATCACCCGTTCCCAGTAACATCTAGCTACATACGTTAGCGGGGTAATATAGCACGTCGTTTCCTTTTCCCACTACATCACCCGTCCCCAGTAAAATCTAGCTACATACGTTAGCGGGGTAATATAGCACGTCGTTTCCCTTTCCCACTACATCACCCGTCCGCGGTAACATCTATAGTACCTCGTTCCCGCTAACACCCTGCGTCCAGTAGTACATTCGCATACGGACTTGTAGGATTTTAATAAAGAACTAATTATTATAGACTAAGCTTTAATAATTATACAAATATTAATAAAAATCACAGGTTCTTACTGAAATTGTTGTTTATATTTATGTTATAAATTACTAGTTCTAAGATGCATAATAAATATATTCAGAGCCTAACACCTTAGAACACGAAATGTAATGAAAATTCCTGAAGATTTCTGGTTATTTGATTATCTCATATAGAAAATGGGTAACTACGTGTTTATTGCACAATACCTCATTTCTTTTACTACATATTTCGAAATTTATTGAATTCATATTCATAAATTACAAGACGTTTACATATGTGCAATGAAATTTATCTGCATTTAACTCTTTCTAGTCTTTGGTTTCATGCAGCAGCACGGCGGTGGATCCGGTTCGCACTGTGTTTCTCTAGTGTCAAGGCGGGTCAGTGGCTTCTTTTCAGGACCTTTAGGTGTCACCAGCTCTAACTCCATCTTACAATGCCGATCCCCATTTGGCCCAACTTTAGCAACCTCGATGTAAGAAAAAATAATATTAACGAAATTACGATTACCACTGGATAAATTATTGCTTTAAAATCTACAATCTGCAATTTCGAACAATGACAATCTGTCGCCAAGCATCTCTACATCTAGTCCGGTAGATACACTTGACAGCAATCCACAGGTCTGCCTCCTGTACGGTTTTAAGTTATGGTTTCTTTTAAGTGACTCAACATCAAATAAGATTACAATTAAATGTTAAAATCTGTATAATATTAAAAAAAACCTTAGTAACTTAACTTTCAGTTAAACATTCCAACTGAATAAATTAAAATCAAAGATTCTTTATTAAATTTAGGCCCTGAGAAGGCGCTTACTAGTTTTCTTTTCGGTAAACAGCTCTCTTAATCTTTTACCATCCTTGGCTTTTCCAGAGTCGTTACATGAACAAAGAAAAGTAAAATATTGACTCACTTTCAATACGAAAACATCTTTCCTTGGATGTAAAATCACTTGCGCAGCTTCAGGCCTGGGTACGTTTATGGGTATGAGATTGCAGAGCCACGGACACGGCCCGGGTTTAGTCGAACCCGGCTTGCTTTGTACTTGGGTGCTTTTAGCGTTTCTTTTATTATAAGACATATTTATTTGGTTCAATTTTCGGACACACTATAATTTAATTTGAAGAGGCGTCGAGACATTTTGTGACAGTTATAGAAACTTGTTTATGGGTAACATATTACTTTTTTCTGCTATCAAACGTAATAAAACAACTATCATTAATAATTGATTTTAGAGCCATTAAATATATATTTTCTCTATATAAAGAGACCGTTATTAACCATCAGAACATAAATAAAAATAATGCATTTGGGATATATATCTATATACATATAATAGCAATGTAAATCTGTCGCGTACTTGTTAGATTTTTGTAAAAAAAATTAAGATTGCTAGACACCTAGGAATACACGCGGTCCACAAAGTAATTAAATACATTTCAATCATTTTTACAAATGTCTGCCTGTGTGTCTGTTTGTATAAATATGTACCACTGATAAAGTACTGCGTTCATGATAACACCTTTTCAAGAAAATCATATACCATATCTTCGAGTAACTTTTAGTCTGAATTTTTGGCGGGATTTTAATCTGTCGTGTAGTGCATTTTATATTTTAATCAAAACTTGTATTACTTGACTCTATATTGTGTAAAATTGGTGGTGTTTTATGTAATATAGTTTATTGTGCATAAGTGAAGTGAATGGAAAATAATACCACGGAGCATGAATTCTGAGATGCCACAAAAATTCCCTGGAAAGTTGTAACAAGGGAGCCGCCATCTTGTTGGAACATTAACATTGATATTGAAATGATCGCATGACACTAACTTGTAATAATATTGACTACTCGACAATGGTAGTAATAATCTAAAACCAGCCAAAAATGAAGTTAAAAAAAAACTTTTACTCTCTGTTTCATTAAAATCGGTTCGGTCTTATTGTAATTTTAATGACGACAGGACTTAAGTACGAGAGAAAAGTAGGTAGTAATTAGACCTAATACATTCAGATGGCTTTATTAGTCACATTTTGTAAATCAAGTTCCACGCGGACATAGTCGCGGGCACAGCTAGTTACAGGATATCTGCATTCATGTAAACGGTTTAAGGACTTAAACGAGTATATTCTTTGGATTTTGTAAATCAAGTTCCACGCGGACATAGTCGCGGGCACAGCTAGTTACAGGATATCTGCATTCATGTAAACGGTTTAAGGACTTAAACGAGTATATTCTTTGGATACTGTAAGATGACTTTATTAGTCACGCGGACGAAATCGCAGGTACAGCTAGTAGGTACATTTTATAAATCTGTATAAGAATCTGTTATTCGATTTACATTTATTACACTTCGATTAGATGTTGTAATATGGATCCTTTGCCTGCAGCCTGTGATTCTGCCCAGGTCACCAAGTACTTTTCTCACAGAGGTGTGAACAGCACTCCATGCACGGTCGAAATTCCACTTTGTAAAGACGGTACAGCTTAAAGTATGTGAAAAACCGACGCATCCTTTGATACTACATGTAGACAAATTGTAGCAGAGTTGACGCTCCTCTCCCCTCTCCTCTCCCACTCCCTCCCCTAACCCTTCCCCCAAAGGGTGACAACGCACTTGCGACTCCTCTGGTGTTGTTAGTGTCCATGGACGGTGGTGATCACTTAACATCAGGTGACCCACATGTTCGTTTGCCACCTGACATAAAAAAAATAAACAAATATTAGATTAGATGTTCTAATGTGGATCCTTTGCCTGCAGCCTGTGATTCTGCCCAGGTCACCAAGTACTTTTCTCACAGAGGTGTGAACAGCACTCCATGCACGGTCGAAATTCCACTTTGTAAAGACGGTACAGCTTAAAGTATGTGAAAAACCGACGCATCCTTTGATACATATGTATGCATACAGCGGTACTGCGTAAATCGTATACAAGTTTTTGATCATTTTTATTTGTAATTAATATATTCATCGTTAAAGGCAAATCTAAATCCAAGTATGTATATGCAGGAGTTAATGTTTATAAGTAGATCCGGACATAGATAAAATTGTTTGTGGGAGGCAAGAAAATTTAAGAAATCACACGCTCCTAACAGATACGTAAACAAAGTGAATGACAACAAATATTTGAAAGTTGTCAGTTTGAAATGTCAAAAGTAATTGTCATCCACCATCTTTTGTTATCAAACTTGCCAAAAAAATTTATATATCAGTGCCATCTAGAGAGTGGATTGATAACCAAAAATAGATGAGCCTTTTCCATACAAATCCGATTCTGAGAAGTGAAAATAGCGTGGAAATAACTTTTATTGTTTGAACGTAAATGGTACACTATCAGATAGCAACAACAACCATTCAGCTACATTCTGCAGTATATGGGTTAATTACTGCTTCCATAGGTTGGTAGTAGAATCAAGATCGAAGGGAATTTAATAGAGTTAGTTGATAATCTTGTATTCTTGGGAATTACACTAGATTCTAAATTACAGTTCACACTGAATTTTTGTTGCTAAACTCCATGTGGACGAAGTTAGTATATAGTAATCCTATGAACATGAATCTTGGAATTGCGTAAAACTATCAAATATCGCTATCACAGCAGTTGGTTAAAAGTTTTCAATGAAAGGTGATAGTTAACTAGACGTGATCTAGAAAATTCCTATTATACTTGTATTATTTCTCTTTCTTTTCTCTACCAGGTTTCCCTGAAGATGGCATGTTGCACTCACCCACAACAGCAGCTATGGGGGGACTGACTACACATAGGCAGTCTCCATCCAGTGGACGATTAAGGACGCACTCACCATCCAATTCTACTGGTAATATAGGAGGTCATATCTTATTTCAATAAAACTATAGACAAAACTATGAAATACACTTCGATCATGTACTTTTTTTACTTTGGGTTAATGCCAACACGCAGTGGAAAGCTCTTAAGAGGGAAAAATACCCCGATTTTAAAACATTCTTCGTTGGTGCTCCGCTACTATGCGTCTTAGCGTGATGACATATAGCCTATAACCTTCCCCGATAAATGAGCTATATAACACTGAAAGAATTTTTCAAATCGGACCAGTAGTTCATGAGATTACCCCCTACAACGTCACAATGTACTAAAGTGATTGATTTATGAAGCTCTTTTAATATAAGACTTCTCCTACATATATCTCAATATATAAAAATTCACTGGCATAATGTTTGTCCACAATGAACTCCGAAACTACTCAACCAATCTCAGTGAAAGTTGGCATTTATATATGATTTAGTGCATGTTGAGAGATTCCTATCACGAATGAATAAAAACTATATCAGACCTTTCGGTGAAGTAAATTATTAGTTACAAGTCTTGTGGTAAATCCTGTTCGCTACTAAGCCCAAAATCTTCTTCTTCTTCTTACCCTTAT
>MU159103.1:317165-357010 GCA_015888305.1 Antheraea pernyi | reverse complement strand
GAGAAGGTCGAATCAGAAAAACAATCCAGTCATCGAGAATAACCGGCAAGAAACTCATTCGTTCAGTTTTTAGACTATGTACAGAGAGGGGTGTTATTTCCACACATATATACACCGTTTATATATTGAACCTCTCTATAATAAATAATAATAGCCTTTAGACATCAAAATCAGCTTGACAGGGTACTTGAACTTACTATTTTTCAAATCGGTAATATGTTTTGGAACTTTGCTGCAGAACCTAACACTGTTATCTAAAAAAATCTAATGTATTTCTGCAAAAAATTAGGTATTTAGGTAAAAGACCGACATCATTTAAATACTAGAAACTATGATAAATTGGTCATTCCATGTTTCAAATTCACTAAGACCAGTAACAGTTTTTTAGGTAATAAGTGTTAGGTTTTATAAAAACATTCCAAAGCACGTTACCAATTTGCAGGAAAGTACGAGTAAGATCAAGCTTCATGTCAAGCGAGTTTGGATGTCTTAAGAATGGAGGGAACAATATGTGAACGATGGTGATGTCTGGAAATAACACACATCTCTTTTTTCATGCATCCCTCAAATACAAATGTGACTATTTGTGCTTCGCAAAAACATATATGACGTAAAGATATACCAGATCGAGTTTGTTGCCGATTCTTCTCGATGAGTGGGTTGCTTGTCCGAACCGGTGGTAGTTTTGACGTTCATAAGCGCCTAAACTGTAGGTTAACTTAATAATAATAAAACATAATATGTAAATTCAGATATACATTAATAAATAATTAAATTATAAGTAATATACCTTTAGTGTAAAACCATTGAAATAATGATTATTGTCTCTGGCCTTATTGAATGTCAAAATGAATTATGGTCGAATCTCGACCACTAGGCGACCACTAGTATGATATAATAACTCAACAATGATATAACAACAATACGGATTGTATTGCTCAGATAGTACGCTATATGATAATTAAGTAATAACGCAGGCAGGCCATGTGTTACGGCTCGGGATATTTTTCAAGAAATCAAAATATTCTTTATTCAATTTAGGCCCTGAGAAGGTACTTATGAACGTCAAAGCTACCATCGGTTTGAACAAACAACCCAGTCCTCGAGAAGAACCGGCAAGAAACTCGATCTGGTTTTAATAACTCAACAATGATATAACAACAATACTCAATACCTGGCTACATACTAGCCGATTCCGAAATGCGACAAATCGAAAGAACATTGTGACTATTTGGTGACCCATTTGAGTACATACACACCCTGCAACTTAGTCTATTTACTGTATATATAACGGTTCACCCCGAAACATATGTCTAAACGTGCCATTATTATGGGTGTTACACCCAATAATATTCACGCCAAAAAACAGTAATAAAGTAGATACGTAATGAAAAAACAGATTTTTTTATTTATTTTATTTTAGGCAACCGTCTTCCACATTATTATTGCCATTGTCGAGTACGTAATGATATTACAAGTTTCTTGCGATCATTTCAATGACCTAACAAGATGGTGGCCAACTTTCCATGGAGTTTTTGTGGCAAGTCAGTATCTATGCTCCGTGGTATTATTTTCAATCCACTTCACTTGTGCACAATAACCGAAATATATTACGTTAAATACCACCAACATTACAAAATATACAGTCAAATAATACAAGATTATGAATAAAATATAAAATCCACTACATGTCAGACAAAGATCGCGCCAAAATCCCCTGAAAAATAGATAAATGAAGGCTAACTAATAATATATTTTTACAAGTGTATTTTAAAGAGTCTGGATACGAACGATTTTGATACCCACGACATTAGAAGAATGATTTAAAGACACCAGATTTTATTTAAATACTAACCAAGATAGGGCATTACAAATAACAGGACAAGCCTTGGGAAAACCGAACATACCAATTTGCGGGACAGTGACTTTAAGCACCCTGTCAAGCGGGTTTTAATGTCTAAAGGCTATAGGGTGTATCAATGTGTGAGCGAAATCTGTAAAATTTAATTTAAATCCATTTAGTGGGTTTTGTTTCCAAGTGTAACAAAAACATAAATCCATCCGCATAAAATTTGTTGTTCATAATATAGCTATGCTTATATAATATCTAAATAAATAAAATAATAGAGGTATGTCGTTGTGCGCGCATCACGCAAAAATTACTCTGTACATTTCACCATTTTTATTCTTTAGTTATTTGGCCCTTACCATAATATCACTATTAAATATTAGGTTATTAAAGTTTTTTTATGCGATTGAACACAAACGAACAAGCGATTCATCAATACGTGAACGATGGTGACGTCTGGAATTGATTCCTCTCTGTGCATCCACTAAAAACGGTGTTGTAACGTATAATGTATTCGAAATATATATATTTGTTAAAAAGAAGTACTAGATCGAGTTTCTTGCCGGTTCTTCTCGATGAGTGGGTGGTCATTTTTGACGTTCATAAGCGCCTTAATCACAGATGCTATGCTGACTTTTAAGAAACTACGATTTTTATGAGCTTTACGCATTCAGTGATGTATATTTTCTTGCTTGGGGGAGATGGGGTGAGCAATATAGTATATAAGAGAGCGACAGTAAACGGTATAACAGTGTTTACAAAGAAATGTAGTTATGAAAGTATATTTTTGCTTTCTACTGTCTATATGTTTTTTTCCGCCGTACATAAAATATATTGCTAAGATTATTACAGTGGGCGTTACCTTGCACTTCCGCTTGGAATTGACTAGCCGCTATCACGTCTCTCTGCATCAAAAAACATTTGATTTTATTTATACAAGCTGAACCTGAAAAAGTTAATCTAAAACTCTGAAACTAGAGAGTTATGAGAGAGAGTGTGAAATATTAGTAGCTAGAATAACTAAAAGAATTAACAACGCGCTCCTTGGTTGATGGTTGACCTGACGGTAGCTGACACTGTTGGTATATGTTGAGCTGTTGTTTAGACTATAATGGTTAGGAAATATCGCAATGGACAATGGTACATTATCCGCCCCTCTTAAAATCCATCCAATGCCATATTTCCTCCCCCAAACCCCTCGCCGGTATTTAAGTATAAGTTTCAATGGAATTCAAGTGACGACGTCGCGCGTCTCTGTGGTCAAAAATCAAATAATACCTTATATTACAGACATTTATACTAATGATTGATTGAAGAGTTGAAAGGTGTGAACCGAAGTGACAAAAAATATAATTAAAGTGATTAAGGAGGCCTCCTCCGACTGCGACAACAGCGAAAAGTGAGTCCTTTTTTCCCTACATTTTTCCGGCTGTTGTGCATTATTTGTGATCTACAGGATAGTAAATACCGCCGAATTATTGAATCTTTTTACAAAATAACAACCAGCGCTGACACCTGTAAATATAAAAAATATGTAATTATTTAAAATATGTTGCAGATTAACGTGTAATAAATAACCACAATCGATTGCACGTGTTTCGCTCCGTTACGTAGCATCTTCAGACCGATGTTGATTCTTCCGATGCGAGTGCACAATAACGTCCCCTATAATATTTAATGATGGATTTTTCCAAAATAATGCCTTCTTCTATCATATAGTGGTAAAAGACGATGCAGACGTCGCGGGTATCAGCTAGTTAAAAATGAAACGCGATATCTCAAGACTTGGGCCGGTCATGAATTTTTTATATGTACGTCAGACGGCGCGCCACCTGCTCCTGATTTACACCGCTCTCGCCGATAGAATGACCCAATTCACTTCAGGGAATTCGAATACACACAACTATGTATTTATTGGAAACATTTTATTCACGTTTCGCGCGCAGATGTGATCGTAAATTATCATTTTACAGTTTTATATATCATAATTTTATTGTTTAAATGAAAAAATGAAATTTCAAAACCAGTATCTGAAATACTTTATTAAACAACAGTCCTGAGAAGGTCGAATCAGAAAAACAATCCAGTCATCGAGAATAACCGGCAAGAAACTCATTCGTTCAGTTTTTAGACTATGTACAGAGAGGGGTGTTATTTCCACACATCACCACCGTTTATATATTGAACCTCTCTATAATAAATAATAATAGCCTTTAGACATCAAAATCAGCTTGACAGGGTACTTGAACTTACTATTTTTCAAATCGGTAATATGTTTTGGAACTTTGCTGCAGAACCTAACACTGTTATCTAAAAAAATCTAATGTATTTCTGCAAAAAATTAGGTATTTAGGTAAAAGACCGACATCATTTAAATACTAGAAACTATGATAAATTGGTCATTCCATGTTTCAAATTCACTAAGACCAGTAACAGTTTTTTAGGTAATAAGTGTTAGGTTTTATAAAAACATTCCAAAGCACGTTACCAATTTGCAGGAAAGTACGAGTAAGATCAAGCTTCATGTCAAGCGAGTTTGGATGTCTTAAGAATGGAGGGAACAATATGTGAACGATGGTGATGTCTGGAAATAACACACATCTCTTTTTTCATGCATCCCTCAAATACAAATGTGACTATTTGTGCTTCGCAAAAACATATATGACGTAAAGATATACCAGATCGAGTTTGTTGCCGATTCTTCTCGATGAGTGGGTTGCTTGTCCGAACCGGTGGTAGTTTTGACGTTCATAAGCGCCTTCTCAAAGCTTTAGTTGAATAGAGTATTTTTGTTTTCAAATTGCGAAAGCAAAATTATACTTAACGTGATAAATAAGTATAAATAATCTGTTCGCGAATGTACACTTACAGTAATAGTGTTAAATCGTCAAACACGAGCAATGACGAGTTCCATAGAATTGTATATTGTACAACAATTTAGCAAACCTTTTATATATTTTCAATGTAGTTATATTTTTAGACTATCTTTTGTACGACAAATCACTATTATTTGTATTAGACTGGGTCTGAAACACAATTGATTTCACTCCGTTCCTGACATAGTGGTTGCGCTCAGCGCTGTATCTAATGGTAATCTAAAAACTGCAATCTAAAAACAATGTCGGCCACAGAGAAATTACAATACATGAGCACTCGTCGCTGTCAAGCCTTTCAATACCTGGCTACATACTAGCCGATTCCGAAATGCGACAAATCGAAAGAACATTGTGACTATTTGGTGACCCATTTGAGTACATACACACCCTGCAACTTAGTCTATTTACTGTATATATAACGGTTCACCCCGAAACATATGTCTAAACGTGCCATTATTATGGGTGTTACACCCAATAATATTCACGCCAAAAAACAGTAATAAAGTAGATACGTAATGAAAAAACAGATTTTTTTATTTATTTTATTTTAGGCAACCGTCTTCCACATTATTATTGCCATTGTCGAGTACGTAATGATATTACAAGTTTCTTGCGATCATTTCAATGACCTAACAAGATGGTGGCCAACTTTCCATGGAGTTTTTGTGGCAAGTCAGTATCTATGCTCCGTGGTATTATTTTCAATCCACTTCACTTGTGCACAATAACCGAAATATATTACGTTAAATACCACCAACATTACAAAATATACAGTCAAATAATACAAGATTAAAGTAGGTAGAACGACCCTTTTTTTTATGACATTTTTTTTATAACAGTTTAGTTGGTCCCGTGCACATTCCTTAACAACCTAACTATATTACGTAAAATATCACCAACATTACAAAATATAGAGTCAAATAATACAAGATTATGAATAAAATATAAAAGCCTCTACATGTCCGACAAAGATCGCGCCAAAATCTCCTGAAAAAGAGATAAATGAAGGCTAACTAAATAATATATTTTTACAAGTGTCTTTTAAAGTACGAACGATTTTGATACCCACAACATTACAAGAATGATTTAAAGACACCGGATTTTATTTAAATACTAACCAAGATAGGGCATTACAAATAACAGGACAAGCCTTGGGAAAACCGAACGGTTAACAGCCCTAAAATAGTGGTGTGCATATGAATTTATTTGTATGTTTTTTATTTATTTGACTAGGTGAAAAAAATACCAAAATCTTTATTATACATTAGCCTTTGCTAGCGGCTGTTCTCACGTTAGTGAATATTTGACATATCCCCCTCATCAGTCCTTTTTCTAGATAAAAGGTACTCTATATCCTTTTGTGTACCCTTTTTATACCCGAACCACGCGCGCTGGGCTTCGGAGCCATAATTTTACGGTAAATCCTATCTGGGCACGAACTAAAAAGTTCGCAACTTCTTATCTCTGCCGTACCGTGAAGCTGTGGAACAATCTCCCGGCCAGTGTGTTCCCTCCTTCCTATAATATGGGGTCCTTCAAGCGTAAAGTGAAGAGACATTTATGCAGGCCAGCATGACAACGGCGACCGGTGAGGGATAGTGTGCCTCACGGTAGTCGCCATTGTTTTTAGATTATACTGTGCTCACCATCAGGCACAGTAAAGTCATTTTGCCGTGCTACGATAAAAAAAAACCCCCCTGGTCCTGACAACTTGTATACAAAATTGTTGTGTAGTTAAGGCATGAAAAGATAACAAACAAACAAACATTCGCGTTTATAATATGAATTTGAATTTGAATTACCAACAATTCGAGACTTCATATGCGTTAAATAATACGTAGTTGGATAAATATTCTCTGAACTAGCTGCGAAGTAAAATTTGCGATTATACGATTCGCCTGACAAGAGTCACATGTTAAAATCTCCGATAACCAAAAGTTCCTTTCGACCTAACTAAAATTAATGAAGCTGTAATAATAATATATATAATAGAAAATAAAGTATTTATAGATAATCACTGAAATAATTGTTATAATCGGATCAATAAATCCAATCAACACATCTTATCTCACTTTAATTATGAGTACAGTTAATAAAACAAAGGAAGATATATATCAGATCCACCTACGTTGGAAACGTATACAATTTTGTGCATTTATTAATAAAAAATAAAGTGTTTCGCTGCAAGCGCTTTAGATCTGGTTTCCATCAGGCCCTCCCACATTCAACAGTTTCGTACGGTCGTAAACCCACGCGTTTGCAAACAAATAGTCCAGGAATAACCGATTATAAATCTATATTGGTTTTAGCGATATAAGCGATGATGGATCAACGGATTGCATTGCAACGGAGAGTGTTCTGATGAGCTTTTTGATACGGTATAGTTGTTCCAAATTGGCACCTCACGCCGCTCTGAAACCCAGCAAAAGAACAACAACTTTAAAGTTTTGTCGAACCTTCATTATGCGTACGTTGGCGTTGTAGAATAGGCTA
This sequence comes from Antheraea pernyi, assembly GCA_015888305.1. NCBI lineage: Eukaryota > Metazoa > Arthropoda > Insecta > Lepidoptera > Saturniidae > Antheraea > Antheraea pernyi. Next base: position 349,792 of record MU159103.1, on the reverse strand, counting down.
CCAGCTACGTTCTTCTCCCAGGGTTATGATATGAGGTTTTTCAGAAAAGGGTTGAAAGACGCTCAAGATCGGCAATACCGCAGTAGTGCCCCTTGTGTTGCAATTGTCCATAGGCGGCAATAGCACCACTTCAATCGTAGGTTCGAATCTTATAATAAAACTGAGCTTTCGTTGGAGGAAATTATTATGTAACCATATAGTGGTATAGCATTTTCGAACGCCCAACTGACTGGTTACCAACCACCCTTTACCAATCATAAGTTACCATTGTCAAATGTCGCTACTGCGCAACCCCTATTGAAAAGCGTAATGATATATAAGTATTTTGAAAATTTGTCTATGTGTCACTAAAAGTCTCATTAAAATCGATTTAGTAGTTTTTGATATTAGCTCTAAATACAAAAGATACTTTAATTTTATTCATATATACAAAATACTTAAGGTAAATTTGATTATCATATACAAGAAAGAGGATAGTTCTATGGTTGTTATGACTTCGAACTTATATTTGTGTCCGCAACTCAACACGTTTTAGGTGTTTATTACACAGTACTTATTTTCTTCTCGTATCTTTCATAAAAGTAAATTGAAAGAACTTGGAAATAAAATAAGAAATTATTTTATGTAATTGTTTTTAGGTATATTTTAGAAATTTTAGATTAATTAATAGAAAACAATCGGAACTTGTCAACGTCTTACGAAAGATTCAACGAAATAATATAACTTTTTACTGTGTTGGGTATTTATCAGTTGTTGGGTATATTTAACTGTATCTTGACACTTAGCATCCGCTACGCATTGATGGCTCTACCCACGTTGAAACTATTTCTGGTTTTAGCATGAATGGGTGGGCACGTCCGGAGTAGTACCACCCTCTCATAGAAAACCGACGTGAAGTAACAGTGCTTGCATTGTTGCGTTTCGTTCGGTCAGTGAGAGCGCCGGAGGCCCACCTACCCTCCCCTCTCTCCCTCCCCTAACCCTTCCCCCCTAAGGGTGGCAACGCACTTGCGACTCCTCTGGTGTTGTTAGTGTCCATGGACGGTGGTGATCACTTCACATCAGGTGACCCACCTGTTCGTTTGCCACTTATGACATAAAAAAAAATCATCTATATACTTATAGTTCTATTATAAAGAGAAAAGTTTAGTTTTTTGTTTATCATAACATATTATAAAACAAAGTCCTCTGCCAGTCTGTCTGTCTGTTCGCAACAAACTGAAAAAGTATAGTACGGACTTCCATGCGATTTTCACCAGTAGATAAAGTGATTCATGAGAAAGATTTAGGTATATCACATGCCAAGGTTTTTTTTATTATTAGGACTGGACAACGCCCGCCGGGCCTGCTAATAAAGAATAAACTGGCAAAATACGAAACCGATTTTTAAATTTCTTTCACCCAGTTATTAAAGTTTGAAACAGTCTTATACAGTGATGTAAATTAACAAATATACATATTACAGTCTAACGAAATTCTTCTAACGAAACTTTTCAAGTCTATAAATTTCTCAAGTCTATAAATTAGTAATAAAAATTAGTCGCTAATTACAAAAGAATGGCAGCCAGTCTTAACCTGAAACTATATATCTAGAAATGTTAACTGTATCGATACTCTTTTCTACTAACATATCAACTTTTAAAGCCATTTAATGATATCAAAAACCCGAAACGTACGTATAGGTACATATTATTTCATTATATCATTTCCTATATCGAGATTCAAGAAAATCGATGTACATCAGACAATACAAAGTTTTAGAAATTACTATTAGGAATCAATACATCGATTCGATTTGATACATAGCAAAAAATATATTACCTACTTCTATACATAACAATACACAAGATTAAGAATGATTCTAACAATTGAAAAGTCAATTTAAAGTCTAGTATTCAAAATGAATGGCGCATCGTTCAACAAAGAAATTGAAAAGAATCTTTTGAAGTTTTAATTGATGATTATTCATTAGACTATAGTATTCTAAAGATCTTTGCAAACCTATTGAGGATTATTTCACTCAATGAGCATTGTCTCTTTCTATAAGAAGCTTTCCAATTTCATTCTTTAACATTTAAAACTTATTACCAAATGAAGGCTATTTTAAAGAGATAATAACGATTATATTTTGTTTGCATAATAATAATATACTTTTACAGTAATAAATAACATCAAATAAAATTATTTTATTAAAGAGATAAGATTTACAAAAAAGATGTATGTAGTACACACGCCGTAGAAGTAAAACTTAGTATTTTGATTACTTTTAAGTGAGTGAGATGAATACACTATAGGGTGGTAAACATTCGTTTTGGTCGTTAGCTTGTAATATTTTACTATTTATTAACAATGTTGATAATACGATAGATCTGTTATATGCTGTTATATAAAAACACAAGGCAGAATAATTTGTAAAAGTGCACGATAGTCACTACGATCCAATAGAAATAATGTGCTATAGATTTCAACGCTTTCCTCTCTCTCTCTCCCTCTCTTTATATATAATTCGAGTACATTAAGAATATACTATCTCATTCTCTCACAACCTAAAACCTATATATACATCTATAGAGCTATATTTTTTTCTTTATACATTTTAATTTCATAAAATCCAATTCACACCGTCGCAAAAGAACTTTTACTTCAGTAACTGCTATTATAAGAAACTAATAAACAAAACACTAATATAAAGTATAGAACTAAACACATAATATACAGTATACAGGAATTTCTGACTGGATCTTAGTCTGTCAGTCTTAGGCAAACGTTGTCCCTGATTATAAAAAAATCGTTGACAAATTGTATACTAAAACCTTCGTCATGAACCACTCTATCTACTGGTGAAAAGCACATGGAAAGCCGTTAAACAGTTTTTGAATTTATCGCGAACAGTCAGACATACAGACGCGGTAAGGGACTTATACTATGTAATGATACATCATGTTGTGTTATTTGACCTTATATTTTGTAATATCTGTAGTGTGCTATGTAATTTAGTTCTGTTATGGTGTACAAGTGAAATGGATGGAAAATAATACTACCAAACATGAATTCTGAGATGCCACAAAACCTCTATTGAAAGTTCTAACAAGGGGGCCTATACTAACTTGTTAGAACATTTCAATTATTGCAAGAGACTTATAATATTATTATCTACTCGACAATGACAGTAATAATCAGGGCGATTGATTGCCAAAACAAAAACAATATACAACGCTTTGTCCTGATGAAGATATTGTTCGTTCGTCCATCGATGAAATTCACATCTGACAATGAGCCGGGTTTCAATATAGCATGGTGATAGTAGGACTTTATGAAATACCTGCTAGCTACCACCTTAACGTTGAAAATGAGTTGTCAGGCACCTATAAGTGTCGACAGCTACACTTGGGAGCCAGTCCTTCCTCTACATTTGGCGTGTTTACCATCTTAAAACACATTGTCATTTAACATCAGGTGAAATTGTTGTCAAAGACTAGAACCTATTAAAAATAAAAAAATAAAATAAAACAAAACGAACAGGGCGTATCATAAAGCCACACGATAGAAGACTTTTGTATTACGGGGAAACATTTTTATTAAAAAATACAATAAAGAACCATCGTTAGACGATGTTCCCAGGCGGTTAGCAATCCAAGCACCTCGCCTAAGTTTATTATGTTTACCATGTTAAACCACATGGTCATTTAACCTCAGATGAAGTTTTGGTTGTATGTTAAAGACTATAAAGTATAAAAAAGTATATTAGACGTAATTAGTCATGTAAAAGATCAAAAGCAAGTAATTTTTGATCAACGAAAACTCATTTACTCTTCGTTCGTGCGCTATTTACGCGCTTACCTATATTTCTTTAACGATTTCATACAACCTTCAGTTTTCTAAGGTAAGGTAAGGACTATAATCGGTTTCGACATCAAGTTTCTTCAAGATTAGAAATAATTGCTTTTACGCGAACTCTATACGCAGTAAATTTCTTATTAGACTTTTTCTCATCTTTGAAATATACTTTTGTTGTTGTTCAAATCAAAAGACTTCTAAGCTCGCGGTTAAATGCTAAAATAGAATTTTTATATCACTACATATTATAAAACAAAGTACTCTGCCACGTCTGTCTGTCTGTTGGCGATAAACTCAAAAACTACTAAACGGATTTTCATGCAGTTTTCACCAGTAGATAAAGTGATTCATCAGGAAGGTTTAGGTACATAATTTGTCAAGGTTTTTTTATTATCAAGGCAGGACATCGTCTGCCGGGCACGCTAGTTAAGTAATATAAAGAAGTACTTTAATATTATAGATTTGTGTAATAAAAAAATGACGAATAGATACATATAATTTAAGGCTTTATTTATTTAATAAGGCACACACTACGTATAATAATGGTATACTAGTAGGCGCCCAGAGGTCGACATTCGACCATAGTTCATTGATTTTTTTAAAGTTTGTATTTTATTAGGGTTCTTTTGTCAAATGTTATAATATCATTGTAGAATGTAGAATGAAAAAGGGTAATTGGAACGTAAGAGTAAAATAATACATACAGTCAAGCATAGCAACCTCCTTCACAACCTTTTTTGAAGTCCTTTATTGACAGATGTCAAAATGTCTTTTTTATTTACATGTGTGTATATGTTGTGTAAAATTGAAGCATTAGTATGAGTAATGCATATTTTAATTAATGTAATGTACTTTTAATGCATTTCATATAAAATAAATAGCTTTCTGCATTTCTCCTCCATATAAACTTTATCTATGCCAAATTTCACGTTCATCCGTTTGCCCAATTCCGTTAAAAAGGGATACAAAGTTTAGGCTTCACGTATTAATATATATGATGATGATGATGTTTACAATGTTTATTTATTAGTAGTTTTGTATCTATTATATTATTCAAATTTAGGAATGCATAGCAAGACCTTATAAAATAAAATGGTATGTACATTACAATATGCACGATTAGCCAAATAAGTGCAGTGGTTCTGAAGCGCTTACATACATTCAGCAATTGATTTTTATTTATATAGATACAACCAGCGGGCACCGCGACCGCTGTTCCGCCCTGATAATAAAAAAAAACCTTAACAAATTATATACCTAAACAATCCTCATGAATCACTTTAGTTACTGACTAGCTAACCCGTGCCCACTTCGTTGGGCGGTAATAGGCATTATCAAGCTACAACTTTTTTCTAGAACTCAGTCATATATCTCTCATCGTTAAGCCAGCGTTCGTAAGAAACGTTTTACCATTTTTTCTCCGACTCCCCAGATATTACCCCCTACAACCTCACAAACTTTACCTCTCTATGATATTAGTATAGATAATATAATTAGTTAATAGCTTCGTTTAGTGACTTCGTACGCGTGGAATGGTTATTTTGCGCTAAAACGCAGCGGAAGCTCTGAAAAGGAAAAAATACCCCGATTTTGCAACATTCTTCATTGCTGCTTCGCTCCTATGCTCCTTAGCGTGATGATATAGCCTATTACCTTCCCTGATAAATGAGTTATATAAGAAAGAATTCAGTCGGTGTTCAGTCAGTGAATTCATCCAAATCGGACCAGTAGTTCCTGAGATTACTCCTTACAACGTCACAAACTCACAAACTTTACCTCTTTATAATATTATTAGTAAGTATAGATTAGTATATATGAAAACCGCATGAAAATCCGTTCAATAGTTTTCAAGTTAATCACGAACAGAGAGACAGACGTGGCAGAGGACTTTGTTTTATAATATGACGTAATGATAGTCTCGTGGCTTCGTTATTTTGAAGTAAAGACTCTTTCATTTTCGGAGAAGTGAATTAACATTCGATATATATATCGTTACAAAATAATAAACGTAATATCATCTCGACATTTATAATTAGAAATGTTCGCAGAAAATCTGATTGAGAGCAACTATTAACTGGAATTAATTATGTACATTTATTTGAAACTTTATCCGAGGTAATTTAACGAATCCTTGGAAAGGGTGTCTGGAAGACTAATGATAAAATTGTGATTTTATAAAAATGTCTGATGGATAATATACAAAAATCCTTACTTGTCTTCTCTTTTGGATAGTTAAGGTACGCTACCTTACCTTCCTTACACTACCTTGGTTATCTGGTACCTACTAATGGTTGGTTTATATTCTAGATCAGGGTTGCTAAAACGGTCGATCGCGAGTGCTTTTTGCCGATATAGAACCATTTTTAGTTGGTAGGTAACGAAAACAAAATGCAATGATGAAACAATTAAAATCTATTTGATCCATTTGTTTTATAGTTTCTAGGGGGAGTTACCTACACCTATCTCAACGACAATCCTGCGTCACATATACTTGCAGAATTGAAGAGTCACTAGATCGTATTGTATCTTAGTGTAAGCGACACAGACAGACAGACACGCGCATGCATGCTAATTTGTCTATGTTGACAAATTGCGATTCACACGCCCGACAATTACTGACGAGTCCCCTCCGAACGACCGATCGTAGGATACGACCGCTTATAAATTTATTATTTCCATTACACTTATTATTTCCACTACCTAATTAAGTGAAATAAATGGCATTCAAGAAGATACGGCTTCTTTGCTGACTCACCCCTCCTCAGTGATTAACTCGGTAAAGTAGTCTAACAATATTGAAGTGGATCGCTAGCAGTTCAAGTTTGAGCATCCCTGTTGTAGACAATTAAACGTGTTTTCTACGTGTTTCTTAAGAGTTTAATTGGTCTGTTTTTGGATGTATTAATATTTTCTGTTATCAAGTGTATTATTTCGCCTCGTTATGTTGAGGTTTATCTAGTTTGACTTTAAGCTCGTCTGAAGTTAACTAAAAACAAGCATAAGATAGCATAAGTTATCCAGAAATTTAACATTGTAAAATGATCAACAGATATAATATAATACAGAAATAACATATAATAACTCATTGGTAACAAATAAGCAGTAGGTGAGTAATCAAGTCTTGGAAGCAAAGGAAAACTCACGTTGAAGACGAAGAGTCCAAGTATTGTAAGCAAATAATAAGGTTCTAAATGCAGTACTTTTGGAATCTTGTATTTTTTTAAATATCGGCCTATCAATGACTCTCACGTTTTTAAGATATTATATCAGTAAGCCAAAGACAGCGCTAGCGTTTTAAAAATTGTACCTCTCGAATTTTGTTGAATAGTGACGTCAGCTTGCCAGAGACTTCCACCCCACGTTTTGTAAGGTATATCAGTGAGTCACAGCATAATCGTGGATAGTTTTATTTTGAAAATACTGAATATGTACAAAAATAAAAAGGTTATAAAATGTAAGTACTGCCATAGCGTAATTATGTGACAGTGAGTCCCTTTAATTTTTCTCTTTTCGAGTAGAAATAAATTTCTTTCGACACAAATGCTATCTGATTAACCCACGGGCGTAACAATGTAATTGTATAGCAGCAACCGGTGTTAAGTTAAGCATTTATTGGAATCAGAATTGTACAGAATTCTTTATGATGTTTACAATGCAAAACTAGCTATGTATTAATGTTCTTGTTTCCAAAAGAAAAAAAACTGAATTTATAATAAATGCACCATATCAGTGGTCGAACTCGATATCCAAAAGAACCAAAGCTTTGCTTTAATCTTCGATTAACAATAACTAGATAACGGGTCGGCGCGAAAAATACGTCTCGGTAAATAAGAGCTCACTTGAAATGTGTGCCCTTATTTTGTTTAGTTTGTTTGAAACACAGCCAATGTAAGCCCGTTTCACATGCCGCAGTGTATTCAAAAGATGCAAAAATAATACCCGAAAAAGCAATTTAACGGCCGGAGTATCTTACTTTCGCTAAATATATGATGAATAAGTTATATTTTAAACTTTAAAGTAACTAATAATATAAAATTTTGAACAAAATTACCGATTTTAAACCTGTGATACAAATGTTTGGCCTTGCCAGACACAAACACGCACAATAACGGGAAAACGTACTTTATTCATTACGTTTTAAGGTTGAATTCACACTAAATGTTGTTTATGTTATCTTTTCATTTGTGAGGGGAATAATTTATTACTTTGCTCGTTTTATCGTAAGTATTAGATAATATTTTGAACATTTGTGACTTTATTACAAGGTGTTATGGTTGTAATTAGGTTGAACTTATAACATTTTCAAACTTTTTTTTCTCCTTTTCTTAGTAAACAAATAAGTATATATTGACGCGGGCGGCTTTTAGCTTCGATTTGTACGTGACCCTTTATCTAGCTATTGTTGATCGAAGGCTTTAATAGATACATTTTTATCGAAATAATAAGGGTTACCTCGAACTTGCATTTGCTCAATGTGTCTTTTCAGCGAGCTATTGTTATTTTTAAAAATGTGCCTCCTTTGTAGGATTGCCTTTCAAAAATATTTACTCGTCTCTTACAAGGCAAGTTAATAGATAATATTCCGTGGCTGCAAACTTTGTGAAAAATCCAAATACGGCCCGAGTGCCGCGGTTTGCCGTCCACTACATTTTCATTAAATACGGAACAAGATGTTGCAAAAAAAATTACACTATTGTACTAATATTACAATACTGTGGTATCATGTATGCGTTCATCAGAAACAAATATACAGGTGTTTGAATACAAATTCTCCATTTGGAACTGGCAACTGACCAGGCATTCGCAATTAATTAACTTCTCGAGAGTATTATATGAAACCTGAGCGGTATGTAGAGATATGAGGTTATCAGATAATTAGCTGTCATTTTGCCACGAGATGGGGGACGGGAAATTGTTTTTTCGATCTTCCTGTTCCCCAACTTAACTTCGTTACGTGCAGACAGCCGAGTTACGTTTACGGGGAAATTAACAATATAAATAAACAACATTACTTATGAAATATTGATGTTTAACATACGTACATTTCACCTGATATTAAATTGATGTCCGTGTCATAAAGGTGGCGTACAAACACTTTGAACACAACTTCTCTATTTTAAACGCTGATCAAAATTAGGCGCTTCAATCATCATCGTCAACCTTTAAGAGACCCATTAAAGGGCTATAGACCTCTCCCCAAACGAAGGTATGAGCAAATTCATCACGCCAGCACACGACGTAGTGGTGATTTCAAACTCTGAGAATTCCACAGTTATATGATTTTCCACATACAGTGGTACTACAAGAACATTTCTCAGGTCCCGGTTTCCTCACGATGTCTTTGTTCACCGTCAACCAATAGTGTTACCAATTTAAATTAGTAAATGTACGCGAATTCCAATAAATCGTTAGTACATGCTGGGGTTCGAACCTACGTACATCGGATAGATATTCCACCGGTTAAACCACTAAGGCATTTAAATGCGCTTTAGTGTTTTATCGGAGTGTTGCAAGAAGTAACTTTCTTTGTTTCCTATTTCGTTGCTGCTGATTGGCTCCGTTCAACCACAAGCTGTTTATTAAAAGCGAATTAAAATGATAGCAAACAAGTAGAATTATTAATAGAGATAAATAAAAAACCCGACTGAAAAAACAACGATTTCTTTTTGCGTATTAATGATCGAGTTATTCATAAATCATAGTATTAGTAAACAAAAAAACATATTTTTAATACTCCTTTCTTTTTTATTCACAGACGTCATATTATATAGCACTAACAGGCGCCCGCGGCTTTGTCTGATAAAGTGTATGCAATTTTCATAACAGTTTATGCAAGCACAAGCCAAGATAACTCCCCTAACTTACTTGATACTTAGCGTTGTATCATTTTAAAGTGGCACGTTTTATCCCATCGATTAAAGTTTTTTCGTTCATCTATCGCATGTAGCATTACTGCCGTCGTACAGAGTAGGATACTGTGAAAGCCAGCCAACGTCAATATATGTATCATCTGAATGATTGTATTTATTATGTATTCCCTACTATAATACGCAGATTATAATTAAAATGTATAGTTGAATATCTTGTCTACTATTGTTTTCCCATTATCATTGTCATTTGTCAATTTTATTATTAAGTTAAATAAATAAATTTCCGAAAATTTTCAATTAAATACTCACGAACCAAAATACAATTTCACTTGCATCTTGATCTCATATAACCACACAATGTTTTTATTACTGGTGTCAGTATGAATGGGTCGGCTCGCCCGGGGTACCACCACCCGACCCACAGAAACACCCACGTGAAGTAACAGTGCTTGCATTGTTGCATTTCGTTCAGTCAGTGAGAGCGCCGGAGGCCCACCTCTCCTCCCCTTTCCTTAGATGGTGGTAGAGCCACGCTGAAACTATTACTGGTTTCAGCATGAATGGGTCGGCTCGCCCAGGGTAGTACTACCCTCTCATAGAAAACCGACGTGGAGTAACAGTGCTTACATTGTTGCGTTTCGTTCAGTTAGTGAGAGCGCCGGAGCCCCACCCCCCCTCCCCTTTCCTCTCTCCTCTCCCTCTCCCTTCCCTAGCCCTTCCTCTGGTTTTGTTAGTGTCCATGGACGGTGGTGATCACTTAACATCAGGTGACCTATCTGTTCGTTTGGCACATATGACATAAAAAAACCGTTTGTTTGTTTATAGTATATACTAGCGGGCCTGGCGGACATTATCCCGCACTGACGCCGCCTGCCCTAAAAAATCCTAGAATCAGACCGCAGCACTACCTACCAAGTTCAGTGTGAGTCTAAACCATTCTCGAGTTCACTGGAACACACAAAAAATTTCATCATGGAGGGGTTCAGTCACATCACACGCACAGAAGAATTATATACATGAAGATAAAGATAAGAACGTGCAACTAACTAACGAATTTAAGTTAATAAGTATTAATACTGTATCCGCCTACAAAATTTTCAAATTGTATGTCATTTTATTTTATTTTTTGAATCTATAATGAGTATAGTGGGTTATACTTAAAAGATATATACCGTCATAGACTTCTTTGTAGATCTATAAAAGAAGGACATCCCATCATGCATTGTTTTGTTATATCTCATAGAGATCAGGCAGCGTTTTTGATGGAAACACGCAGTCGGCTTGCCTTTTTCCAACATTTCCAAGAATTATTGTTATATTTCTACCAATTTCCACAAAACCTGGACAAAATTATATATTTACACCTTCCTCATGAGTCACTTTATTTACTAATGAAAACCGCATGAAAATCAGTTGAGATTTTTTTGAGTTTATTGCTGACAGACAGACAGACGAGGCAGAGGATTTTGTTTTATAATATGTAGTGATGTTGCTGTTAATTTCAATTCATATCACAGTAAGTTTACCGCATATTATTATTGTTGGAGTACTTGAGAGAATAATACAGTATGATATCATTTCAAATTACACTTCAGTGTAACTGGTTACTCTCAGCGACACATCTAATGAATTGGTCAATTGTGTTTTAACAAACACGCTTGTATCAGAGATGTTATAGTGTATATTAAGACAATGAAATGTAATTCCAATTTAATGCATCTCAACGTATCATTGAAACTATGACGGCTCAGTTGATAGCGTGTTCGGATATCGCGTGTATGGACATAAGTTCGAATCCCTGTGACTCAGTTAGAGCTTTCGGTGAAGGAAAACTTTCTATTAAAAGCGTAGTAGGGCTGTTTCTAAGTCCGTTTCGCTAGCTACTATCCTCAAGTTGAAAATTAAACGCCAAACATCTGTAGATGTATTCCGACACCTGTACTCGAGAGCCAATCCACTATAGGCTTAACGTGTCTACCATCTTAGACCATAAAAAGCTAAACCTTAAAAAAAACTGTTGCAAGGTAAAGTGACGTCACCTTGCTTGATTTGAAGCACAGTACAATTCAATAACAATAGTGAACATCGAAAGATCGAGATTATTTTTTTTTATGTCATAGGTGGCAAACGAACAGTTGGGTCACCTGATGTTAAGTGATCACCACCGTCCATGGACACTAACAACACCAGGGGAGTTGCTAGTGCGCTGCCACCCTTTGGGGGGAATGGTTAGGGGAGGGAGAGGGAGAGGAGAGAGGACAGGGGAGGGGAGGTGGGCCTCCGGCGCTCTCACTGACCGAACGAAATGCAACAATACAAGCACTGTTACTTCACGTCGGTTTTCTATGAGAGGGTGGTACTACCCCGGACGAGCTGACCCATTCATGCTGAAACCAGTAACAGTTTCAATGTGGCTCTACCACCATAAGAATTTACTGCCGGTTACCGCTATCTTGTCTGTTTGTAAGTTTATCAATTCATACTAGTTGTACAATGCCTTATTCTTGAACGCGATAATCTAAAAGAAAATCATTGTAACGTGTGCATTGCGGTCGCGGCCAAGTCGTGTACAGATGGCTACCACCCTGCTTGGTTACTGTATATACTCCTCCTAATCCCGGACCGCGAAGTAACTAAGTATGTCACTAAGTCTAAGGAAGTCATAGTGGTCTACGTGGTTTGATCGGTGGAATATCAATCCGATGTCCGCAGGTTCAGACCCAGCATGTGCCAACGAATTTTTCAGAAATCACCTTCATTTACGAATTTAAATTGATAACACTACCGCCTGACGATGAAGGAAAACATCGTGAGGAGCCATAAACCTGAGAAATGTTCTTGTAATACTACTGTATGTGTCAAAACATATAACTGTGGATATCTCGTAGTTTGAAAACGCCAATACCTTGTGAGCTGGCGTAGTGATTATACCCATACTTTCCTTTGGGAAGATGCCTATTGCCCTGCAGTGGGTCTCTTACAGGCTGAAGACGATGATGATGTTAAGGCGGGTGTTACACGTGATGTATTTTGTTCGTAATTCAGTCCAAATCATTTACCATCACATGATACATTTCCTATAATACTTATTATACTTATTGATATCTATATTGCAGCCTCTGTAATGACTGACCTGTGGGTTGCTGTATCACCTTCTTTTAATTTTTAAAATTGAGAATTATAGGTGCGTGATATAAAGCACGACTGTTGCGCAGGGAGCCGACCACGCGACTGAGCCGCGCACGTACGTTGGCTCTTCTCGCGCGCCCCGTCAGGGGCGTGCGGGGAGACCGCATCAGGGTGACCCCTCTGGCGGTGGCTTCGCTCGACCCCCGCTTCTCACGGGGGTGTCTAGTGTTGCGGGCGCGATCGTCATATGCATGACGATGCCCCTAGGTGCTCGTCTCATCTTGGTCCGGTGTGAGTGCGGTAGTAATCTGTCTTCGGGTTCTCTCTTGATTTGTGGGCGTCTTCTCTTCTGTCGGGATCTCTTTGTACCCTTGGTGGGAGGGTTGTTGGCGGGGGCCATGAGGCACGCCGCCGTCGACTCCTCGACCACGTTCTGGGCTGGTTTGGCAGCTGAGCGGTGCCCTGGGCCCGTCCGGGACAGCGTGCTGGCCCGGCGGTTCCTCAGTTCCCGCTTGAAAACGGGGCAGCGCATCCTGTTGTTGGCCGAGTGGGCTCCCCCGCAGTTGTCGCAGGTCGCCGGCTCGTCCATCGGGCGGTCACATTGGCGGGTGAGGTGTGGCCCCTCGCACCGCACGCAAGCCATCTGTCGGTGGCATTGATGGGAGGAATCTCATATATTGCGGGTATTAACCCGGGCGTCCTCTTGAGTACGACGTGGTAGACGCACCCGGTTCTGCCTCGTCGTCCGCTAATCTGACGGGCGTATTCTGTAGTAAACCCCTTCTGCAGTAATGCTTCGGAGATCTGCTGCAGCGTTACACCGCAGGGTAGGCCGCGGATGGCGATCTTCAGGCCTTGTTGTGTAGGGGGAGCGTACGTATACCAACTCGACCCCACAATCTTCTCGAGGTAGTCGACGGTAACTCAGTATTCCTCGGCGTTGGAGGGGATGATCCGCACCCCTTCTCCGTAGGCGCGGGCGTTGGATCCGCGCCCCAACTTGTCCGCCAGATGTGAGAGCACCGGCCCCCAAGCGTGGGGACAGCTCTCGACCACGATCGGTGGAAAACGCGGACCGTTCGCATCGGGCGAAGCGGGTGTCTCCGATTGGCCGCGCAAATCGGGGGCGGCGGCAGCACTGTTGCGCGTAGACTGTGCATTAGGGTTCCGCGGGCGCGTTACCGGCTTCGGTTGCGGATCGCGCGCAAGTTGCGCTGCGATCGACGCATACGAGGGCTGCTCGCGGGCAGCCCTTCGCGATGGAGACCGAGCAGGCGCAAGGGTGGGTGTGACCACCCGCGCAGCTGGGGATGCAGTGTTGGAGCGTTGCGGCGTTGTAGGCTGTGAAGCGGCTATCTTGTAGATGCAGGCTTTCTTCGCTGTTGGTAGTGGTTCTGATGAAGTAGGCGGCTGCGCAGTTTGAGGCGGTGTCTCGCGATTCGCGGGCCCTGCATCGGGATCGCTGCGCTTCCGGCGCAGCGCTCGACCGAGCGGGCTGGACGGGTTGTCCGGGATCGCGGGTGGCGCGAGGATGCCGCGAGTGGCGCTTTCGAGCGCCGCCGCGTCTTTCGCGGACGGCGGATAGCCCTCTGTAGCGGCCTCACGGATGCGCAGGTACAACGCCATCCAGCGGCACATCCCCCTCGACAGAGCCCCAGCTGTAAACAGCTGGGCGAGAGTGAGAATATCACCCTCGTACGCATCTGTCGGCGAGGACGGTCCGCCGGGCGGCCTCTGTCGCGCACCCGAGGTCGACGGCTGAGGTGCAGGCACGGAGGTGTGGAGTCCGGTAGGCGTTGCGTGGGTCTTCTTATTTTTCGAGGCGGCAGGATCGGTCGGTGTAGCGGCAGTCGATGATTGACATGCTGTTGAGGTGTGGGAGCCCTGAAAAGAGCCTTCGTTTGCTCGACGACTCGACGCCTTGGGGGCCGGAGTCGGCGGGGTGGCGCGAGCGGGGCGCATCGTCGCGCAGGTCGGAGCGGCGGCACTCTCGGACGACCTCGAACGCGTAAGACGACGGAGCGTTTGTGCGCCCTGAGCCGCGCGGTATGGTACCTCACTTTTATAGGTATGAACTCTTCCAACTAATTCTCGGTTTTTGTTGGTCGGCAATATACACTTCGCATATAGTATTACTTTTTTTTTTTGTTTTACATTGTTTATAGGGGCTTTTATTCCACTGAACATATCAGCCCCATTGTTCCCCAATCTTTCTAGCTCTATCATGAGAGTCGGTGATGAGGTATCATAACCAGGTTATACACCATCTTATCTTCATCAGAGTTCAGCCAAGATACTGTGACAAATACCTATGTTCTGGCAACTACTTTTTATACTACTCATCAGCGACTCTCTTTCGATGCTGTTCTTGGCACACTCCATCATCAAGTGATGCAAATCCTCAATTTTACATCGCAGTTGGGAGATTCTGCTTTCCTCATTAGGTATGCAAAACGTCTAGATGGATAGTGCCCCGAACGGAGTCTTAAAGCTACCTTAACATATTGTCGGTTTAAACTTTATTATCGCTTAGTACCCTTCCTAGGGTATATACACTTAAGAGTTGTAGCTTGATGTAATATACATTAAAAGTTTCTTCAATAAATTAGGCTATTAAGCGAAGAATTGTATTTTTCCAAATCAGACTCCATCAACTCAATCAAATCATTATTAGCGTTGAAATGATTTTGATTTTTTCTATATATTTTAGTAATATCGCGTCTTTGCTAGAAGCACTACTGATAGACGTTTGGGATAAAATGAAAGACCAACATTGTAATATTATGACACTCGTATTAGAACTTCTGTTTAAACTCTAAAAATATTAGTTTTAAGAACAAGATAAAACTTATTAATGTACCAAGATTATTATAGAATGAAATGACTTTCAATAATGTTCTTTGAGAATTGCAATATAAATAACAGAGAAGAAAAGGCAATGCTTAAAATTTAAATTACGCTGTAAAATAAGACAAATTAATTTTAATTAGTCATTTATAATGAATGAATATTTATAAAAGATATATTAGCGCATGAAGAGATTAAACTGTAATAGAGAAATTTATATAACAGTATAAAGTTCTCATAGTCGAAAGATAAGTTTTTACCTTAAGCAATTGAGTTTCAGGGTGAAATTTATTGAGCGTACTTAGCCTCAGCTGAGCTTAAGCTTCGCTAAGTAGTTACTCAGCACAATAAACACCGTCCATAGACACCAGCAACACCAGAGGAGCCGCAAGTGCGTTGCCAGCTTGTATTGTTGGGGAAAGGGGGAGAGGGGAGGTGGAGGGAGAGCGGGCAGACCTCCGGCGCTCTCACTAACCGAACGAAACGCTACAATGCAAGCACTGTTACTTCACGTCGGTTTTCTGTGAAAGGGTACTACCCCGGACGAGCTGATCCATTCATGCTCAAACCAGTTATAGCCTCAGCGTGGCTATACCATACCACCTTGCAGTCTAAGTGCGCTCTATAGAGTTCACCCTAAGAACGGTTGACAATTGACAACTACACGCAGATCACCATTTATGAATTTATATACACTATATAATATACTCTACATAGTCGTTTAATATCTTTGGTTCAGCATAATTAAGAACACCATTCCCGGAGGATTGTCATACTCATATATGAATTAGAAATGTTGTGTACAGTATAATGGCTTATAATTCTAAAACCACTAAAACGATATTTTTATCCATAGGTATAATCCCTGGCTAGGTTTTGGTATACGTTTTGTTACATTAATTAAAATATGGTTACGAGTAAATAAGTTACGAAGGTGAAAGTAAATTAAATCGACACAAAATGACTGTTATCATATTCTGTTACAATATTTTATTATCATTATATTTGAACCAAGCTAATGCTGTTGACAAATAGTTTAGAACATAAATTAAAAAGACAATCGGCAGTATCGTATGTGTAACTTTTACATTGAATTCATATGTACATACTTGACAAAGCAAACCAAGAATATGAGATGCAACGTGTAATTGATCTTTATCGAGTAAACAATCTCGTCATTATAATTTTTAAAAGTCCTTTATGGCAATCAGTTGTGCAATAGGAGCCTATCGTGTAGTTAATTAATATCCTGTACAATAAGCCCTACAATAAGTATTTAGATATAAAATAAACTCAATTATCTTTAAAAACAATTGTTAAAACAACATTTTTACAATAATCATATAGGTACAGGCCAGCGGAATCGCGCAAACAAATACCCAACAATGGCTTCCTAATACATGCTTGATAATTTAGTATACGTCTGCAAAAACTTAAATCAGTTTTGTAAAAATACCGATTTGTAAATTTGTAAAACTTTGGCATAATTTTTAATACTAGAAACAATAACAAATTATCCATGACATGTTTTAAACTCGGTAAGATTAGTAAAAGTGTCTGATAGTTCCAAAGGGCATTACCAAATTTGTCGTATAATTAGATGAAGCATATGTCAAGCAGGTTTTAATGTCAATAAGCGATTTAATATAATATGTTGGCGCATCTACACATAGCTCGCCACTTACTTAATTACTGTCATGGATAACTTGAGAAATAATAAAAATACTGAATATTTAAATATTAATGTAGATTTTGAAAATATCCTTCTATACGTTTAATAATTTTCAAAATCGGTTAAATATCTTTTGTATTCATCGATTACAAACATACGACATTACAATTACAGACCTTTTCTCATTATAATATTAGTTTTCATGAACCTTTGAATGACATGGATATCTGATTAAGGTACTACTACTAGGTACTATGGTACGAAATAAATATGTAATTAAAATAATTAATTGAACCGAAATGTTTAAATAATAATTACTAAATATAAGATGACTAAGCTCATAACTTGTTCTATAGATTGACCTGATAAAACAAATCATATACTAAAATATGATTAGAGAATACATCAAAAAACTTCAGTACTTTTTAAGTTATCAGAACATTAAACAAACAAACAAAAATATTCTCTCATAATAAGTAAGATTCGAGGCAAATTAAAAAAGCAATACCTAGCTATCATATAGCGTAATGAAAATTCTTTTTAACTAAATCGATATCGAACCGATGTTTTGTCTACAATTTTCTCGGCCACTTTTTATAGAATGGTTGTCTGTTTTTCTTCAAAGTCGTACAGTGCTTTTACTATGATATATTTATCAATAAACAATGCTTACAAAATAAAAAAAGAACGAGATCTAGAATATTCTGTGGAAACAAAATCAATATGTCTAGGGAATCACGGGTTATATTAATTCTAATTCATTAGTGCGTTTGTGGGTGTATTTATACAAATGAGAGGGAATTAAATATTATAATGTATGATGTGCTAAAGTTACGCCAATATGCCAATGATTATTGAGAAATGTGGGTAATAGGAATGAACGGTATTTTTTGTAAAGAAATATAGAGCACCGATGTTTTTCTTTGACGTCTAAAACTGTAGTGTTAATATGTTTTTATGTGAATCTGTGGTTGTAAATGTAAATGAATGAATTCTTGTATAAATAATTTATTTTTTTAGTTTTATTTTTAGTGCCATTGTGGAGTAGTTTCTTGTGACAATTTTATTGCTGTAACAAGATGGTGGCTCCCTTATTAGAACTTACCATGGAGTTTTTGTGGCAAGTTAGAATTCATGCACAATAACCGAACTATATTACATAATATAATCTATACATATAATAAAAATGAAGTATCTATATGTAATATCAAAATAATTTTTTTTTACTGATTGGGTATGAAAGTATACACGCTTCTGATAAAAAATAGTTTATCAAATTAACCAAATGAAATAAAACATATGAATATGTGTGCTACCTAGAGATGTACTGGAAGTCGGTACCAACCAAAATTTTTGTATTACAGAGACGCGAGAGTGGACTTAAACTTTGTACCTATGTAGATGATATGATTTTCGGTTTGGTTGACACCGACTTCTAATACATCTCTAGGTAGCACACACATTCATATGTTTTATTTCATTTGGTTAATTTGATAAACTATTTATTTTCCGCTTTTTAGTGCCTTATGGGTTTTTGATTGATATTGAAGTCGGTTAATACTTTTTTTGAATATGTTCTTGTAGTACCACTGTATGTGGGAGAAATATAGAACTGTGGATTTCTCAGAGTTTGAAATCGCCAATACGTCGTGGGCTGGCGTGGTGATTATGCCCCCATACCTTCCTTCGGGAAGAGGCCTATGGCCCTGCAGTGGGTATCTTACAGGCTGATGATGATGATTCAGTCTATTTTAATTTAGACTAGCAGTTAACTGTGGCTTCACCCTCAGTGCTATGTCCAAAACGGTTTGACCAATTTTCACGATACTTTCATTGGCAGATAGCTGACCTTATAGGAAGTCATTGAAGAGTTTTTTTAATACTATTGGTGGCAAACGAACATACGGGTCACCTGATGGTAAGTGATCATGGCCGCCCATGGACAATTGCGACACGAGAGGAAACACAGATGCGTTGCCGGCCCTTAAGAAAGGAGTAGGCTCGTTTCTTGAAAGTTTACTTACTTTGTCACGGATCCCATAATCAGAACCTAACCAAACTCTCATCAAACTACCCTTGAAGTACATCCTTTCCAATAAAAAATGAATCATCGAAATCGGTTAGCGTGATATTGAGTTATTCGTCTATTTGTCGTGTACATACTTAATGCAAATTTAAAACTTATACGGTTTTGCACTGGATGCCGTTGTCGGAACTGGACCAAATGGGACCACACGGGAAGTACCAGCTTTCAAATAAAAAAAGAATAATCAAAATCGCTTCACCCAGTCCAAAGTTATGAGGTAACAAACATTTTAAAAAAATACAGTCGAATTGATAAACTCCTCCTTTTTTTGAAGTCGGTTAAAAAATGCAATTTTGGTCTGTCTGTCTGTTTGTTTGATCCTGGTAATCTTCGAAACGGCTGAATCGATTTTGACGGGAATTTCACAGGCAGATAGAAAAAAATACAGTGCGTTACTTAGGCAACTTTAAATTAAACTATCTGTTAACCGCGGCTTCGTCTGCCATGCTATCTTCAAAACGGTTTTTATGAGACTTTCACCGGCAGATAGCGGACATTATAAAAAATCATTCAGTATATTCAGTCTAGTGGCCTTGTGGTTTGATTGGTGGAATATGATTTCGATGTGCGCAGGTTCGAACCCCGGTATGTACCAACGAATTTTTCAGAATTCGGGTATATTTACTAATTTAAATTGGTAACACTATCGGCAGACGGTGAAGAATAATATTGTGAGGAAACCTGAACCTGAGAAATGTTCTTGTAGTACCACTGTATGTGGGAGAAATATAGAACTGTGGATTTCTCAGAGTTTGAAATCGCCAATACGTCGTGGGCTGGCGTGGTGATTATGCCCCCATACCTTCCTTCGGGAAGAGGCCTATGGCCCTGCAGTGGGTATCTTACAGGCTGATGATGATGATTCAGTCTATTTTAATTTAGACTAGCAGTTAACTGTGGCTTCACCCTCAGTGCTATGTCCAAAACGGTTTGACCAATTTTCACGATACTTTCATTGGCAGATAGCTGACCTTATAGGAAGTCATTTAAGTTATTTTATTTGAGACTAGCTGTTAGCCGCGACTTCGTCCGCATGAAATTTAGCAAAAATATGTTGTTCACTTTAAACATGTGCATAAGATGTGCGTTGTACTGGACTACAATAATAAATATAACTAAAATTCATATATCTATATCTATGTATGTAATTTGAATTATATTGTTTTTTTCGGTCATTTTGCTTTATTTACCGCGCTTTCGTCTACATAACTCATCAACCATAAGAATATTGTATCCAAGTCAAGGGGCACTATTTAAATTGTCGAGTATTAAAAACTGCTTAGACAGATATAAAGTTTTATATCTTGATTTATATTTATGCCAGATTTCAAGACGTCAACTCATTCATTGTATACAATTCAACATTATAATTATTAACAATAATTTTGAAAATAGGATTCTTTCTAAAACGATAAGATAAAAAGACCATAAACGTAGGACAATATGGGCATATTATATCATCATAATAACATCTTTAAGTCATTGTTTCATTAGTTCGTCATACAGTGAACGTGAGCAGAGGTAGTTACATGGTGGGTTAAGGTTCCAAATATGTTGCTGATGATAAACCTCATTTGACACCTTCGATCAACAATAACTGATCGAAGTTTGACACACTGTTAGTATTTATATATTTAATGTGTACGTTACATATTGTAAATGGCGTGCGAGTCGTACTTACAATTGTTTTTAAAAAGCATTTCTATAATTGTACATGGTTTTACAATTTTATATTTCTATAATACAATTTTAAAAAACGAAGTGTATAGCTAGTGATATTATAAAATTAGAATATTTTAATTCACATCATAATTAATTCTAAAACTCAAAAGAGGATACATTTACTTCCTTGTTTTGAGTTCTCTCTTCTATCGGCAGTCCTTATGACTGCCTCGATTTTTTTTATTATAACTAGTAGATAATTGAAACTGAGAGATCTCGACACGCTGATTCGAAATATTAACTTGTTAGCAGTTATCATTAGCCGGTTATTAGAGTTCCATTCCTAGAATAGGAATCCTATTTCATTAGGCCTACGCGCTATCTATTTAAAGGCATATTATATCCGTTGAACCATACTAGGTAACCGTTTGAGATTTTCAACAGAATTTGAGTTATTATTTATAATGGATCTCCCAAACAAGACTTGTGTTATTCAATGTTACCTTTTATATATTTATCTGATGGTACAGAATGGGATACCAACAGCCGCCACCGATACTTCGACCTACAAGCCTGCATATACTCTAACTGAAAGAAGGGTACTGTCTCGGTTTACAGGCATCTCACCACCTCACCTAGTTGTTAAATATATATAGGCTAATATTTATTCTTAATACTTATAAGAACAATACTTGTTATTTCCATCCAATTGTACTTATGATTATTTTATACAACGAGCTCGCATCCAAGCACATTTCATTACACATATCTGACCTACGATACCTTTTAAATTCAAAAAAACAATTAACACATTTTCTATCCATCAATATTTCAACATCATTCAGTAGATTCTACTTCAATATTCTTGATTATATTTGCCATGTTTTCTTTTCCAAAGGTTAATTTTAGTTTTTATGAATAAATTAATTTTCACTTTTTCATTTATTCTTGTTTTTTTTTTCTTTTTCAAATGGTTATCATGAAAATCAATATCATTTACAAAAATGTATAGATGTGATAAAGCGTTGTAGGTTTTAAGTCCAGTATGCTCCTTCTTATTATTATTAATAGGTGCTAGTGGTCCGCGGACTTAGAAAAAAGGGTTTTCTATCATTATACCTCTATATACTACGGTTTCATCTACAATGTTTTCCTTCACCGGAAGCTGTGACTCAGTTGCAACGATACGAACCTATTAAGTATTATAGTAAGTATAGTATATCAAGAGAAATAATAGTTATAAAAATGCTACTAAGCACAGTTTGATACTCACTACACGTGTACTTAGTATGCGTGCCTGTAGTTTTTTATTTTTACTTGTCACATTTTAAAATACTTTAGGGTTTTCCGCCGCGCGGTGAAAAGTTCGTGATGCGCGCCCTAATATCCTAAGCTAAGCTCCTAATATCCCTTGAAGGAATGAGGCAATTACTAATTAATTTGTGAGTAATCAAGGCCAGTGCTGACTGCATCCCGTATTTATTATATCAGCTAATAATTATAAACTCATGTAAAAAAATATAATCCAGATAATTTTTAGACGTAACTCAAGCTAGAGCTGATCGGACATGTTTACCAGAGAAGATTGAGGTACGATCTAAATATTTATTGTAAGAGAATATTTATAATATACTAGTTGTGACCCCGGCGCTGTACGCGTTCGATATTATATATTGTGATAAAAAGTATGTTTTCGCAATATGGTTTTTTTCTTTATTTCTACACTTGCTTCGCACCTTTTTTCTGCTTTTATTTATATTATAAATCATATTAAAAATCTTTTTAAATATGAGCAAATATTATTATTTTACTTAACTATTATACTTCGGGTTTTTAATTGAAATTATTGCCTTTATTTGAGCTTCATAATTATCTTTTATTGACATTTTTAAATAATAATCCACAATGTCCCACGCCGGAGCGTCCACGGCCCGATGGATGAACCTACTAATTGCGTCGT
Source organism: Antheraea pernyi (assembly GCA_015888305.1). Lineage (NCBI taxonomy): Eukaryota > Metazoa > Arthropoda > Insecta > Lepidoptera > Saturniidae > Antheraea > Antheraea pernyi. The sequence goes on along the minus strand of MU159103.1, from coordinate 326,729 downwards.
CAGTCACGTTGGTATAATAGACGCAGATGTTGCTGTGTCTGGATTGCAATAATGGCTATTATGTGTAAATGGATTCCGAGACAATACGCTATGTAAAGTATTCGTCTGAGATGCATAAAGTTTATTATTGCTATATATCGTTTATTTTCGCGTAAACAATGTTTACGATTGCGCGCGCAATGTTCGCCCAGACCGCGAAGCAACTGGTTTTAGCATAGATTAAAAAAATTAAAATATAGAGTTGATATTCCATATTACTGTATACATCTGTCTCTGGGAGACATGATTGTATATAGAAATTACAAAATTATACTTTATGCGAAACCTTGATACGTTTCGTAATCATTTAATATTAATTATTTCTAATTTAAGTATATGACTTCTTATAAATTGTGTTAAACATATTTCACAGGCATAACCATTGACCATAAAATACAAATTGTATTATGTTAATCGAATTATACTTTAATTAAGTAATATATCATTTTAATTGACATAATCTTGAAAAAAAATAAGAGCAGCCATTATAAGCATTGCGTAGGCAAGGCATTTCTATTGTCTTAATAATTTGTCAAATTCTCTAAATTAACACAATTATTCGGCATTGGTAAGTTTCAAGCTTGCACAATTGACAGAGTGCGTCAGATAAAAAAAAGATCATAGAAGCAATTATTTGTATCCACATCCTTATGATTTTATCATAATTGTTATGAAAGATGGTAATATATTACAATTTCAAATCATTGCCACATCTAAATATGTATATGCTTACTCTATGGACCATTCCAGTTTCGTACCACGCGGATTCCGACATAAACGCATGGCGTCTTAGCCGAAACAGACGTCGGTGTTTTCTTTTTATTTCCATTTTTATTTACGTAACATAGAACAAACTTTTTATTGATGATCTCATAGAAGTTTCATAATTTAAAAAAAATTGTACTGTAGGAGCATTCTCGTTGCTTCTTCTTTAAAGTTAGTTGTCTTTGTCAGTTATTTAAACAGCAGTTAAATTTAATTTAGTGCGTTCACTAAATCTTTTTAATAGTTCAAGTGAAGTGATGTGTTTTTTTAAACAATGAACGGTGTTATTTTGGATTCTGATCCGTTGCCGCAGAGTACCGGAGCAATAGACAGGTATGTTTACATGAGATTTAAAATAGTATTTCCTGTGCCAAAATGTAATAATGCATCGAATTGAATATAAAGTTTTAACAACACATTGAAAAGTTTTATCAGTTACTCGGGATCGTCGACGCATTTGCCAGTGTCAATATTTGCTATAATATTTTTAGCGACGTTTTAAAGCTTCTCATAATTTTGTAACTCATGTCACTTAACCTGGACATAATAATGGAACTACGTCAAGTAAAAGTTTCAGAGAGTTGGAATTAAAAACACACTCCATTTTAAAAGTCATGAATGAATATTTGAAAAATAAAAGGTTTGTTAAGAAATTGAACGTCTGTACATTTTTTTAATAATAACGTTTTATTTTTGTTACTTTTTATTTTCTGATTACATCATAAGTAACTTATATACCATTGAGAGCTTCTAATTTAAATATATAAATCTGTCATGGCCTTGTATAAAAATGGTTGTTATAATTTTTTTTTCAAATTTTTATTTTCCTTGTTTTTTAATGTATATCGATAGACAAATCTATAGTTCTGTCTGTATTTTTTTTTCGATTCAAATTTATACAACTACTATAAAATTACTAGTGACCGTGAATATGACATAAAAGAAATCTATGTTTATATTTAGTTAGATTTTTATGGAATCCCTTAATAGATGTATTATAAGGATTTAAAAAAATAACTCATATTAGGTCGTAGAAAAATAATTGTCGAAATATTCTTATTTATTTTTAACCCATTTTGATACAACGCTACAGCTCTGTGTACACACAAGAGTATATCATTTCAAAGTTAATTAGTCTATAACAATATAAATAATATTATAAGAAATCATGAACCACGCCGCGCAAGTTATGTGTTTATAAGTGTGAAAAATCTTCATTTTCTGATAAGAATAACATGAAATAAACTTTACTTAACACTAACTTGTGCTTGTGGCTGCGATCGTACGTCTCATATGAATTATTATCCTCAGAGTTATCTATATGATAAGTTTTTTAAATATTTCTATACATATATAATGCGGGTCATATCATTTGCAAGATGGAAATTCTATATTTAAAATTTTAAAACATCTAAACAACAAAAATGCGCACTGAGTGAAAGATTATGCAGTTAATTTAAAGCTCGGACAATACTTTTAACATCTCAACATCATCTTGTCAAAGGTATGTTTTTTTATTTTTTTATAGTAGGCATGCGAACGGGTGGGTCACCTGATGTTAAGTGATCACCACCGTTCATAGACACTTGCAACACCAGGGGAGTCGCAAGTGCGTTACGAGCCTGTGTTTGCTGGATGATGGGTGGAGGAGGAGGAGGGGGGGGGGGAGGTGAAGACGGCAGTTGGGTATCCGCCGCTCTCACTGCCAAACGAAACGCAACAATGCAAGCACTGTTACTTCACGTCGGTTTTCTGTGAGAGGGTGGTACTCCCTCGGGCGAGCCGACCCATTCGTGCTGAAACCAGTAGTAGCTTCAGAGTGGCTCTACCACCTACAATCAAGTCATAGTCATTATTACTAAAACTTAAAACTAACTTATGCAGAAAACTTATTCATTTTCTTCAGATTCATAAATCCATATATCAGCACCGGTTCCTAATACTTATTATGTTACCTAATTTATTATTTTTTGAGAACAAACCAGTAGTGTATTTTCCAGAGGAACTAGCTTGTGCACGCGACTTATTCTAATTTTTTTTCATTATTACTTAACTCACTATACTCCTTTACCGAATCCAAATTAGATTACTGCTTACCACCTATGGAAAACCGTAATGATATGGAGCTGAGATAATAAATTGTAAAGGGTTCTATCTGTTACTAAAATTCGTCAAAATCTGTTTAGTTCTTTCAGAGATTAGAGCGGGCAAACATCAGACTATTCAATTTTATTTGTACTACTAGGGGTCGACCATGACTTCCTCTGCATTTATATCTTTATAAATGATGTGAACATAGATTTCTTCGTGTAACGGTTTTGTCCGCACACACTGAAGCAGCTTTAAAATGGCAGATTTCTTTGAACTTACTTTTATTTATTTGTTTATTCTAAGGAATATCAGCTTTTAATACACAATTCAAGATACTATAAATAACTTATAGCTAATTAAAGATATTCACTAGTAGAAATCTTACTACTATTATTAGACACCTATCTTTATATTTTGGTCAATTTTAACAACACCTTTATAAATCATAGTCTATTTGTTATTCTGTTGAATAAGTTAAATAACTAAGAAGTTTCACCAGAGTTCTTACGGAATCTTGGAATGTCATGTAGTGGTTTTAATATTCTATTCATAATCTTGTGGTATTTGATGGTGTTTTACGTAATATAGTTCGGTTATTGTGCACATGTGAAGTGGATGGGAAATAATACCACGGGACATGGATTTTGACTTGCCACAGAAATTCCATGTAAAGTTTCATTCAAGACAGCCCACCATCTTGTTAGTTCATTGAAATGATCGCAAGAATCTTGTAATATCATTACCTAATCTCTACTAAAATTGGTTACCAAAAAAAAGCCTCATCCTCGTCGTTCAATAGCTTTTGCGTAAAGAATAACAAATAAAAATCCGACATCACAAACTTTCACGTTTATATTTTTAAAAGGATTATAACGGTATATAATAGTTAATATAATAATATATTTATATATTATTTTAAAACATATAATTATTTACATCGATGCATGTAAATTAAAGGAAAAAGTGGGAGTAAAATTATAAGTTTTTGCTGACGTGGCGGGTAACCCCAGCGGTTGTAGATAATAACTGCTACAAATATATGAGTAACGTATTAATCATAATTATAATACGTCTTTCACATCACATAACCAAATGTCCAAGACGAACCAAACGTCCCAATTGCGAGTAGGATCCGAGTACCAAGAATGCGTTCCCAACGTTCACACGAATTATCGACAAGTAATCTACACAAATAAATTAAATTTTAATTAAATTATCTAAAAAATTTGATAAAAAGTTGGGTAAATTAAAAATTATAATAATAAAATGAACTTAACATTGAGATATAATATAAGCGGGGTGTTAGGGTTTTACAGCCTTTGGGGGGAAGGATTAGGGGAACGAGAGGGAGAGGAGAGAGGAGAGGGGAGGTGGGCCTCCGGTGTTCTTACTGACCGAACGAAACGCAACAATGCAAGCATTGTTACTTCACGTCGGTTTTCTACGAGAGGGTGGTACTACCCCGGGCGAGCCGACCCATTCATGTTGAAACCAGTAATAGTTTCAGCGTGGCTCTACCACTATTCGATTGGTTTCTCTGCAACCATATACGATTTCTGTATTTGGATTTGACTTTTCGACGCGTATAGGCTGACATTATATATTTCTTGATATATTTTTTTCGCTTTTACACCTTATTATATACACAGTCACGATTTTACAGTAATATTTTAAATATAATCGATAGATTTTGACAAGAGATGTCGACTGAAACTTCAAAAATCGTGGTAGCGTCACCGAGTCGAAAGTTATACTAAATGGAAATCTGAAAACGTAGCAGAATTACCCCAAAATGACGGCGCTTCTCCCTACACCCCGTGCGATGTGTTGCAATCCTGACTAGCGTAATGAATTCTTTGATCCTTTAGCTATTCAATGGTATTATTTAATTTTAGATGCAGAGAATAGATTCTAAACTACATTGCCAAACTGTATCCCCCGATTTTGTTATTATCCCTGTATGGTAGCAAATTTAAAGACGTATTCACGTCAAAATGGATCGGGTAGTACGTATCTAATCTAAATGGTTTGGACGTTTATACAGGGCGCACGCAACACTTTTGAATTGTAGTGTGTTTTTCTTATGTTGAATTAAAATTATAATAAAATATTGAATTTGAATTTAAAAAAAGCAAGTCAGTCATGCTTACAGGTTTTTGAATTTCTTATAAATAAAGCTATATCAAATCTTCAAGTCAAAGTAGAACTAATAAACAAATTAATGTATACTCAGGTATTTTCTAATATACTCACTAATAAAATTTAGAAATATAATATAAGTGTAAATAATAAAAACATATGAAAATGAAATAAAAATTGATACAGAAAGTATCGCACTTGCGTAATAAATACATAAATAGAACACGTGCATCATAAAATAAACTGCAGTTGAATAAAAAAATCAAATTAAATCTTGACGCCATCTATGAGATGTCTATAACAGTCGATCCTACAGTTTTCTGTGAACAAACTAATTTAAAGCGCCATCTGTTCCAGACTTATGAAACTTACAATTAATAACAATAATCAACATTGTCATACATTTAATTTGTAATAAAAAATATTGTTATAATTAATAGAAATATAAATTATCCTATCTGTCAAGTTGGACCAAATTATACATAAATTTCAACCTTTCACGAAGATCCGTTGAGTAGTTTCGAAGTTCGTCGTGGACATCATGACACTGGATTTTTATGTTTGGATTTTAAAAATATCGGTACTAATTAATTGCAAACAATATTGAGTGTATATACACAAGAGACGATGTTCAAATATTGTAAAAAGAGAAACTATTTCCATATAAAAATATAACTTACTGTGACACCTAAGTAACTCATGAATTTTCGACAAATAAAGGCGCAAAAACTGTTAGCACGTGAAAGCTTATAAAAAATGCAAAGAATATAAAAGTTATAAGTTTTTGTGCAATACCTAAGTTTACAAGAGAATCATTATATTATTTATTTACAGTTAGTTTTTTTTTTTCTAAATTCGGTATCAAACTATACTCAAACAGTATGAATGACAAAATTATTCTCAACAACTTGGGATTTACAATTGTTGCTTAATTTGTATTCATTGTATAAAGTGACGTCTCGAATATATCCTTTTTCTTCTTCTTCTTTAGACCACACACTTGATAATAAATCAATAAAGGAAGGGATTCATTTATTTTTCCATACCATCAACGATTCTAAGCCTTTATTTGTCATGCTTTACGATTACTAATCCTAATTATTATTATAAATGCGAATATTAGTTTGTTTGTTTAGTTGTTTGTGACGTTTTCATGTCTTAACTACTATTGCACCGATTAACATGTAATTTTTCGTACACGTTGTTATAGGCACAGTAAAGCACTCCTTCATTTCTTTTTTCCCTCTCAAACAGATAAAATACCCTTTACGAAGAGCATGTTGAATTTACATTGATGCAATCTAGGACGTGGGCTAAAGCTAGTCTATAATATTTGTACATTCTTTAACGAAAAAAGCTGCACAGTGCCGATAAATTTAAATAATGTGAGACAATCATAAGGACTTCGAACTGAAGTGAAAACTCAAAACTATGAAATAGCTGTGTTCTTTTTTGAAATTTGAAATCCGTTATAGTTTAAATTGTTTAAATTTAATAATTTGTAAATTGTAATCATTAACATTTCTGGTTATCATATCTATTGACACTCCCAGCAATAAATATATACATTTTTACATTTTACATTTACATTAATTAATCAAACATATAAGGGGCTGCACAAGCTCTATTCAAACTCGCAATATACCTAGTCTGACGCAAGCTTAATACATCACGAGCATGTCGAAGTCATCGGTGACGCGAACCCATAAGTCTTTTCCTACCAAAAATTAAAAAAAAAAATTATGTGCAAGTTTCTACGGCTGGATGTAACTGTAACACAATTAATTTCCCATAATTTACCCATTAAGAGATACACACTCTATATGATATAAAATAATCGAAACTATTAACTTTATAGGTTATTAAAGATTATATCAATAAAGATACATTTAAAAACAATTATGTACCAAACCGGATCGGTAATTAAATATTTGAAAGGAAAATTTATTAAAATACGTCATGTCATTAAGAAACTTAGATAATAGCGATTAAAATAAATAATTTTAACAACAATTATTATACTATCTCTATAGAATTAATAGAACTACTTGTAGTGTCGCACCTGATTGATTAATCTATGAGAGTTTAAAGCTATATCCGCGTGACATTTCTACTGAGAGATTTTTAATCTTTGCTTTTACCATAACCTCAGCTGATTACAAGTAATGAGAGGAACTCAAGTGTATCTTCGGAAGTACACCTTCAAACCACTAAGCCTGCTCGCTTCAAAGAGAATGTTAGATTCTAGTATTACTAAGTACTAATAACAAATATACTCAAACAGAAGCACATAATTACAATCGATTATAGGGCTACCACCTTACCGCTTCTTTACAATAACGTATTTCGTGTATATATTTCTATGCTTTGTAGCAATAACACAGAATGTTTCTACAGTTATTTTTTTGTACTAAATATATATATTATTTAATAACCAATATATTTTATTACTGACATTATTTTAGAGGCATACGGTTAGAATCTCATATCGCGTTCCAAACTCTACTTTATATAGTAAAGTAATACTTTATAGAGTATTGTGCGTTATTTCGGCTACACTCTATACCCATGGGTTGTAGAACGCTGGGTGGTCGCTTTTTTACTACTTTTTGGTACTTATCATCGTAATAGTCGCCAATTTGTTCTGATAGATAAAAAAAAAGTTAAGGCAGTCATAAGAACTGCTGACGGAAGTGAAAACTCAAAACAATGAAATAAACGTTCTCTTTTAGTGTAAATAACAATGTTTAAATTTCAGAATTTGTATATTGAAATTATTAACATTAGTGTGGTTTTTATATCTATTGGCACTCGGAGCAATAATTATGTACATTTTTATAAAGTCTATTTATCATTACAATGTATGATGAGCTGCAGTGTCAAGATTAGACGTACACAAGCCCTTAAATTATGATTCGCTAGTCTGACGCAAAACGCGCAACCGCAATACGGCCGGTCATGCTTACGTAGCATGTCATGACGCGCAATTATAAATTTATCTCCTGCTAAAAATACTGCTCAACGCGCCTAAAGACTTTCACTTCAAAAAAGGTAAAACGTGTCAACCCTAACGTCTTACTGCATTCCATTTAACAAGTCTCAAAGATCACATTTGTATCAACGAATATAAATCATTATTCATAGTTCATCTATAGGTTATCGGCTGTTAGATAAAACGGATGAATACAATGTGTAAACACATTCGAGTTGTTATTTAGCGACGGAATGTATATTGTAATAGACGGGGTTATTCAGAGTTCATACGAACATATGTCGTAAATATGTTGTTGGAATATTTGTGCGAGGTTTGTTTTGATTTTATTCTCTTGGTTCGAACAAGAGTTGTATTATAAAAGACGATTTAGATAGACTAAGATGAGTTTGATACTCATTGAAGACGCAAGTGGAGCTGTTTTTGTTATTATGTGCTGACTGCATTACAGATACGATATCATTGTATTACCAAAGCCTTCAAATAATTACACGTCGCCGGAGCTTTCAGTGAAGAAAAATTAATGGTAGAGCTTTTTTATCCATCTGGCTAGCTACCGTCCTGGATTTAACAATCAGTCGCCGATCACTTTTAGATGTATTCCGCTGTCGTCGCCGTTCGTCTGACAGTGGCATCTTAATCTAGTAAACAATTCATGTATTTTTTTTTTGGAAAATAAATAAATTATTTTTATTATAGAAAGTATCGCTTATAAACAGTAATTATTGGTAGACACAAAATAGATGAATATTGAGGGATATTATAATAATACGCATTAAACTAAGTACGTGGGTTTGTAATGTTCTCGCCTTGATCTATCGTACACCCACGGAGAGCTTTGTTCTCTTTAATTCGCTAATAAACTAGATTAACGATAAATATAACATTTCTTTAATAGTAAAAACAATGTAATCCGAAAATCCGGTAAATTATATCAGCGAAGCCTAAACGATTTAAATTAAGTTTCATATTTGAGGAACATTTTACTTTTCGATTATTATAAATATTATACTATATTTTACCGGTGGTTCTGTATTTTAACGAACATGTAAAACCCACAAGTGTCAGCTGTTGTGTAAATCGGATTGAAACTCAAATCATTAAATATGGAAACATGATAATATAATATATTTGATATCACTTTTAGCATTCCAATTCAACGAAAACCGTGCAATATACCTATATTAACCGACTGCATAGAAGGATGATAATATTTATACCCGACTGTGCTAGAAAAGGGTTTTTACCCGGCTGTGGTAGAGTGTAATGTTTTACCAGACTATATAGAAGAGAGACAATTTTTTTATACCCGACGGCGTAAAGAGAGGGTTACGTTTTACCCGGTATACAGAAGAAGGATAACATTTTATACCTGACTACGAAAAACAAGTGTTCTGTTTTTACCCGGCTGCGAAGAAAAAATGTAATTATTTTACCGACTATAGAAGAAGGAGTATAATGTTTATACCCGATTGCGCAAAAGAAGGGTTACTACTTTTCCGATGTATTTGTATATATATATATATATATATATATGT